>CM042148.1:21629942-22229942 GCA_023376005.1 Doryteuthis pealeii
AAAAGAGAGAGATGGGTCACACTCATGAAACGGGTGTAACTTATTCTCAAATTACCTTTGTAGATAACACATTAAACACATAGATAACACGTAGACTAATTGCTTCAACCCTTGAGCAACTCTTACTTTGTGGCAGGGCAAGCTGATTTTATCCAATCTCCTAGCCAGGTAATCTATTCTGGTTTCTAACCTTTATTGCTCTTCTGACTGATGTCCAGATGCCAGATATAAGAAGCCATGCAGCCTGAAGATAGGTGTGCAATATTATCTACAATCTCTGCTAACTTCTTGATGGCCGTACCCTCACCCACCATATCTAGGATGGTATTGTAAGAATGGTTCAAAGTTATATATATTGGATATATGACTCCGACGAAGGTTAACAGACAAAACATTTAATATAGTACAGCACATGGATATGACAAGATACAAAATACTGGGGTAAAACAATGTTACATATAGAACGATAAATACACATTCATGAATGGTACAAGATAACATATAAAAGCCACAGACATGAGACTAGGGATAGTCCATGCTGTGAAGAACTTACAGTAATGTAAGTGGGGCCAAAAGCCCCAACGAGAAGGGATAGACAGTGACTAGCCCATGTGTCTCGTGGTTACTGGAACAGGAAAAGAGAGAGAAGCCTTTTGAACCAGCCACTTAAATACTATCTCCCCTAGTGGGCACCAGCAAACTAAACCGGGCAGACAACTCTCCCAGGCAAATACGAAACTAACGCTACAGTATGATATATAGCCAGTAGATGCTGGAGAAAAACATAAAACACTCCATTACCCTCTCCAGAGACAGCACAGAAATTGTGAGGGTTTGCTGTCTCCCAAGATCTCCTTTTTCTGTTACATAGAAATCCGCTGAACAAGTTCATCCCTCAACCTGTAATTTTTTTCTTTGGGTGGGGAAATAATTATGTCTTTAACTTTCTGGACTATTGTAGTATGGGTATTATGGAGATTGCCAAGTGGTATTACATAATCTGACCTTGGGTTCACCAAACTTTAAGTATGCTGGACATATATATTGCGCATCAAAATAACAGCAGCATTTTCCTCGTCCATCCTTATAAATGAAATATTTTTCTGCGTAGGAGAAATATATTCAACACTTGTAGAAAAGAAGTAATTCTACCAAAGGTCAGAATTGAGTGTCACTACATGACTGTATCTACCCTTTCTCTCTAGTGGGTAGTTGGTAGTAGCAGGCGACATTTACAGAAGGAAATGGGAGGGGGTAAGGTTACGTATGCCAAATTCAAAACGTGGGTGAGTAAGAACAAAGGCGAAGATAGCCAGGTACCATTTCTAGAACCATCTTTTCTATTCCAAATATTCTAAGTGTGGAAAAAGAATCCAACGCATAAGGAAGTGACAAGTTTTTTGCATTGTAAAATAATCTGTCACATCTGGGTCACCAGTTATTGCGTTGGTTGGTTGGTTGGTTGGTTGTAGAGAAAGATATTTAGTTTGAGTCTCCACTCACCAACATCCAATGTTAACATTAGTATACATTATTATTATTTATATTTTAAAGTCAATTACAATGCATATAAAATAGTGTCCAATGTCTAATTGATTTCGAAGTATCTTCATCTTCAGAGACTTTTTTTTTAAATGGACGTGGTCTTGTGTGTGTATATATATATATATATATATTTTTTTTTTTTTTTTTTTTTTTTAGACGTTATAAACATGCATCACGTGGGTTGTTAGAATGCCACATGGAAGAGACGTGATTTCCTTTGTTCAATCAATTTCAATTTTATTCTTTTTTTTTTTTTTTTAAATATGTATTTGTGGCGCTGTAACAACCCATGTAATGCGTGTTTATAACGTAAAAAAAATATATATATATATATAAGCACACAAGACCGCGTCCATTTCAAAAACAAGTAAATTGTAGGACTGACTGTGTTCTTTAACCTTGTTATGGCAACCGGTCTAGGAGAAGAAAAACTCTGAAATCAAACCAGATAACCCCAGCTTAAAAATAGACTTTGTGTCATATCCTGTTTGTGTGGGGAGATTGGGTAAATACCAATAAAAACAAAATAGTACCGTTCTTGAAAATGAACGAAGACACAGCTTAAAGCGTTTGAAATCTTGAATCTTTCAGAAGATTTCTACATTAATTTGATTCCACATAAAAAAAATTGACCTTGTGTCGTAGGCAGAGAGGTTGGTTAAAAAAAATAATAGGAAATTTTAATTATTGCAATAAAAATTGTTTAGTATTATTTTGATATTTTAAACAAACGTATGTAAAAGCAATATTACTAATGAGAGATTCTAGCAACAATAGGAAAGGGATGCTTGAAGTGTAATGATTATCATTGTAGAAAATTGATTTCAGTTCAAATCCTGGACAAGGCTATTTGCATTTCACATAGCGCTAATACTCTTGCGAAAGGTACATATCAAACTATTCTCCTTCCAGTTATGGGTAAATAGTAGGGCAGACTGAAACTCTGAAATCAAACCTGATAACTCCAGCTTAAAAATAGACTTTGTGTCATATCCTGCTTGTGCGGAGATTGTTGGGTAAATATATTTAAAGACAAAATAGTACCGTTCTTGAAAATGAATGTAGACACAGCTGAAAGCTTTTGAAACTTTGAATCTTTCAGAAGATTTCTACATTAATTTGATTTGGATTTATGTTTCCTCGTTTGGAATCAAAAAAAAAATTTAAAAATTAATACATTCTTCCTTTTCTATTTCTTTTTTTTTTTAACCAAACATATGTGTATGAGTATGCATGCGTGTGTGTGTGTTCCTTATTAATTTCTTATATATCAAACTCTGTCAATCACTTTCTAAATAGATTAATGAATAAAATTTATGCTTTCAAAGAAACTATTCAAGTTTATATAGATAACTTTTTAATTTTTGATATCCATTTTTAAAAAATACTATTATTGAGTTACATATATCAGTCATTATGATTTTTTAAACTGTTTATAGTTTCCTAAGATTATAAACAGTTTATTCTTTTTAAAATTCAAAATGACAAAAATGATTTACATTATTCTAATTTTGTAAATAAATAAAAGAATATATTTAATTTTTCATGGTGATTTCAAACAGTTTTGATCTTAAATACCAAATATACAATAAAGAATGGATTTCCTAAAAATACGAATGTTAATTTTGTATTAATTAATGTTTATTTTTTAAGAATTATTTAAGATTTTATTCCTACTCTATTTTCATTCAATAAATTTCACAATTATGTTGATTTTAATGTAATATCTTTTGTTTTTCTTTTTTTTTTTAAGATTTATTGGTAAATGATGAATGATAAATATCATAAAATTTCATAAAAGTATAGAAAAGAAAATATACATTATTCCTTTGATACTTTATCTTTCTGTCCTGGATAATGAAATTTAGAATTTGACCTTTTTTTTTTTTAATGCAAAATTTGCATATTTTTTTAATAGTCAAATTTTTAATGCAAAAATTTGCATATATATTTTTTTAATGCAAAAATTTGCATATATATTTTTAATGGTCAAATTTTTTAATGCAAAAATTTGCATATTTTTTAATGGTCAAATTTGCATACATTTTTTTAATGGTCAAATTTGCATATTTTCAATTACATCAGTTCTTAATAAAACAATAAACGAATCAAAATTTACATCTATTAATTTATTTATCAAATAAGTTTAACAAATTGATAATCGTATATTGGATTCAAATGAAGCAGACCAAAATGTTCCCCCCGTTCCCTAGTCTACTTCTGCCTTCTGTTGCAGGTACAAGTACTAAAAATAATTGCGCACGTGGACTGATTTATTGGCCAATCTTCAGTCCTGATGATGTTTTCATTGCAGCACTGCCTCCCAAACTGTGCTTCAGTCAGAAGAGTAGCCTGCCTACCTGAAAGTCTGACTGCCTGCCACATATAGCATTTGCCGCTGCTGCTGTTGCTGCTGCCGTTGCTATGACTGCTGCCACCCTGAGACATACCTTGGCCCTTACCCATCTGACCTTTACCTCTTCCGTGACCTTTTCCTCTTCCGAACCCTCTGCTCTCCCCTTTCTTTCTCTGCCATTACACAATTATATTTTTTCTCATTTTATTCCCATTCAATTTCCTTCACATCATCTTTATTCCACAAAATAATCTTCTAGCTTATTTTCGATAATTTCTTCCATTGGCATTTGTCTAAAAGCAGTTAGTTAAATGCTCCAAATTGTAGAACGGTTTCATTTGCTGTAACACACTCTTTGCTTGACATCATGTCTTTTGAAATAAAGAACAATATACTGCAAGAAGATATACTGCAAGAACAATAGGACCATATAACTTTTAGGCACCCCTTTTGCAATCTCGATTCGTGGGGACATTTTTTCCATCTACACTGTCAAAATCCGGTTAATTGTTAAGACGATTTTTAGAGTTTTTTTTGGGTTTTTTTTAATTATAAAACTAACCCCTAACAAACAACCAGATTTTGATGGTGTAAATGAGAAAAGTGTCCTTGTGAGTCGAGATCGCAGAAGGGGTGCCTAAAGGTCATATGGCCCGAATAATATATTGTAGTAAGTTCTATGCATGAGAAAATGCTACCACATTCTTAGTCTGTTTTTGTTTGGGCAGCTCCAAAATTATTGAAAAAAAATTTTTTTTATTATTAATATATTCAAACAGAACTTTTGCGTTATTTGGATTTTTCAGACTGTTGTCCACATCTTTATTTTTATATACACGTTTCGGACAATGTGCTCTCTGGCCTTCTTCTGTTGGTGCCTTAAGGTCATATGGTCCAGAAAATGTATATTATATTGTAAGGAGAGAGTGAACAATTCGTATACCATTTCAGGATTAACCCCGTTATATCGAGAATTTTGGTGCTTAAAAGATAGGGTTCAGCACAAACACAGATACCAGAGAATCCCCATTTAATTAAAGAGGAAATTTCTTCGCTTTGTCGCAGAATGGGTTAGAAGGGACTCCTTAGCCTTGGTCGGCAATCCATCTGAGTCAAGGAAGAGTCCGACACAAAACTTCCGTTGCTTAGCGGCTTTACCCTATCCCAAGTAAAGGCTAGGGGATTAAACCTCGAAAACAAATCAGGAGCTGCAGTCCCTAAGGTAGTGTGATACTGAAATCCAGTGCTACCCAGCAACTCCTGCAACACTACTGCTGCCAAACTGCATTGGTTGCTTACCTTTCCTTTGGATCACAGCGGCACGGTGGAGAGAGGGGTGCGCTGCTTGGGCAACAACTCATCCTCCATATGTACCTGTCCAGGCTACCTATTCCAATAAAAAAGAGGGGTAAATACCACCAATGGGGTAAATTATTGATCGTGGGTGGTGACCAGAGATGCTTAAGAACGGAATCATTGTGGCTGATCAATCCATAACATGCAACACTTCCCTTTGGCCCTTACTAAGGCTGACCAATCGGCTGGTCACATCAAGCCCTAGCACATATATGATTGTTCAAACCCTATTGCCCTTATGGCAAGCCCCAACCTTTTCTATCATATATGTGCTAGAAGGCTCCACTCACACTCACACACATACTCCTCCCCTCTCTCTCTCTCTCTCTCTCACACACAATATATATATATATATATATATATATATATATATATATATATATAATCTTAACAAGATCAACAATAAGGTTCACGAGTTCAACAAGCCTTCATGTCATAATTACAACACATGCCACAACGGATATAAGGATTGAGTTAATACACTGCTAATTGACAATCATCTGTAGGTTGCAAGTTCAATCCTTGATGACAGACAATAATAATATAAAATACTTAACATAGTTTAACTCTTGTACCCGGTCATGGTTAGCAGAATGAGAACAGTCTACCCTGGTAGATTGAATAAAGAGTTCAGTTTGAAGTTCCATGAAGGCTGCCGTTTATAACATAAAGGTTCCCGAGTTTGGTAAGAAACACCTGAAGAAGGTTGAGAGGCACATTGGTTGAAATGTTGTGTATATAAAAATAAAGATGAGGACAACAGCCCCAAAAATCTGAATAATAAAAATTATCAAGACTCAAAAATTTAGAGAAATACAACTTTTGTATTTTTTAACAATCTGGAATGATCCTCAATATCTATTTAGATATTCCAATTATAGAAAAAAATACCTATATACATCTATTATTATTCTTATTTACTTTTCCTTACTACTCAAACAATTCAATATTTCTGTTTAATGTAAATATTGATAAATTAAGTCTAACGACTCATTTAAAGTCAATAGAGGTTGGATAAAGCTTAATACAGAGATTGTAAATCGATCGAAGGGATCGAGTATCAGGACTCCCCCACAAGACTACTTTGTCAGTACAAGTTACCAGTTTAAAAAAATAGTAATTTGAACTTAAACTATTCAAAACTTGATCTCAACTTTCCAATTAAACTTGACACTGTCACCTCATCATATGATTAAAATTAACCTCATTTATATACCGACTACCCACGGAAATTCCATTTCTTGTTTAGTGTATTGACGTGTCATTTAGTCTGTAAATTAAAATAAAAACTATTGAATTAAAAATCATTGAATTAAAGCTTCGTTACTGGAAAGTTGTGAATAATAAATGTGGTACATGGCCTGCTCTCTGTTACCTCAAAATAACTCAAACTTTTGACCGATCAAGGTTTTTTTTTTTTTAAATTTATGAATGAAAAATATAACAATGATATATATACTTAATGACTTAATGATGTCTTGTATTACAAGTGTGTTACAATAAACTGAAAACATTCATGTGGACGTTCTATTTAACTATACTGTCACTTTTAATATTAACTGGTTGCATTTGCAACTATGTCTTCTACTACTACTACTACTACTACTTCGCCTGCAACCACCTGCAGCTACCTTAGTTCTAATTACTCTAATCTGTTGTGTGAGGGTTTCAAGTCCAGCTCTGTTCCTAATCTTCCTGCTCTTCTCCGTCTACGTCTGTGTGGTGGCCATGTTGGTCAAGTTAGTTGAAGGACTTCGACACCTCTACATCCTGCCAGATGCAGTGGGACTGGACTGAGTGTGTTTACAACTCTTGTGAAATGACCCATGACCAGTGGTAGTGGTGGTGGTTTCGGTGTTGTAACGTCAGTACTCCGTTGGTTGTTCTTTGCCTACTCGTCACTTCTGTAAGTATGGTGCAGCGTTGCGTGCAAGCGAGCAGTGTTCATGGCCTCATTACACACATTGGTGTACCTGATGATGATGATGATGACATTCCTGCAGATTATGATGATAACAGATGCATGGGGTTATCATTTACATTTCTTATCTTTAATCTAAAGTAAATTTTTATTAAGTAAATATATCTCTGCATTTTTCTTATAAACACGTGTAAATGTAATATTCTATAAATATATCATTATCAGCATCATGGTTAAGTATGCTACTTTTCAATTTTTTCCGTTATAATTATATTTTATAAAAAAAATTTTTTTTTTTTTTGTATACCAAAGTCAAGAATTATTTGATTTCAGAAAAAAAAAAAAAAAAATATCAAAATATCTTTGCATTTTAATTCAAAATAATCAGCTTCAATTTTCATCTTTTCAATAGTTGTACGAGGGTGAGTCAAAAAGTAATGCCATTTTGTTTAGGACAGGTATAATTACCAACACAGGAACATGTATCGTGCATCAAAATAAAACTGGTCCTCTGTGGATCACATCCCTACTTCTCCACCGTTTCTCTCAATAGCAATGTTCCACCTTGGAATGGGAGCATGTATCCTTGCCCATAAAATTCTGTTGACTGTTCTTTGAGCCACTTCTTCGCTACAAATTTCACTTCCTCATCACTAGAATAATGTTTGCCTCTCAGACCCTCTTTCATGGGGCCGAAGAGTGGCAAACATTATTCCAGTGACGAGGAAGTGAAATCTGTAGTGAAGAAGTGGCTCAAAGATCAGTCAACTGAATTTTACGAGTCAGGAATACATGCTCTCATTCGAACGTGGAACTTTGCTATTGAGAGAAATGGTGACTATGTGGAGAAGTAGGGATGTGATCCACAGAGGACCAGCTTCATTTTGATGTATGATACATGTTCCTGTATTGGTAACTATGCCTTTCCTAAACAAAATGGCATTACTTTTTGACTCACCCTCGTAAATTCAACACAATTTTCATGATCTTAAAATTAAAAAAAGATTTATAAAATGCATCTGACATTAAAAGCAAAAAACAATTCTGATTTGTAATTTATCTTGAAAAAAAAAAAAATGCTAGTCATATTAAACTTTCTAAGAATTTGATATACCTTATTTTTCTAAAGAAATTCTTATATGTAAAATTATGTTTCTGATTTCCTGTGTTTTTATTGCACTCATCAATGGTATTGATCTCTCGTTCATCTTGAAATTAAACAACTTTTAGAGAAATGCTTTAAAAAAAAAAGAAAAAGAACACTAGGTTCTAAAATAACTTTTCTCCATTAACAAGACAACTAAATATACTGGTTTGTTGGTTGGTTTTGAAGGCTATCACAATGCAAGTGTAAAGAAAAAATGAGGTAACTACAGTGATGCTGATAGCCTTTTGATTTAGTGTGTCCAGGGACACACATAATTGTTTTGAATGAGTCCCAGTGAAAATTTATGGGTCCCAACTAAAATCGTCTAACACTTACTTTGTAACCTATCCTTGTAGCGTAATTATTATGGTCTTCGGGAATTGAAAAATAAAATGGTAATCGGATTTCTGGAGAAAGAGAAGAAAAAGAAATAAGAACCAAGGTTAAAGTTTTTAAAGAGTAAACACACAATGGGGTGCCAGCAATGATCGTTGAATGACCCCGGAAATAGATTTAAAAATAAAAATGGAAGTTCTGAGTTTGAACTGGAAACGGATGTGATCCCTAGGACGAGAAATGGGAGAAGAAGAAAATCAGCCTTTTTTTCGACTAGGCTCTGGTGGGAATGAGACGTCGCTCCCAGTTCCTTGTATGGGTTTGGGATAGTAGCACAGAACGTGATTCTATGTTAAAAGATAGAATAATGTGACCATATACTCTCTCTCTCTCTTTCCTTCTTTCTGAAAAAGAACCCACAAGCATGAAAGAAATAAACAGCCCTCCTGTGACTATACAACCTGCATGTGTTGTTTCTAAACTAAACAGCTACTACTACAACTCAAACTTGGCTCTATGCGACATATATCATTCTGGTACATCCTGTGTAATTCATTTCTAAGAAACTATTGAAATGTATTTATAGTTAGCTTGAAATGGTGAGAGAAGAAAAAAGAAAAACACTGGGATGCATGGATACGATTTTACTGCATCCTTTTAGATTTTTTTTTTACCCATACCTATCAGCATCTCTGTAAACTATGATGTTGCTCATTTACCTTTGATTTAATCTTAATATTTCGAGATAAAGATGTCTTCGTCAGAAGATTTCTGAAAGTCTGGAGCTGTTAACTTGTTGCTAGGACCTGTTCATTCTGTTGTATGACTGGCGATGTCTTCCTTTAAATCCTCTGCGTGTGTTTGTGTGTGTGTAAGTTCCTAGCAACAAGTTAACAGCTCCAGACTTTCATATACCTTCTGACGAAGAGATCTTTATCTCGAAATATTAAGATTAAATCAAAGGTAAACGAACAACACCATAGTTACCTTATTTTTCTTTACACTTGCATTGTGATAGCCTTCAAAACCAACCACCAAACCACTATAAACACAATGCTTCAGGAAAATTATAAAACTCTTTTATAACTAAATATACTTTATATTATTATTTATATTTTTTGAAGGCAATTACAATGCGTATATCGTATAAAATTCGATAATTATTGAAAATAATCATAACAAGCAAACCCGGCGAATAAAGTAGGCCACGGGAACACCATACAGCTGTTTCAACTTTATTAAGTCTCATCAGCGGGATACACCACTGATGAAACTTATACACCGCTGATGAGACTTAATAAAGTTGAAACAGCTGTACAGTGTTCCTGTGGCGCACTTTATTCTCCGGGTTTGCTTGTTATGATTATTTTCAATAATTATCGAATTTTATACGATATACATGTTGTAATTGCCTTCAAAAAATATAAATAATAATATACTTTACATAACAATGCTTCAAAAGCAAATTATCAAATTCTAAATGTACTTTTTTTGTTTGTTAGATACATACAGAAAGTGTTAAAAGTTAAATGCATCATGAAATATTAAAAATGAAAACACAAATTTCCTGAAAGTCATCAATCAATAATAAACTGATAATAGTGCTCCTGAGTTCTCATTTGCTCCTCTGCTTTCATGGCTACTAAATTTGATCTTGTTCAGTGCTTGCATATTAAATTACTCATAGAATAATGTCTATGCATTAGAGCTTGAATATTTAGAGCTTTCTGTTTTATATTTGTTCAAATTACGAATTACTGACCCTTGAATATATTTAACAAAATCTACTTAAGATATTCCATTTATGAAAAAAAAAAATATATACTTATTTCTGTTATTAAATCACACATTTATCTATCGCTTCAATTAAAACAGTTCAATAATCTCACAGAATTATGTCAATGCATTAGTGCTTGAATATTTAGAGCTTTCTGTTTTATATTTGTTCAAATTATGAAAAAAAATAAAAATAAATAAAGATAAAAAAATAAAATTCCATTTATGAAAAAAAAATATCTACATATTTCTGTTATTAACTCTTAACATCCTGTTGAGAATTCCAGAGCCCCATTCCTATAATGATTTATTTAAAAAATGGCTAAAAATGATCCTTTTCATTTAAAGTTAACCCGAGATATTTCCCTTAAATTAAAGACTTCTAAATATGTTTAATATTACATTTAAACAAAGGCTATCATTTGGGGTAGATTAGGAAAACAAATGATTTCCGACTGGGTGGAATGAGGTGGTATAGGACATTAAGAGTTTTAAATCACACATTTATCTATCGCTTCAATTAAAACAGTTCAATATTCTCACAGGATTATGTCAATGCATTAGTGCTTGAATATGTAGAGCTTTCTGTTTTATATCTCTTCAAATTATGAAAAAAAATAAATAAATAAAAATAAAAAAATAAAATAAAATAAAAATTTGGACACTACTCCATCGTCTCTTGTAGACAGAAGGATGCAAACAACGACCCTCAATATCTTTAATAAAATCTACTTGATATTCCAATTATTAAAAAAAATACCTACATCTATTATTATTACTAGGAGAATGTGATGTAAATAACTAAGGGAATTGTGACTTGAGTAGTAATATAGTTACGGTTACAGACAGACAAACACACAATCTCCATTATAAGATTTACTTTTCCTTACTACTCAAACAGGTCAATATTTCTGTGCAATGTAAACAATTATAAATTAAGTCTGATGACTCATTGTGTATATAAAAATAAAGATGAGGACAACAGCCCCAAAAATCTGAATAATAAAAATTATCAAGACTCAAAAATTTAGAAAAATACAACTTTTGTATTTCAATAATCTGGAATGACTCTCAATATCTATTTAGATATTCCAATTATAGAAAAAAATACTTATATACTTCTATGATTATTCTTATTTACTTTTCCTTACTACTCAAACAATTCAATATTTCTGTTTAATGTAAATATTGATAAATTAAGTCTAACGACTCATTTAATATCAACAGAAGTTGCATAACGCTTATTTTATGCATAAAATAACTCAAACTTTTGACCAATAAGGATTTTTTTTTCTAATTTATAAACGAAAAATATAACTAAAAATATGATCCATTAAATAGTATACCTGAGAAATTAAA
The DNA here is from genome assembly GCA_023376005.1 of Doryteuthis pealeii. NCBI lineage: Eukaryota > Metazoa > Mollusca > Cephalopoda > Myopsida > Loliginidae > Doryteuthis > Doryteuthis pealeii. The sequence continues at coordinate 21,641,739 of CM042148.1, forward strand.
TTGATTTTTTTTTCTTATTTGTTTGCAAATTGGCTAACTTAACTAACTTAACTTTAATAAAATCTACTTGATATTCCAATTATAAAAAAAATACCTACATACTTCTATTATTATTACTAGGAGAATGTGATGTAAATAACTAAGGGAATTGTGACTTGAGTAGTAATATGGTTACAGACAGACAAACACACAATCTATATTATAAGATTTACTTTTCCTTACTACTCAAACAATTCAATATTTCTGTGCAATGTAAACAATTATAAATTAAGTCTAACGACTCATCTAATATCAACAGAAGTTGCATAAAGTTTATTTTATGCATAAAATAACTCAAACTTTTGACCTATCAAGTTTCTTTTTTTTTTCTAATTTATAAACGAAAAATATAACTAAAAATATGATCCATTAAATAGTATAGCTGAGAAATTAAATTAATTTTTTTTCTTATTTGTTTGCAAATTGGCTAACTTAACCATTGTTTATCAACTAATGTGGTACATGGCCTGCTCTCAAAAAACGGATCTAATTGCACATGGTTTTGCATTTTTTTCCAGTGTTATTATAATGTTTGCATACTGGCTGGCTGTCTCCTATCTACATATGAATGCTTTTTTATTGTTATTTAATGCTTTTATTAATTAACACTTCTTTTTGCATGCATTCAAAATTTATTTATTTGTGTATTTCTTGTACAAAAATTATAATCAAATCTTTATAACCTTCTTACTAAAATAGAAAACAGTTGATAACATGATAATTGTTATAGAATAATTATTTTAGTTTTATTTACTTTTAAAAATTGATGTTAAGATTTTTAAACCCTTGAAATTGACCAAAGTATTTACTAATCTAAATATTAGTACAAGTTAAATGAAAATATATACCAAAAATATTTCATTTTCTCTTGTTGGAAGTTTTTTGAATTTTTGAATATGGATCATTAGACAAATATTTCATTACAAGTATATTAATGATTTTTTTAAATTAATACTAACTTAATTCCCTGCCTTAATCATAAGTGTTTATTATTTTAAGGCAAATTTTGTGGCAAATTTTTTTCTATGCTTCATAGATTTTTGTTTAGAAATGTTGATATTTTATAACATTAAAACTGAGGTCAAAATTATAATGACAAAGTTTCAAGAAAGATATTTTCAGAAAACTATAAAATGACACTTATTATCTTCATAATATTATCCAAAGAGTTTCCTACTTTTATTAATAAAATTCACCTGTGTATACAAGGTGTGTCAAAAAAGTATCGAGATTTTTGGTACCTTTTTGACACACCTTGTATTCTGAAAAACAAAATAACGTTTCATTCATTCTTCATGTCTATTTTGATAAATACAGCTTTAAACTTGGTACTTTTTTGACACACCTTGTATTCTGAAAAAAAGTAATGAATGGAATGTTGTTTTGTTTTTAGTTTTTTGTTTTCAGAATACAAGGTGTGTCAAAAAAGTACAAAAATATCTCAATACTTTTTTGACACACCTTGTATTCTGAAAAACAAAATAACGTTTCATTCATTCTTCATTTCTATTTTGGTAAATACAGCTTTAAACTTGGTACTTTTTTGACACACCTTGTATTCTGAAAAAAAGTAATGAATGGAATGTTGTTTTGTTTTCAGAATACAAGGTGTGTCAAAAAGTACAAAAATATCTCAATACTTTTTTGACACACCTTGTATTTTTTGGTTTTCTGTTTTCTTGAAAAAGATTAACTGTATCAAAATTTATCTCAGTTTTAAAAAAAAATGATCCATTTTATTTTCACTAAAATTTATAGTATGCTTTTATTTTGATGTGGAGTGTTTTATATGAATTCATTTCTTTTGGATACTTATTATATATAATGCTTATTATTTATATTGATGTTTTTGGATTTTCTGTCTGTCTTATTGAATGCTTTAAAATCAGTGCTTCCTGTAGCTCTAAACTCCATAACTAATAAATCATCAATTTATTTTTGATTATGTTATTATTTTTTTAAGTAATTATAACCATTTTTTAAATGGTATCAAATTTCCAAAGTATCAGTATATCATTTAAATTATACAATATTTAATTCAAGTTAGATCTCACTTTAAACAACATAACAAAATTGCTTATATAAAACATTTATATATAGAGTCAGATTCTTGCCCTGGTGTGCTACTAAATGAAACTATTAGTAGGTATTTCTGACTCATTATTATCCAAAAAGAAGTTTATCTCCGTTTAACTAAGGAATTACGTTGACTTAGTTATGCATGTGTGGGTAGGTTAGAGTAACCTCCCTTTATTGATAGTTAACTTAGAGTGACCGTCGTGGTGTTATACAAATATTAGTGGCAGGCCGTCGGTAAGTCTCTACTTAATGACTGGTGGGCGTTGCCATTTGCATTCTGGACTTTGTACATCGTATGATATGGTCAATTCGTGTTACTCCTCTTACAATGCATAGGGTAGAATCCTGATGAAATCATTTGGATTGAAACCATGGTAGACCCTTAACTCTTTTCATCTACTACTATTACTAATATCATATATGTGATGGCAGCAAACTCGTATTCGAGTATTGCCATTGCTTGTTAAAAATTTTTTTTTTTAAATAAAAAGTTCAAAAAGCTAAAGTCTTACACATCTTCCTACATTCACAACAAGGGAGCAAATGTTCAATCAAATTTTAATATATTTTTTTAAATACGGACTTTTTGCCACTTTTGGCAGTGCCTAGTATAAAATGTATTAAAAATGAATTACATGTGTAATATTATTTAGCTTTTTTTATACTGGCATCAGTAAAAAAAAATATATAAATAAATAAATAAAATTACATCTATTTTTTAATACACTTTTAAACAATTAAATTCGTCCCAAAAGACATTTTATTGTTTAAGTTGATGACCCTAAACTATAGCACAATCCTTTTTAATAAATCATATCTGAAGCTGACAATTTGTTTTATTTGCTTCTAGTAATTTTTATAGTCTGCTGTAAATAGATGAGAACAACTGTAAAAAAAAAAAAAAATCCAATATGAAAATTCAGGAGACATGTCTGATATACCATGATTATTAAACTTTCTTTGTTTTAATACATCAGATAGATCTTTAAAAATATATCTAGGGAGCACAGGGTAGTTTATTGGTCCATTTCGCCGATGCACAGTTTGGTGACTCATCAGGCCAGCTATGCTCAGTATATATATATATATACATACATACATAGATACGTATATAATATAGAATGAATAGAGAATAAATGAGAAAAGTATTGGCATAAAAAGGTGCTCAATGCTAATAAAGCAGAGCAGATTTATAATCAATAGTAATGGTATTATGGATGATTTGGACACATAACTTTAAGTTTCATGTTTATGCAATCCTCAATTGACTCATCTGAGGATTGCATAACCATGAAACTAAAGTTATGAGTCTAAATCATCCATAATACCATTACTATTGATTATATATATATATATATATATATATATATATATATATGTGTGTGTGTGTGTGTGTGTTGAAATGAAAAATAAAGGAAAGAAAATGTTGAATGGATAAAATAGGATTTATATTATTTTACTGACACGTGTTTTGGCCAGGAGTTTATCCATGCATACATGTATTCTATCTATTATTATTTTAAATACAAAATAACAATAACAATAATAGAAAAAACCACAGAAATTTTTTTAGTATACATAGAAATAACGGCCTTCGTCAGAGTAAATATATGTATATATATATATATATATATATGAGAGGTATCCAAAACTTGGTAGTAAGGGATGATTCTATATGTGATTTCTAAGACACACTGTATTATCATTGTATGATCCAGTATGTACAAATACAGTGAATCTTTAAATCACTACAGAGAGCTCAATGTATTAATCTTTTTAGATTATATACAGAGCAATATTTATCTATGAAAGGAAGGAAAAACTCAACACCGTTATTCCATAATAAATTTATTTTGACCAAAATTTATGGAATAACGGTGTTGAGTTTTTTACCTTCCTTTCATAGATATATATATATATATATATATATATATATATATATATACACGCACGTACACATTCAGTGCATATCAAAATCCCCTATAAACCTAATATACATTACAAAATTTAATAAGTTCAAATCAATAGATTTATCTGAAATAATTTGCAGTTTTTATATTTTATTTGAAATTTTGAGTATTTGCATTTTCCAAACCAAACAGAAAGGAATCTTTAATTCATAACAGGAAATATGACACCATTTTATTTCAAAATCTAAAAAAAACATTTTATTATTATAAACTCATTGCACCTTCGGTTTTCCGGTTAACGCCCGGGGTCCAGCGAACTTCGGCCGGGGGTCCAGCGAGCTTCGGCCGGGGGTCCAGCGAGCTTCGGCCGCTGGACTCGTCGAGAGTTTAATAATAGCGTCGATTCCTGAGGCGCCCCCCTTGTGGGGGAATGCCCAAGGGATCAACGCAATTTTTGTTCTTTCCCACCCATGAGCTTCGGCTTGTGGGTGGGCCCACGTTAAAACGAGGCCTTGTGCCCAGCCCATACAAGTGGGGTATGAGGCAAATACCCATTCTATCCAATCACAAGCATCCATTCATAAATCCCACTGTCTATCCTGCTTTGCTGGCTAAACACACACACACACACACACACACACACACACACACACATTATTTATCACATGGTATTTTTTTTCTATCTGGCTTCATTTGGACACTTAACACATTTACACATCAATTCCCATCAATTCCCATCAATTCTGCTGGCTTTCAACATCAAACAGTTGCTCTGACCTTTTATGTATGAATTAATTGATACATTTTTTTTTTTTTATCTGTATATTACATATTAACTTCTATAGTGAAGGTGGTAATTTTCATCTTTAGTTGGCTAAATTCTTAGCAAATAAGGCAATTAGAGTAACCTCCCTTGACTTTCACTTTGAAACAAGCCGGTAGCCATTTTGAAAGTCTCCGTGCGAAATCCACAAATCTTAGAAACTTTTCAAAAACAATTCAACTGCATGCTTTAACACAAAAATATCATAAGATATGTTCTTAATAACAATTAAGTTTATTTCAGATAATAGCCAACTAAAGGTGAAAATTACTGTGAAGGTTTCATTTTATTGTATCATTTATTTGATTAAATTTATTTTTGATTTAAGTATTGGATAGTGTAATAAGTAATTGAGAGTTACCTCCCCTTATTTATGATTACCCACTCTTTTGGAGAACTCTCTATGGAATACTAGACTATATACTCTCAATAAGTGTACCAATTATTCTAAGTAGAATAAAGCTTTCCAAAGTCTATCGTTGTTATCGTTTGTCATTACAGATGGTCTAATCGATTTCAGTTTTAAAGATATTTCAGCTAGAATAATGTCAATCAATTTTATTTCCATTCATATTCATTTCCTCTTTTATCATCACTAAGTCTTTACTTACTTCATGGGCTGGCTTAGCTCAGTAGGTAGAACATTCGCCAAGGAATCACAAGGTTTCTTGTTCGATACTAGCCCTCGCCAACTTGGTGTATGAGTAGCACAGCTTGGATAATCTGATCTGTACAGTAAAGCAGCTGGGAGCTAACAGTAGGTGTAGCACTCCACCCCAGAAAAACAATCTCCCTAGTGCTAGTGAAAAGAGGATAGACTCCCTCACTGTTCAGCTGATACCAACAATAGGCCACTCAGTCAAATTTACTTTTTACTTTATTTACCAATTTCAGTGATATTATTTACAGTAGCTATTTATTACAACAATTTTTGCAATTATTGAATAATTTGAGAAAAAGTTTTTTAAAAAGTCGTCGGGGTGGCCTAAAGTCGGTATCAGCCAATCAGCAAGAGAGTCTATCTCATTTTCACTAGCGCTAGACCAAGGAGATTGTTTTTGCGTCGAAGGTGGAGCACCACACCTACCATCAGCTTATTTACTTTACCGCACAGATCCCTGTGCTACTCATACACTGAGTTGGCAAGGGCCAGTTGAGAAAAACTCTATCTTATTAGTGGAATTATGAAATAAAATTATGTTTGTGGTTAAAGAAATAAACTCTCTCATATCAAAGGAAATAACTTACTTCAAGTAAGAATAGAAAATAACATTCAAAACAAGAATGAATCAAAAAGTAATGCCATTTTGTTTAGCAAAGGTATAATTACCAACACAGGAACATGTATCATACATCAAAATGAAGCTGGTCCTCTGTGGATCACATCCCTGCTTCTCCACATAGTCACTATTTCTCTCAATAGCAATGTTCCACCTTGGAATGAGAGCATGTATCCCTGACCCGTAAAATTCTGTGGACTGATCTTTGAGCCACTTCTTCACTACAGATTTCACTTTCTCGTCGTGCCCTCATTCAAAGGTGGAACATTGCTATTGAGAGAAATGGTGACTATGTGGAGAAGTAGGAATGTGATCCACAGAGGACCAGCTTCATTTCGATGTATGATACATGTTCCTGTGTTGGTAATTATACCTGTCCTAAGCAAAATGGCATTACTTTTTTAATCACCCTCGTATTTTCACAATAATTTATAAACATAATTTTAGAGTATTTTATACCTTGATTGAAAAATACATTTTTTTTCATATGCTAAAAAGATCTTGTGGATTTTATTACATAACACAGAGAAATTATCACGGATTTATTTTTTAATGTGTAACATTATACATTTAAAACTCAGCGCATTAGTAGCACAGGGATTTGTGCTGTAAAGTAAGGAGCTGATGGTAGGTGTGGCGCTCCACCTCAGATGCTAAAACAATCTCCTTGGTCTAGCGCTATTGAAAAGGGGATAGACTCCCTCGCCGACTGGCTGATACCGACTTTAGGCTGCCCCGTCGACTTTACTTTATATATATATATATATATATATATATAAAGTAATCTGCAGACGCGCGTTTCGGAGTTTTACCCCTCATCAGTGCAGCTAGACTTATTTTTCAGCAGCTACCTCTGGTCGGGATCGAGACCCAAACAAACTTTCGCTCGTCAAGTCTCTTACGATGGGTCCACAAGCAGCTGCCTAGAATAGAAGGCAGAATAATCGCTATGTTTCCTAAACCGGAAATAAACTCACCAGAGGTCTCTAACTTGTAAACAAGTGAGACTAGCATTTCGCCGAAATAATATATATATATAATGGGGCTGGTTAGCTTAGTCGGTAGAGCACCTGTCTAAGAAAGAAATACAAATTTTTTTAAATTAACTTTTTTTTATTAAATATTAAAAAATAGATTCATAACTGGATAATCTTGAAATAGTCTATTATCTTACATTGGGGTAATTCCATGTTAAATCATCCAGAAAAAAGTAAAATTATCACCCACCCCCTTCAATTTTTCTGAAATTTTTCCCATGTATGACTATGTTAATGTTTAGACAATCACCAAAATTTGAGCTTCCAATTCCAAAAATTGGCGGAGTTATGTCGATTTTTATCTCTTCAAATTTGGTGGGGTTGGCGAAAAATGGCCATTTTTCACGACCGCCCACCTCAAATTTGGAGAGCTAAAAATCAACATAACTTCACCAATTTTTGTACCTGGAAGCTCAAATTTGGGGGATTTAGACAATCCCCAAAATTTGAGCTTCCAGGTACAAAAATTGGTGAAGTTATGTTGATTTTTAGCTCTATACTTTATCATAGTCTACACCTGGATAAAATTTCAGAAAAATTGAAGGGGGTGGGTGACATGGCCTGGATGATTTGACATGGAATTACCCATTGTTAAATAAAAATTCCTTAGTGAAATTAATATATGAATTAATATTCACTCTAAGATAACATCTATTTTTTAATTCCTATTTGTAGTAAATTATTCAAAATAGCTTTTGCTGTTTTAATTATAAATAACAAAGTTCCTTTAATTTCTAGGCAAATCAACTTTAATTTTTATAACCAGTGATGCTGATAGCTTTTTGATTTAGTGCGTACTGGGACACCGAAATTTGCTTTAAATGAGTCCAATTTGATGGGTCCCAACTAAAGTTTCTTAATAAATTGAAGGGTTTTTATTTATGATCTGGGGAAACAACTAAAGTCATCTAACTCCTAGCTGTACTGTGTAATTCATTTCTAAGAAACTATTGAAAAGTATTTACAGTTAGCTTGAAATGGTGAGGGAAGAAAAAAGAAAAACACTGGGATGCATGGATATGATTTTACTGCATCCTTTTAGATTTGTATGCATCAGGGAAGCAGGACGCATACCTATCAGCATCTCTGTATAACATTAACTACTTAGATACAATGTTCATGTTCATTATAAGTATCTTTGTGTTCATCATATCAAAATGGAAAGTGTTTAACTCGTATATAAGTGTTTAACTTGTTGTATATAATTATCTTTGATGTCATAATGAAATTGATAGATTTTATGTATTGAGTGCTTAAATTTTAGATATTTTCTTTGCATATTAGAAATTATTTTGTCTTCTTGTTTCGTTTTAAAATTAATTTTTCATTTTTTGTTTTATTGTTTATTTTCATAATCTTTTCAAGATATTAAACTATCTTTGCTAGAAAAACTAAGAAATTTGTAAATCTACTTTGTATGTGATGAAGTTTGTTTTTTTTTTGGTTGTATCGTTTCAGAAACAAATAAGAAAAAGAGTTCTGTTCAACGCAGTGAAGAAGTTGGAGGAGGTTTAGAAATGAGAAATAGATTGATAAAACAAGGCAGCCGTGAATCTACAGATGGCAGCATGGGTAGCATAAGCAGCATAGAATCCTCAGTGTATGTAAAATATTTTTTTAAAATTTGGTTATTCTAACCTTTGACCTTTCAAATTTTATTCTTGTGAATTTAGTTTTGAATTATTTCACATTAATTCATAAATGTACTTCCATTTTATAAAAGCATGTACCAATTTCAATCAAGTATGATATGAAATGTATGTTTGTCAAAAAAAAAAAAATATATATATATATATATATATATATATAAGGGTCATTCAATAAATAATGGGAATCTTTTTGAATAAGGCAAAATAAATTTCTTTTTCAGAATTTCTTTCCATAAATGTAAACTCTGCTTTGTTTGGAATCGGTTTATTGCAAAACTAATGTTAATCTTGCAAAAATATTTGTTTTGATGTTATTTAAAATGGCAGCAAAACAGAATGCTCAAGGCTTGAACAGAGGTCTAGCATCAAATTTTTGTTGGCTAAGAAGTGCAAAACATATGAAATTTACAGAATAATGTATAATGTGTATGGAAAAGCATGTTTTAGTAAAAAAAAAATGGACTAAAAATGGTTGTGCCACTATGAGCCTGTGTCAAAAAAGAGTCTATGGAGTGGAAACACACTAAATCTGAAAAAGTTCCTGGCACAGCAGTCAGTAAAGAAGATCATGCTGGCTGTCTTCTGGGATATGCAAGGATCATTCACTATTGATTTCCTTCAAAAAGGTGCTTCCTATTGCCAACTCCTTAGGTAATATTCACCTTATTTATTGATTACCTAGATCACTGTGATTAAACAGCAATGAGCCCAGTCAATACTTAATTGGGTGACCACTTAAGCAAGGGCAGGTACTGTAAGCAACTTGAGTCCTTTGTTTATCAAAACAACTTGATTCAGCATTAAATGACCTGAAAAGGGTTTATATACTGTAAAACAAAACAACAAACCAACTTTATTTATTGAATGACTCTCATACAACTTTTTAAATAGGGAATAATTGTTACTGTAAAATTATTTGATTCATCATTACTATTTTCATTTTTCATTCACACCTTTCAGTCATACAACATTCTCTGTTTCTTTTTTTTCTTTCATTCTTTACTCATTCCTTCTATTTCTCCTTCCTCATAGTTTTACATCTTTCTTCTTCTTCTTTTTCTTAATTTTACATCCTTCTTCTTCTTCTTTATAGTTTTACATCTTTCTTCTTCTTCTTAATTTTACATCCTTCTTCTTCTTCATTGTTTTACATCTTTCTTCTTCTTCTTCATCATCATAGTTTTACATCTTTCTTCTTCTTCTTCATCATCATAGTTTTACATCTTTCTTCTTCTTTTTCTTCTTCATAGATTTACATCCTTCTTCTTCTTCTTCATAGATTTACATCTTTCTTCTTCTTCTTCTTCATAGATTTACATCTTTCTTCTTCTTCATCATCATAGTTTTACATCTTTCTTCTTCTTCTTCTTCATAGATTTACATCTTTCTTCTTCTTCTTCATCATCATAGATTTACATCCTTCTTCTTTTCTTCATCATCATAGATTTCTTCTTTTCTTCTTCTTCTTCATCATCATAGATTTACATCCTTCTTCTTCTTCTTCTTCTTCATCATCATAGATTTACATCCCTTCTTCTTCTTCTTCTTCTTCTTCTTCTTCATAGTTTTACATCTTCTTTCTTCTTCTTCTTCATAGTTTTACATCTTTTTCTTCTTCTTCTTCATAGATTTACATCCTTCTTCTTCTTCATTGTTTACATCTTTCTTCTTCTTCTTCATCATCATAGTTTTACATCTTTCTTCTTCTTCTTCATCATCATAGTTTTACATCTTTCTTCTTCTTTTTCTTCTTCATAGATTTACATCCTTCTTCTTCTTCTTCATAGATTTACATCTTTCTTCTTCTTCTTCTTCATAGATTTACATCTTTCTTCTTCTTCATCATCATAGTTTTACATCTTTCTTCTTCTTCTTCTTCATCATCATAGATTTACATCCTTCTTCTTCTTCTTCATCATCATAGATTTACTCCTTCTTCTTCTTCTTCTTCTTCTTCTTCATAGATTTACATCCTTTTCTCTTTTCTTCTTCATAGTTTTCTTCTTCTTCTTCTTTTAACATCTTTCTTCTCTTCTTCTTCTTCATAGATTTACATCCTTCTTCTTCTTCTTCTTCTTCTTCATCATAGATTTACATCCTTCTTCTTCTTCTTCTTCATCATAGATTTACATCCTTCTTCTTCTTCTTCTTCATCATAGATTTACATCCTTCTTCTTCTTCTTCTTCATCATAGATTTACATCCTTCTTCTTCTTCTTCATCATCATAGTTTACATCTTTCTTCTTCTTCTTACATCCTTCTTCTTCATCATAGATTTACATCCTCTTCTCTTCTTTTCATCATCATAGATTTACATCCTTCTTCTTCTTCTTCATCATCATTATCATAGATTTACATCCTTCTTCTTCTTCTTCTTCTTCATCATCATCATAGATTTACATCCTTCTTCTTCTTCTTCTTCTTCATCATCATCATATTTACATCCTTCTTCTTCTTCTTCTTCTTCATAGTTTTACATCTTCCTTCTTCTTCTTCTTCTTCTTCATCATCATAGATTCATAGTTTACATTCTTCTTCTTCTTCTTCATCATCATAGATTTACATTCTTCTTCTTCTTCTTCATCATCATAGATTACATTCTTCTTCTTCTTCTTCATCATCATAGATTTACATCCTTCTTCTTCTTCTTCTTCTTCTTCATAGTTTTACATCTTTCTTCTTCTTCTATTTTCATTCACACCTTCCAGTCATGCAACATTCTCTATTTCTTTCTTTTCTTTCACTCTTCACTCATTCCTTCTATTTCTCCTTCATAGTTTTACATCGTTATTGCCATTTTTTGTGAATTAACTTTTTGAAGATAATTACATCATGGTTAATCTGAATGTTCTTTGTTTTTATATATTTTCATTTATTTTTTATCATTTTTTTTTATTTTTTTATTTTAGAATGTGGCTACCTACGGGTCACTACGGCGATTTTGTTGAAGGGCTTGGACCTTCACAACTGGTGGGAAGACAGGTGCTTGGAGCCCCATGTCTTGGAGAAATACAACTTGGACTTTATGACCGAAAGGGTCACTTAGAAGTTGAAGTAATCAGAGCACGTGGTCTTATGGCCAAACCTGGTGCCAAAGTCTTACCTGGTAATTTTCAGTGGTTTATTCTTATAAATGTATAAAGAAAGAAATAAACATGATTTATATATAATATATAATATATATATATATATATATATATATATATATATATATAATAATGAAGATGAATAGAATATTGAGCCAGTCGCAATATTGAAGGTCAGTACAAGTATTGACCGAATAATTTAGTGGAATACAAAGTGCTCAATACATTAGTAGAGTGGATTTAACATTAAGGTGTATATAGAAATAACCTATGCAAGTTTCAGAGTTAATTGTAATGAATTAATTAAGATATTGATTAATCAATTGCGAAAGTGAATTATTCAATTGCATTATTCACTTCTGCAATTGATTGTAATTAATCAATATCTTGATTAATTCATTACAATTAACCTTGAAGATCCTTATGGTGAAACTTGAGTAGGTTATTTCTATATACACCTTAATACTACACACATATATATATATATATATATATATATATATATATATATACTGAAAACACACACATGCTGCACAGAGAAAAAAAACTTCAAATACTCAAAGCCCTATACATTAAAAAAACCACCTTAAACAAGATTATTTTTGAATACAGCATTCACATTCTCAAATGCCTATAATTTCCCGCCAATTTCCCTCACCCCCCATTCCCTATAACATTTCTTGTAACTCTGTGATTTTTGTCATGTCAAGCCCTAGTACCTATATGATTGTCCCAACCCTATTGACCTTATGGCATGTCCCAACCCTTTTTATCATATGGTTACTAGAAGGAGCTGACTTTCCCCATTGAAATAAACTGAAATACTATTAATCCATTCCCTCTCCACGCAAAAAAAAAAACTCCCTAATTCTTTTGTTATATATTTTTTGGACTATATTACCTTTGGGCACCCCTTTTTTGATCTCGATTAAGAAAGGACATGTTTTTCATTTACACCGTCAATATCCGGTTGTTTGTTAGGGGTTAGGGTTAGGGGTTAGTTTTATCATTTTTTTTTTTTCAAATCTAAAAATCATCTGTTAAAACAACTGGATATTGACGGTGTAAATAAAAAACATGTCCTTTCTTAATCGAGATCAAAAAGGGGTGCCTAAAGGTCATATGGTCCTTTTTTTTTAATAAGAAAAATGTATTGTATAAAAACAATGAAATAAAATGTAATGAATTATGAGCTGTAATATATTATAATGTTTATTTCTTTTATGAATAACTAGCAAATATATATGCCCTCCAGGTGCAAGTATTTAAGTTTTAATGTAATAAAATATATTAAATTAGAAAGGCTAATGAAACTAAATAAGAATGCAGATAAAGATATTTGAAACAGAAGTGGGTATGATAGAAAAATAGAACAACTAAAACTTACTCTTCCATCACTCCCGTCTTTCATTGCTAAATTTTCCTAATTTAACTATTTAGTTAAATTAGGAAGTAAAGAATAAGATTACAGTTATTTCTTTTTGTTAATGGAATTCTTTTAAGATTTATCTCTGAGATTTTTGCTCATATTCATTAAGATAAAACCAAACGAGATTAGAAATCAATAATACCAAGCATATATTTATTAAAATCAAATTTTTAATATCAATATGCAAATTAGCCTTCCCGTTCACACTGAAAACCATTATTTTGTTATATATATAGACACAATTGCATGTTATTAGTATGTAGATATGGTCAACAGTGGCTTCGGCCTCTGGACCATTGATATAATTAACGGCGTCGATCCCAGGGGGCTATCCCCCCAGGCAACACCTGCCCCCTCGATTTAAAGGGGCAGGGCTGGGTTTATTGCCCAGTGCCTGAGGTGCCCCCCTTGAGGGGGAATGCCGACGGGATCGACACAATTTTTCACCCGCCACCCCATGAGCTTCAGTTTGTGGGTGGTCCCACATAAATAGGGCCTTGTTCCTGACCCGTACAAGTGGGGTACGTGGAAATTATCATGTAGATATGTTCAACAGTATTATTAATATAAAACAGTTTTATTAATAATTAAGGTTTAAATAAGAATAAAATCATGGAGAATGTGACGTAAATAATTAAGGGAATTGTAACTTGAGTAGTAATAGTTTCGGTTACAGACAGACAAATACACAATCTCCATTATAATAAGATATATAAACATATAATATATTATACAAGATGTGTCAAAAAAGTATTGAGATTTTCAGTACTTTTTGACACACCTTGTATTCTAAAAAATTAACATTCCATTCATTCTTCATTTTTACCTTGGTAAATACAACTTTAAAATCTGTACTTTTTGACACACCTTGTATTCTGAATGATTAACATTCCATTCATTCTTCATTTTTATCTTGGTCAATACAGCTTTAAAATCTGTACTTTTTGACACACCTTGTATTCTGAAAAAAAATTAACTTTACATTTATTGTTCATTCCTATATTGGTAAATACAGCTTCAATCTTGATAATTTTTCTGACACACCTTATATGTGTTATAGATTAATATATGTGATTTTTCTAATATCTCTCTCTGTCTCTCTCTACCTCTCTCTAATTTCAGCTCCATATGTGAAAGTCTATTTAATTCAGGCTAAACACACAATTGAGAAGCAGAAGACCACTATTGCGAGGAGAACACTTGACCCTCTCTACCAACAGCAATTAGTTTTCAATGAACCCTACCAAGGAAGAGTTTTGCAGGTAAACACTTGTTTTTATTCATGTGCTCTATTGAAGTCACTGTTCTGATTGGCTGCTTGACTGCTTGATTTGAATGACATTGTGGAGTCTTATATATATCCTGTCATTCTGCAGTAGACTTTGTAACTATTCGGGTTTGTATTTCAGTTTTGCAGGTAAACACTTGTTTTTATTCATGTGCTCTATTGAAGTCACTGTTGATTTGAATAACAGCAGCTAAGTACAACTCAAGCAGTGTCCAAGACAGTTGGTATATATAGAAATCAAGAATGACCCATTCATGAATTTGGGTGATTTGGGTCATTCCATTCCTTGAGTTCTGATTGGCTGCATGACTGCTTGATTTGAATGACATTGTGGAGTCTTATATATATCCTGTCATTCTGCAGTAGACTTTGTAACTATTCAGGTTTGTATTTAAGTTACAACCGTTTGTTGCCTTGTCTTCCCAGTTCGACGGTAATTGGAACTTTAATTATTCTTCATGCTCATTTCATTTGAAATATTCCTATAGTCTTTAGAACATTTCTTTTAGGTTTTTTTTTTAATTTCTTTTTAAGGATTATGAATGCTACAAATAAACTGTTAAGGAGGCATTCATGGGGTAAAAATTGTTGTCATAGGAAATGGACACAGTGACTCGAGTTCAAATCTAGGATGAGGCTATTTATATTTCACATAGTGTTAATACCCTTGGGAAAGGTTTATATCTAAATATTCTTCTTCCAGCTATGGGTAAATAGTAGGACAGACTGGATTCTTTAACCTTGGTGTGGCAACCAATCTACAAATTGTGTTACATAATTTATGCGGTTGCATAAGATTATTGTCAATCCCCTGTATTTCTGAAGGGATGGCTCCTTTTTATATCACGGGCGGGACTTTCCATGGAATATTATAGAAAGCCCGCGAAATACGTGAAGTCACATGGGACCTGGTTGGCTCTCAGTTTCAGCTTGGACGTCAGGCAGATAAGATGTTACTGCTTTAGCTGAGACTCACTGCACACGCGCACTGTGATTAGTTAGAGAAATATGTTTAGTTAAGAAATAAAAGTTTAAATAAATAATATGGTTTTGTGGTTGATGAATGTCTTGGCAACAAGACTGACCTAGAAGACCAGACACGAAGTCCCCAAGACTAGGTCCAGACGCTGGAAGATGAACGTAAGATACCAAAGATGAGCAGAAGAATAATAGAAGTAAGAAAGTAAAGAGAGAGTATATAACAATTGCTTTTAATATTTAAAATGAAACTTGCCAGACTATCTGATGTAATGAATATGCATATACCTGGGTTGCCCTCACAGTAATATGATTGGCTGATGTCAGCTACAAATACCGAACAAGAGGTACAATTGCCTACTACAACAAGGTCGCACCAGATTACTGCTTACTTGTTTCGAGTGTACCACACTACTACTTCTACTAATATATCCCTTACCAATTGTTATTTTACTAATCTGAATGTATAATTTTATGAATGAAATCAATTTCATTTTTTCATTGATCACTTTCCTTCTTTTATTGTTTTAGGTAACTGTGTGGGGAGACTACAGTCGAACAGACAGAAAAGTGTTCATGGGAGTTGCACAAATTGTATTGGATGAACTAGACTTATCAAACATTGTGATTGGCTGGTACAAATTATTCCCAACATCATCATTAGTTGGACATCATTCTGGACCATCTTCTGCATCATCGCCTCATACACGGAAAAGTTCAGCATCTTCATTAGAAGCTCTTAGTACTGCCACATCTTGGAATCAGTAAATTCTAACTCAGAACACTGTATACAGACAAAAATGTATACAGTATATATATGTGTATATTATTTATTTATATATATTTAGCAACTTGACTGATTTCTTACTAGAATTTAATTTTTCTGACTATTCTATTTTGAGCCATTAAACTTCAATTATGTAAAAGATATGATATGACTGCCGCCAGATCATTGATTAATTAAGGTAAATGCTCCTTGTCACAGAGTATGTGCTGTTTGTCCTGGACCTGTGTTGCATGTCATAGATAAAAAACAAAAAAACATGTGCTATCCCCCATTTGAAGTACTACTTTGCGGTAAAAAACAATTTAAGGTTCAGTGATATTTTCATTAATCCAAAGAAGAAAAAATTATTTTCCCTATTTTTTTTTTTTTTTTTTTTTTTCCATATTCTTCATCTTGTATAAAAAAAAATTTAAAAACAAAAAGCAAAAAGTAAACTCATCTTAAAGCTAAGATATCTAGTCAGAAAATTGTTATGAAACTAAGACAGAGTTTCATTGTTCGAGGGAGTTAACCTACACGCAACGAAACATAGCTGCGACGCCTGAGAAGGATAGAGCTGTGTAACGTGGAGGCGTGATGATAATAATAATTGCTTTGAATAATGGGATTATAAAGTATCATAGCTGCATAATGATCCTTCCTCTATGTAAAAAAAAAAAATTATTAAAAAAAAAAAGAAAAGAAAATGTTGCTTTATTAAGCAGCAGTTCAAAATCGCAATAATCATGTGACAGCTAGGTAAGAAATAAATTGATATTAATTGCTATATTATTAATAGTCTTATCAGAAAGTTATAAAAATGACTTCATCAAAATAATATTTTAACAGAAGTGGGATTTATTAGCTTTCTAATAAGGTGAATTTTCTAGTAAGAAAAGACATGAATGTATTTATAAAAGGTAGTTTTAATAATATAAATAACATGAGAAGAATTGAAAAAGTGTATTATTTTACCCAAAATTCTCATGTATATTGTGGCTAATATTTCAATATAAAAGTAATTTTTTTAAGGTTAGAATTTGATTAAGAAGTCTGAAAGAGTGATGTTCACAATAATGAACATGGTTTAAATTTAGCATTACTTTAGCATATACATATTTGTTATCAATACCATATTAGACATTTCCTTAATTAACAAAAATTATACAGCTTATCTTGAAGTCAACTATAGTAGATATTAAACCCATAAATGTCACCATATAAACTTAATAAAGGTTTATATAATTTCCAATAAGATTACATATGATTTCTTTACATTCCATTTACAACGTAAGTCATATATTTTAATTTTGCAATATACATGGACAAGAAAATAAAACATTTTTCAGGTGTGTTTTTAGTTAAATATATAATATTTATAATGATTTAATGAATTTCTAACTTTTATTCTGAGCTCTTCTCTAGATTATGTTATTACTTCTTCTCCCTTTTCCAATAAAAAAAGCAATTGAAAAAATCAAGCATTCCATAAAAAGAGTTTACCTATTTGTGTGCATTCATGTACATATTGTTTTTTCTGCTATTATTGAATATTTTAAATATTTGTTGTTAAATTACATATTAATTTTAATTGTTGAATTTGATGGGGATGAAATAATAATTATTATTAATTATTATTATTATTATTATTATTATTATTATTATTATTATTATTATTATTATTATTATTATTATTATTATTATTATACTGTAAACTTGTATACCATTTGTGCCTGACACCTGACAAGCACTGCTTGTGTACCTTACTAATGATTCTCAGTTCAATAAGAAAAAAGTCAATCTAGATAAGATATTCTTTCATTTAAGATATATGGTTCAGTTTTAATTGATATCCAACTTTTCTACATGTCGAAAATTAAAGAACATTTTAAATATCATTATCTTTTTAAAGAAGTTTAAAAATTCAGAATATTATTATAAAGACATAACTGATATATGTCAGCTTTTTAGTTGTATTCTTGTAAAAATTAAATCTAATTTTCAAATTAGCTGTAAATCTCATTAAAAATAGCTAATTCTAAAATAAAGACTTTACACTTGTAATTATTTATAGTAATTTATGCATCTAATTTAAATATAATGTCTATACTTTTATAGAGAAAGGTTCGTTGATTAATTATTTTAATTATATTGGATTTTATTTGTTTTCTCACTTAGAAAATAAAATAAAATTCATATTTTGAACATGCAGTTATAATATAATATATTATAATATATTATTTACCATTAGCAAATGATTACTTAATGTTTATTTCAACTCAGCCAGTAAAAAAATATTATAATTATTTTTAAAACATTTCATTTTCCTTCACAAAAATATCCATCAAATTTCTATTTAAATGACATCTGGATTTTATATTAGTTTATAAAGAATATCAAACATGTAACACAAATTATTTGATCAAGAAAAGAATAGTATCCAACCAAAATTTAGTAATAGAATCCTACCAACCATCCTACTAAAATTGAATCTGTACAAATCCAGTGAAAATATGTTTTTTTTTCTGAGAAATGTAACTGCTAATTTGAAAATTGGGTAACTTCATATTTTATCAATATTATGTTATTTCTAAGGTGCAGATTTATTTTAATAAACAAGAGAAAACATAAAATATTTTCAAGCTCAAATTGTATAATTTATTGACATAGAAGATATAAGTATATTGGTGTATATTATTTTTCTAGATTAATTTTGATTCAAATTTTAAAATATTTTGATTATATCCCAATTAGTATTCAGTATCTTATCTTTAGTATAAAAAAGTAATTTAAGTAAATATGATCACATTTCTATCTAATAGAAGCCACACAAAAAAAAAATATAACTGCAACAACTAACAAATTTTATTCATTAATAAATCTATTCACTGCTTTATGCTTTTGCTTATTTTGAAATTAAATATGTAAATTTAAAAGTAATTTTGAAATTAAATATTTAAATCTAAAAGTAATTTTGAAATTAAATATTTAAATCTAAAAGTAATTTTGAAATTAAATATTTAAATAAAGTAATTTTGAAATTAAATATTTAAATCTAAAAGTAATTTTGAAATTAAATATTTAAATTTAAAAGTAATTTTGAAATTAAATATGTAAATTTAAAAGTAATTTTGAAATTAAATATTTAGATTTAAAAGTAATTTCTAAGCCAAAACTCTTAGAATAGTTTTTACAGCTTATATTCAGTGCCTTTTTTTTTTTCAATACAAATTATATAAATAGATATAAAAATAATAAAGATAATTTCTGAAGGTTTTCTACTAATAATAATTAATGTCAATGTAGTAAAGTTTGCAATATATTTAAAAGAATTTTGGGATTTTAATAAATGTCTGAACCATTTTCTGGGTGGATTTTCAGTTATATTTCTTATGAAAATTTAAATAAAACAAACTAGCTTGTTTAATCGATATTGAAAATTTACCTGTATGACATGTTTTCTCTAAACTTTATAGCTAAATTTACTCATAAGCAATATATATATATATATTATATATATATATATATATATATATATATATATATATTGTGTGTATGTGTGTGTGCATGTATGTGTAAGTATTGTCTTTTGTATTTTCTTTTGATCTTAAATGTAATATGATTAACTGCAACAATTTTATTATCTCACAAGGCAATTTTTTTTGGGACTAATATTTTCACATTTAATAACATAAATTAGATGAATTGATATTGTTAGAATGTAATGCATCAAATCACTCTGACTTGAAATGTTTTGTTTTTTTGGATTTTTTTTTTTTTTTTTCTGTTAGAGTTTTTCCTTTCAACACTTAATTTCAATTTGTTTGTATGACAGCATGAAATGTTTGCATTTGAAAAATTCATTTTTCATTATAAATATCCAATTATCTTTCCACAATAATAATTATCTAAATCTTCTTATAACTATTTTTATTGTTATCAATATTTTCATGAAATCTATGAAAGTAAATGAAATATTCATGAAATCTATGAAAGTAAATGAAATATTCATGAAATCTATGAAAGTAAATGAAACATTCATGAAATCTATGAAAGTAAATGAAACATTCATGAAATCTATGAAAGTAAATGAAATATTCATGAAATCTAAGAAAACAAATGAAATATTTATGAAATCTATGAAAACAAATGAAATATTCATGAAATCTATGAAAACAAATGAAATATTCATGAAATCTATGAAAACAAATGAAATATTCATGAAATCTATGAAAACAAATGAAATATTCATGAAATCTATGTAAACAAATGAAATATTCATGAAATCTATGAAAACAAATGAAATATTCATAAAATCTATGAAAGTAAATTTTTCATTGTGATTCAACAAAAACTTATCAAAACTTCCTTTAGTTCTGACAAGAATAAGAATCTAAAAAAAACAAAAACTTTTGAATACTATTAATACAATTTTTCAGAAGTTTAAATTCTTAAATGTTCAACTAGCAATAAAAGATTAAAATAATTATGATACAAATACTTTTTTGTCAGGTACTAACTTAACTATTATTTGCATTCCCAAATATAATTTTGATTTGACACTTATTTTTTTTTTTTTTTTTTTTTTGCTTTCTTTTCTCAATCAAATTTACAAAAAACTAATTTCATTATCAATTATTTAAATTCTAACTTGGAGCAATCTTAAAGTATCTCGTTTTTTGTATCTTTAAAAATCAACTTACAATATCTAAGTATAATGAAATATGTGGATATTTTTATTTGAAATGAATTACTTATGGAGTAGTGGCACAGCATATCTATCTTATGTTTCTTCTACTAAATTTCTCTCCTAGAATTGATAGTAAAAGAAACAAAACAGTATTGAAAAATCATCACTGATTATTCAGTTTAATCTTTAATGAGATGCACTGCTGAACTTACATTATCTCATTACTCCAATATATTTTGTAGATTTTGCATATTACTTGTGTTTCTGCTATTTTACTAATTAATTTGCTACATTAAAATTACGGGTAATTATTCTTATGTCACAAATTGTTTTCAACCTGAAATCCTTTATTGAGAGCTCTTTACAAGAATTTATGGTCATAACTAATATACCTGCCTGATTATATTTATTTACCTTCACTTGATCAAGCTGAAAATGGTAAATTTCGATGGAATTTTATTTGGAGTTTTCATTCTTATATTGCATCTAATTTAGTTAAATGAAAAGAAGAAGCAGATGCTTTACAGAATAACTACAGTTGGTATGAGTATAAAAATGAACAGTTAGTATGACACACAAGAATTCATTTTAAGATTTTTTTAAATTATTAATGGCCATGTCTTTTGCAACCCATTTCAAAAATATTGGATGAATTTTCTGTAAAGTCATAAAACAACTTATAATATCTATCTGTAAAGAATAAGATTGTATGATGATAATAATATAATACTAAAGTATTATATAAATGGTATTTTGTATTACAAAATTCTTTTGAAAAGCTTGATATATACCTCTAAAATGATGTTATTGAGATACCTTTTTACTTTTTAACAAAATTGGTTTGACCTTAATCTTTTTCCTTTGCCTTTATAATGAAAAAAAAATGTTTTTTTCTTAATTTTATTTCAGTTTAATGGAGGTCTTATAACCTCCATCACTTTTTTCACTTTAATTTTTTTTTTAATCACTCATTTTGTTCTTAGAATTTATCTATTTCTTTCACATTTTGTTTTTCCTGTGTGACTAATCCCAAATTCTTTGGGGCATAAACTCTCTTTACAATTGGTTATGTTTTTAGAGCTATTTTCACTTCTACTTTAGTCGTCTCTTATCTCTTTCTATGCAAACAATGAAATCAGACAATAAAATTCTATAATTTCACTCAATATGAAAACATAATTTGTGTAATTACCATTTAAAACATTAATTAAAATGTCTTCTAAGCCATCTTCTATAACCATCTTCACTACCTCAAGTTAAGTTTTATAGAGTTATTACTTCAAGTTCGGTCTATTTGCTTTTCTTTTCTTTTTAGACTTTAGATACGTCTTAGTTTGATGAAATGTAGGTTGGATAAATTATAAGTCTGTTTTTATGTAAGAAATTTTTACTTGCATTTCCAAATGAATAAAAATGGATGTAAATGTCTTCAATTAGTAGAAAAGATTAGTAGCTTACTTTTAAATGAAGAGTCTTTAAGTCAATCTTCAGTTTTGATTAATAATTTTAACTTTTAAAAGTTGTAATTAGTAAAGGATTTTGTTAGAATAATCATTCCACCAGTTTCACCTGAGTCTTCATTTAATAAATCATTATTTGTTGCTTGTTATCAACTGTTATTGTTATCTCATGGATAATTTTACCAACCTCTCTTTCTAAACTGGAAACTGACTAAAAAAAAAAGTATCTTAAGTTTAGCAGTTCAAGTTAAACTGAACTTAGAATTGTATTTTGTGTGTTCATCAAGTAAGTTGTTCTTTACCAGAGAGGATAACTCAAAATTCGATGTCTGTGTTAGTTTTTTGGTAGTTTCCACATGTTAGAGAAAATATTGTTACAGTATTTGAAAATGTTTCAAATGTTTGAGATGCTTGCTGTTTTCAGGTACAATAAAAGTGCATTGTGTTTGGTGTCTCTAAAATGGTTTTAGTGTCTTAAAATTCAAAAGAGTTACAGATTGGAAGCTGAAACTCTTAATCCAACTAATACTATTGAGACTTTTAAACATTTCAAAATTGATGATGAATGAAGAAACAGTTCGTTATTTTTCCCCTTAAAAAATACCTTTTTTTTTAAAAAAACAAAAAAAAAAGGCTATCACATCTGCCAGCGTAATTACCTGCGTGCATATTTTGGTGTTGAATAGATACTGCAGCTCACAGGAACTGCCTTATTGTGACACCAGCAATAAAGAAACTTTTAAATATCTTTGGAACTCTCCTTTCTTTACTATATAGCTTGGAAACAAGATTAAAATTCATTCACTAGGATGTAAATCTTCAATAGTGTACCTCTGCTTCTTATTAGCATAAGTTTATTTCAAAAGATATTTATTACTGTTAAAATATATCTAAGTCGAAATTGTGTCGGTATGTGTATGCACAAAAACAGCAAAAGAAAAAAAATATGTATATCTTGCTATATGAAGTACCATGAATGGGGCACATATGAAATAATAAAATACTTGAATCTTTTTTTGTGTGAGCATATGTGTATCACTTTATGCTACTCGGATATGTTCCAATCTTAACTTAATTGGTGTACTGGCAAGTAAAAGATTTTTTTTGTCATGGATGTTGCTATATGTGAATGCATTGGCTTTTATTTTTGCTTTTGATAATTCACACTGCAAAGTCATTTTTCATTAAAAAATATTGCAGAATTTTTACCAAAATCAAATTTTGTTTTGAAATTTACTTCCATTTGTTCTTTGATTCTCTTTTAAAGACAGACAAGGATTTTGTCTATGAAATTCAATGGTGGTTATTACTATGAAATTCAATGGTGGTTATTACTATGAAATTCAATGGTGGTTATTACTATGAAAGCAAAAAGGTCATTGGATTGTTTCATTTTCTCGTTATTGGTCATAAAAGTATCCTTTCTTGAATTCTTGTTAAAAATCAATCTTTATGAATAAAGAATTGTTTAATATGTGTGTGTGTGTATGCAATGGGTTTCTTGTTGACATTATGATGGCATATATTTCTTTAAGATATAAAAAAAATTATTTACTTATAAAAACAAATTGGATCTTAAAACCATTGTAGTTTCTTTACTTTTTGGTTGGATTCAAACTCAGTAAAGAAAATATACCTTTCTTTCCTACTTACAGAATCTGTAATTCATTTCTTTTTTTTTTTTTTTCTTTTTTTTTCTTTTTTTTTTTTCAAACAAAAAAAACTTGCATAAAACTACAAAAATCTTTTGCTAACAAACCAGCATTAAAATAACCAAAAGATTTTATTAAATTTGTTATGATACAATTCCCCCTTTGTTTGTCACACCATTTCCTATGCTTGTTACACTACACTTTTCCCCTTCTTTGTTACATTATTTCTCTTTTGTTACACTGTTATTGTCACATATAAAGTCACATTTCAAACACCCAAAAAAAAAAATATTTTCTTCTTTTCACAAACATAATTCAAAACTGTAATACATTTCCTAAAATTCAAAATATTATTTTCTTTGAAATATTTTAATTAACTGTGTTGTAAAGTTATTTAATTTTTTTTCTTCTTCTTCTTTTAGGAGAACTAAAATATTTCCAAAATCAATAATGGATATATATTTTAGTTTATTGTCTGTTTGATAAAAATTTACTTGACTGAAAAAAAAAATGATATAGTAAGGTAATGTCCTGTTATCTCTTTTCTCTCTCTCATAAAAGGGAGAGACTTGAACTTTGTAAATTGTAAAGGAACTAAATATCTTTACTTAGCTTCGTCTGAGTGAATAAAACTACAATTGTAGTACATTCACTTAAGGCTTGAAACTACAAAACACTAGAACATAATTTTATAAGATTAATGAATGCTCTCTAATTTTTTTCTTCATTTTTTTTTTTAAGTGTTTATAAAAATAAAAAGAGGAAATGTAAAAATGTTGGTTACATATTACTTTTTTTTTTTCTGCTTTGCTTATTGTGCTTTATTCGTTGTGTTTGATTAAAAGCTGAAAACATAAATTTACTGAAATGATTCACCACAAATAGAGATATTTTACAATCCTTGAATATTTCAAACATTTTCTTGTTCAGTCAGAATGCTTAATCAGAAAATTCAAATATTTGAAATAAACATTTTTTTAAATATGGACATTTTAATATTCTTAATACGAAAGATTCTTATAGATTCTTAAGAAGGTATTTGAGATTCCCATAGAGAAATTATTTCTTTCACACTTATTGCAAAATAATAATTTGATAAATTTAGTAAAAAAATAACAGCACAGTTCTAACAGTAATATCTATATCTGGTTATGATATAAACCACTATTATTATTATTTTCAAATAATTTTGTTTTGAAATGTGACTATTGAATGTGGAATTTATTGGTATTCACATGGTTGATTCTTTTTTTAATGTTTTTACTTAGTTGTGTTTTTATTATTTTTGCCTAATTAAGTTTGCCTTGTAATGATATTCCTGTGTTAATTTCTTTTTAATGGAGCATATATTATCTTCAAGACTTCTCATCATATATTTCAGCACTAAGGTTAATAATTCTTTTTAAAATATATAATATTCTATATTTGACATTAAGTCCATTTATAATAGAATAATAATTTTTACATAAATTCTAATTTCAAAATAAAAAAATTATTTCTCTACATTGTAATGTAGGGAAATAATTTTTATTTTTTATTTAATCTGTCAGTAGGCTTACTTCCTGAGTTCGTCTGGTGACAAGAATACATTTTAATTGGAAATTTCTACAAAAAAAAAAAAAAATCATTAAAATGATGCAATATCCTATCTGAATAAATATACAAGGTGTCTATAATGTCCTGCAATAGTTTTAAAATGTAATAACAAAGATGGCAGTCTTGTTGAAATGCAATAATCAAAATGTATATAAAATATAAAACTACAAGAGTTGAACTTTCATTTGGTTTTTACTTAATGGTTCTATTATTTGTACAAAATGAGTTTTAAAGTTTAAAGTTTTAAAACTGCTGCAAGATTTTATGAACACCCTGTATATTTTATTGGATAGAAATTTTTAGTTCAGATTTGTTTTATATTATTGGTTTAATTATTATTATATATATATATATATATATATATATATATATATATTATACTAATTTTGAACAATAAATTATTCGGTAAGTCAAGTGTTGTAATTAGGATATCTTAAAAGTGGCTCAGTTTCTTTATATTATTGACAAAGAGGCTTTGTCAATTATTACTGCAAAAATGTTGTCTGTTTTCATGTCCATATAATTTTAAATGAAGAAGATTAAATATAAATGAGAAATATTTAATTTGAAGTTATATATGATTATTTGATATTAATCAGATAAAAAAAAAAATTATTAATGCTGCAACACAAGATTACAAATAAATGGCAAATTTGATAATTTTTCTCATACTTTTCCTTTCATATATTGACTTCTGCATTGAAGTACTCCATTTTGAATTTGAGTTGTATTGAGTTTCACTTGCTCATTCCAGGATTGTGGCTTGCAAAACTCCTGTATATGTTACAGGTTCTTTAATTATTGTGGGACGATTACTGCCCAATACATTTGTGGGATTACTACCCAATACATTTTCTTGTACTGTTCTTGTATTGCTCTGCTTGTGCCCCTGATGAAAAAAACTAAAACATTGTTATTAGTGATTTCCCCCCCATCTTATAATGAAGTTTTAAATTCCTCTTAACATTTCTTTGTGGGCCTTTCCTTTTGAAAGGCGAGCTAATTTCTTAAGTCTCTAATTCAAAAATTGTTCTGGTTATTTTCAATAAAGATAAAAAACTATAGACTTGATTTTCCTTAATAGATTTCTGTATGAACATTCGTTTAGATTATAAACTTGTCTTTTTAACCTTATGAATTTGCAGCCATATCTATTTTGCATTGGGAAAGAACTCTGCTATTTTTGTGGAGTTTACCTACAAGCTTTCCATAAAATTTTCTCTCTCAGATGAAATTGCTCTGTCAATGAAATTTATTAAATAAAAAAATAAAAAATGAAGGTTTATATTGTTGATGTAATTAAGATAAAAGATTCTTGAACATTTTTCAACTTTCCCATCTGATGGAAATCTGTGTGTAATATAGTCTGCCACTCTCATCTTTGGCACTGTATAGCATAATGGTATTCAAATAATGCTATTCAAAAAAATTGAGTATTTGTATTTTTCTATCTGTTATTTGTTGTGAATTCTGAT
The DNA here is from genome assembly GCA_023376005.1 of Doryteuthis pealeii. Classification (NCBI taxonomy): domain Eukaryota; kingdom Metazoa; phylum Mollusca; class Cephalopoda; order Myopsida; family Loliginidae; genus Doryteuthis; species Doryteuthis pealeii. The sequence continues at coordinate 21,668,976 of CM042148.1, forward strand.
TACTTGATATTGTTAGGCATGTGAAGTTATTGAAGCAAGAATTTTCCTGTAACATTTGAAGAAAGGTACATATAGGAAGTTCATCAACAGATAGCGATTAACCTGTGCATAGGATATATAATTAGAAGAGACAAATTCAAAGTTCTGCTTTTAGCAGTGAAGTAGAAAAAAAAAACCCATTAAAGTTCTCTTCAATGAAACATGATTTCTTCTTCTCAGTTTAAAAACAAACAAATAAAAAAAAAAAACAGCATTGGCTTGAAGTTTATGAGTTAGAATAGACTCTATTCAATTTCTAATCTACGAGAAAGAAAAAAAAAATAGATTGTAAAATATCTTCTTTCATCTTTCAGAATATAATGAGAGCAGCTATGTTATATTATAAATAATGTGTTGAACTTATTTTAAATTGCAAGAAATGCTTCTTTTATGACAAATGTTAAAAGTTAACCAGTTTCAAATTGTGCTGATTGTTTATCTCGCTGCTGCTACCGCCGCCGCTGCTGCTGCTTATTAACTGTTAATGAAATTCTGTTGATAGCTTATTAAACTTTCTCTTGGTTCTTCCTCATCTGAGCAGACATTTTCAGCTTTAATCTTCAGGTTATTATCAGAATATTAAATCCAACAGTGAGAATCAATATTTTCTGTAATGAAATTTCTTAGTACAATTGCTAGTGTTTATATGAATTTGTCAAAAGTTTTAGGTGAGTTTTTGAGTCATTTGAAATCAACCCAGTTAATCACTTTGTGAGCTTTACAATAAACCAGATTTAAGATTAATAGTATGAAGTAGATATTTTGAGCATTTTATTTTTAATTTAAAGTTATTTAACCTAGTAGGATTTAGTTTACTGTCATATATATATATTTTTTTTTCTGTAGTTAGGATCTTTCCATGTGTGGTTTAACCAAGCTGGTGTAGGTAAACCGTAATGAGAGCTCAATGTGCCTAATACCAGTGAGTGGAAGGACAGAGCAAGATATTCAGTAAATGAAGGAAAAAAAACTCTAAACTTGCTTCATTACAATAATTTATTTCAACCGTATTACTACAGCATCTTCAGGTAATCACAAGAACATGACTCTTAGTCATTTTCTTGTGATTACCTGAAGATGCCTTAGTAATACGGTTGAAATAAATTATTGTAATGAAGCAAGTTTAGAGGTTTTTTTCCTTCATTTACTGAATATATATATATATATATATATATATATATATATATATATATATATATATATATATATATATATATTACTTTCAAAGAAAGAAAAACTTAACAAACTGTCATTTGTTTGTTATAATTTATTTCAACCAGACAGATTTTACAAATATTTTTGTAAGTTAAATATTGCTCTGTATATAATCAATTTATTAGTTATTATACTTTTACCACAATATATATATATATATATATATATATATATATATATAATCCAAAAATCCAGAGAATAAATTTTCCTTACGACATATAAAAGTTTTTTTAAAACATGTTACACTTTGCAGAGCTCAACGGGTGCTCTTATTGTCAGAGTCACAGAACAATTATATGTTATATTTTTTACTTATATATGTATATATGTATGTATATATATATTATATAGTACTTGACACTATAGATATTCTACATTAAATATCAGTTTATTAAAGTTAAAATGCAATTGTTCAGTTAAAAGATATATTTAATATGGTTGATCTTCAAATGAGACTCAGAAATAGTCACTGACTTTGATTTTATCTGAACACTTATATCAGTACTTTAATTATATATATATATATATATATATATATATATATATATATATATATATATATATATATATATATATATATATAAGTACTTTAATCTATTAAGAAAAATGATAAATAATGAAAAAACAATTTTAAATATCTATGATAAGCAACCTGCTTATTAACCAACAATCTGGGATATTTTATTCTAACCTGATTTTAAAATCTCTGATAATGTTTTGCTCAGTTGGAATATTCCATGCTTATTTCTATTTTCAGTATTTTAATGCATTTCTACACAAGACTATAAAAAAGAACAAATTCCCTTACCAAATTGTATTAGTAAATGTTAACAACAACAACAACAAAACCTTTGAATATATTATGAGAAAACTCAAATTAGATGTTTGTTTTTTTTGTATTCTCTATTGAAAATTCTTTTTTTCTTTTTGTAAAAAAAAAAAAATGAACAAGGATTTTCTGGTTCTGATTTTGTGCATATTAACTAGAAAAGCTTGTAATTTCCTGATGTAATAATATAAGGCTATGATAATGTTTACTAAATATCTGCACTGCAGGTATATGAATGTCCAAATTAGAGTGATGTAATTTCTATTGATACTATTTGAATATTAGATGAGTCAGCAGAGAAAGGAGCTATTTCGGGAGATTTATTATCCACTGTGCCATTGCTGCACGGAAACATGAGTGAAGTTTTCAATAATATTCAACTGTTACTCTTCTTTCTTTTTTTTTCCATTTTTTTTTTTTTTTTTTTTAACTCATTGCTTTAATAACTGTTATCTTTCCGTCAAAATGGCAAAATTGAACAATTTAAATGTTGGACCTTTTTACATTAACAATATGCAAAATATTATTTTCATTTGCACATGTTATGCTGTAAGCATTTTTTTTTTTTTTTTTTTTCAAATTGCAAATGTTTTTAGGATACAATATTTCTTAAAAAAATAAATAAAAAAAAGAAAAGAAAAATATTCAATTTCAAATATAAAGAACATACATTTGATTCGTATTTTTTTTTTTTTTAAATTTTCAAAAGAAAATTGACCAGAGAATTTTAATTTAAGTTGTAACCATGTAACAAAAATCTGTTACAATTTGTAACCATGTAACAAAAAATCTGTTACAATTTGTAACCATGTAACAAAAAATCTGTTACAATTTGTAACAATTGTAACCATGTAACAAAAATCTGTTACATTAAAAAAGGATTCTAGTTGTTTCACTTTGTATGATTTAACTATTTTTCCATCCCTCTACTAACAGAGCTTACCAAAATCTCTTTACAAAATCTGTTTAAAAAAATCTAAAAAGTTGTTATCCTCTTGCTTACATACATTTTCTGTATGTTCTTAAAAAAAAAAAAAATGAAATTCCATTCCATCAGTTGCCATGCAAATTGGGACAATACAATGTGGTATTTTTCTGTCTCTTTAAATGTTTCAATATTTTGTGATGTTGTGAAGGTATTAAAGCAACTGTAAACAACTTTTTCAGTTCACTGCTACAACTCCTTGAAAACAAAAACAAAAACAAAAAAAAAAAAGTGTTAATGTGTGTGTTTACATGTGTGCACAAGAGTGTATGCGTCTAAGTGTGTGTGAATCTTGTCATTTGGTAGCAGTCTTATACAAGACTGAGTGTGTGTATGTATGTGTGTGTGCATGTGTGTGTGTGTGTGCATTTGGTAGCAGTCTTATATACAGGGCTGAATTTTGGTTGTGCCAGGATTACTTAATTACAATAACCTTTTTTTTTTCCTTTCTCCCTATGGCTGTCCCACCGTCCCTCGTGTTTCATTGTATATTTTCACCCATCTGCCTCAAAAACAAAAATAAGAAATATAAAAAATTTTTTTTTTTTTTAACTTTATAAAGAATAAAAGAAACTGAAAAAAAAAAAAAAATAAAAGATGGAGGGAAAAAAAAAAAAGAGAGATGGTGTGTTTTAACGTGTGCCCATTTTATGTACAGGTTGTTAGAGGTAACGGAGAATTGCTGGCATGATGATGATGATGATGATGATGATTGATGATGATGATGTTAAAGGCATCGTCAGTATGTGATGCCTTGCCTGATCTTTCTTAGAATCTGATGTCAGCAAACACACACACATTACAATGCACACAGTTTTCTATTGCCCACAAAGATGTTTAAAAAAAAAAAAAAAAAAAAGAAGAAAAAGATAATTGCAATGATTTTTGTGTTATGTCACGTCACAGTTGCCAAGTTTAATAACTATTGTACTTATCCATTCTGTATGCATAATTAATATAACGGTGGATAACCATTTCTCTAGAAAGCATACTCTCAGCTCTTCCACTTGTACAAATGTGGTTTTGATAAATCAATATATGCATGCTTTCTTTATCTGTTTGAATCAAAGTCAAACTTATTTTCCCCACCCCCCTCTCTCTCCCACCCCACCACCCACCGCCCAAAAAAAAAAAAAAAAATCGGCCAGTATAATAATAATCTGGTCTTATCATTTAATCAGTTATTTATTGCAATTTCTGACCATACATTGCAACGATAAAACAAAACAAAACAAACAAACAGTTGCGGCTTTACACATTTCTGAAAGGAATTCTGTATTAAAAAAAAAAATTATTCAAAGAGAACAACAAAGTAATATCATAAAAAATGTCTGTATGTGGTTGCATGTCAGAGTTGGGAGAGGCTTTATTGATAGGCATCTTTCTTTTTTCTTCTTCTTATTTTTTTTTCCTTTTTTTTTTTCTTTTTTTTCTTTCTTTCTTTTTTTTTTTTTTTTTTTTTTACTTAATAGATATACATGCAAACATTATAATTTCTCCAATGAAAAAACCAAAAAAAAAAAACCCAAAAAGGATTAATTTATTGTTGTTTTAAATTCTATGAAAGGAAATTGAACATAGATTTGTTGAATAAGTAATAGCAGTTCTACAAAACCAACTATATTTATCTACCTTTTTGTATTTAAATACAAACTCAAAACTTTGACCCCCAATTTATTTTGATTTACTCTCAATGCCACAATTTCCTAGTAGTATGCCCTGACCTCATTTTGTCCTTTGCAACAGAGAGAAAAATCATAATAATGCTTTGTACTAAGTAAAAATAAATGAATTAATAAATAAACAAAACATCGTGTAATTGCATTAACAAAAAAGAATTATGGATTAGCAATATCTCTAACTTGTCAATCTTCTATAATTAAGGCTTTAGTGCTTATTAATTGGTATTTAATGATTTTTATCTTTGTAATATTTTCCATTTTATAATCTTATCAGTACAATTAAAAAGAGTTTAAAGTCTTACCTAAGTTCATTATTATAAATATTTTACATATTGTTCTGGGCTTTACTTGATATCTTTAATTCAGAATAATTTATTACTGCCTCTTAAAATGCCAGCAGATCTTTTTTATTGAAATACTCTATAGTAAAACTTTTTCAGATAAAAAAAAGTAACTGTTTTGCTTCAGAAGTACTTACATTCAAGTATTTTAAAAAAATTTAAAAAACACACAAAAAAAACAAACAATCCTCTTAACTTCTTATAGTCTCTCATTTGATATTGACCATAAATATATTCTTTTGACTGTGCTATGCGTCTGTGAATTTTCCTGTTATTTCTTATAGTTCTATGCCTCTGGGTCCTGAAAATTCCGATTCCAGTGACCCATTTCCAACGTGAGACAGCAATGAAAGCAGAAGATTGGTTTGTCTATTAAACTAATGTCCTAACTACTGACAAACTGAAAGCCTCAATAAAATGCATTTCCTCTGTATACTTTTATAGGCATTGTGGTTGGTGCTTGGAGGCAGTGGTTTAAGTCTGTGACAGTTTTTATTCACTATTCATTGCTTGGTTATCTTGTCTTGAAATATTTCAATATATAACTATAAAACTGAAACATTTAAAACTTTACTTTTGGAAATATCTCTATATTGTATGTGAATTGTGTGGTTTAACTCAAAGACTATTTTTGACAAAATATTTTTCTAATTGAAACTACTTTGCCCATCCTGCAGTAAAAATACATTAACCCTTCAATTTAAAACTGTTTATTACAACTCGTTTCTGTGAGCAGTTGGAGGATTGGTGCTGAAACAATATTCTTCTACAGGACAAAACCTTTTTCAGCTTTCTACTATCCAAAATAGCAAAACATGGTTCCCCCCCAAAAGTTTCTTTCATTTCCAAAATAATATCAGTTCTGCGCTGAAAACAAAAACAGATTTCATTTTTTTTTTTTTTTAAATAATCTTTGAATTATTGATAAATATGAAACCTGGAAGAAAAGTTTTGGATTTCTAGAAGACATGTTTTGCACTTTGATCTATTAGAGGAAAATTCTTAATGCATGTAATATTTCTTAAGAATTCAATTCTACTCATTGTACCTTTTATCCTCCTCATTAGAGGAAGCATAATTTTAATGAAATTATCAAGTAAGAAAAATACATATCAAAAATTGAGATTTTATAAAGTGTGTGTGTGTGTGTGCATGAGTGTATGTGCGTGTGTGTGCATGTGCATTGAAATGGAGTTTACATTAAATTATACTTTTATTCATTCTTTCTCTTGCTATGAACATAAAAATCAGCCAAAAAGCCCTACTCTTTTGCTCTTAGAAAAAATATTTTGATGAATATAAAATAAAAACTTCTGTTTTTTTTTTAAATAGTAGCTTATGTTAATTATACTAGGACTTATGCAAATCCTTGTTTAATTATAATTCATTATGTTAATTATACTAGGACTTATGCAAATAATTTTTTAAAATTATAATTCATTATGTTAATTATACTAGGACTTATGCAAATAATTTTTTTTAAATTATAATTCATTATGTTAATTATACTAGGACTTATGCAAATAATTTTTTTAAATTATAATTCATTATGTTAATTATACTAGGACTTATGCAAATAATTTTTTTTAAATTATAATTCATTATGTTAATTATACTAGGACTTATGCAAATAATTTTTTTAAATTATATTTCATTATGTTAATTATACTAGGACTTATGCAAATAATTTTTTAAAATTATAATTCATTATGTTAATTATACTAGGACTTATGCAATAATTTTTTAAAATTATAATTCATTATGTTAATTATACTAGGACTTATGCAAATAATTTTTTAAAATTATATTTCATTATGTTAATTATACTAGGACCTATGCAAATAATTTTTTTTAAATTATAATTCATTATGTTAATTATACTAGGACTTATGCAAATAATTTTTTTAAATTATATTTCATTATGTTAATTATACTAGGACTTATGCAAATAATTTTTTAAAATTATAATTCATTATGTTAATTATACTAGGACTTATGCAAATAATTTTTTAAAATTATAATTCATTATGTTAATTATACTAGGACTTATGCAAATAATTTTTTAAAATTATATTTCATTATGTTAATTATACTAGGACCTATGCAAATATTTTTTTTTAAATTATAATTCATTATGTTAATTATACTAGGACTTATGCAAATAATTTTTTTAAAATTATAATTCATTATGTTAATTATACTAGGACCTATGCAAATAATTTTTTTTAAATTATAATTCATTATGTTAATTATACTAGGACTTACACAAATCATTATGTTAATTATAATAGAAGATATGCAAATAATTTTTTAATTATAATTTATAATAGAAGTTATGTAAATTATTTTATATTACATTTAAGATCATTTTTGCATTTCTATCATTGATTATTAATTTCAAATATAAACATTTGAGAAAAATATTTCTGTTTAGTATTTTTTTATTTTAAATGTTAATGGTTATAAAATTGTATAGATATTTAATTAATTTTATGAATTAAACTTTCAATAATTTTAGTATCTCCTCCAAAATAATTTATTAAAATGTCAGTAGATGAATAAGTTAAGCAGAAAAATAAATATTTTCTATAAATAATTGATTAGTTTGCAAAACAAAAATCTGAGAAAGCAGTGATATGATTTTACACTTTATAGAGAAATATTTTTAATCTAAGAAAGAAAAAAAAAGATAACAAATTCAGTGATGCTGATTGCTTTTTAATTTAGTGCATCCTGGGACACACATATTTGATTTGTATGAGTCCCTGGGAAATGTGATAGGTCCCAACTAAAGTTTCTTGATAAACTGTAGAGTTTTTATCTGTGAACAACTAAAGCCGTCTAACCTCTATCTTGTAACCCCATACAGTGTAATTCGTTTCCAAGAAAATATTGAAATGTATTTACAATTAGCTGGGGGAAGAAAAAAAAACACTGGGATACGAATTTCCTGAATCCTTTTAGATTTTTGTGCATCAGGAATGCAGGATGCGTACCTATCAGCATCTCTGCAAATTATTTGTCTTACAAAAATAATTATTTATATCAAATGACTTATATCAGTGATGACTTGAGCCAATGATATTTCTTTAAATTCTGGTTTTCAAATTCCTGTCATCATCAATTTAGGCATCCTGTCATAGTTTAATGGTTAGCCAACTAGTCTTGCAGATCCATTACTACTGAAAAGCGAGTTCAATCCTCACTGGGTGCCCCATACTCCTGACCTTAGGTCAAATCCTACCAGTGGTGAATGGGTTCGGTAAATATTTTTTTTAATCTCCTTTTATTATCAACCTCATTATTTATTTATTATGCCGGGTTAGCGAAAAGGGCCGGGTTAGCTCAGTCGGTAGAGCGTTCGGCTAGAAACCACAAGGTTCCTAGTTCGATACCGGTCCTCGCCGACTCAGCGTATGAGTAGCACAGGGATCTGTGCGGTAAAGTAAGGAGCTGATGGTAGGTGTGGCGCTCCACCTCAGACACTAAGATAATCTCCTTGGTCTAGCGCTAGTGAAAAGGAGATAGACTTCCTCGCTGTATGGCTGATACCGACATTAGGCCGCCCCGACGACTTTATTTTACTTACTTATAACTTACCATACAAAAAAAAAATTTACCATAATATTAGCAACATCTGACTGCAAAAAAAATCATATAGAAAATATATGTACATTTTTTGTGTCTCAATTTAAGTAAATAATACTTGATAAAATTTGTCAGACATTTCATTTTTTTTCCTCTTTTCAAATGGTAAAGATTTATATTGGAAATCCATGAAAATTTTTGTTGCTTAAATTGTAAAAATATAATATAATTAATTATATAAAAAATTTAAAAACTCATTTGTATTTATTTCAATAGGTTATTTTTATATCTGGGGCCAAATGACAAGGAAAGAAAAGTTATAATTTCAGCAGTCATAGCTTTATACTATGAGAAAAAATGTATATGTTTTTGATCCTTGGAAACTTACTTTTTTGCAAATGGAGGGTAAAATAAGTAATTTATATTAATGTTCTTTAGATACTGGAAACTTCTTCCAGAAATATTTCCAATTTTAATCATGCAGAATTAAGAATTTTTAATAAATATTTTGCTTGAAAGTTTAAAAACAAAATGCATTTCAACTATTTTAAACAACTCAAACTGTTTAAAAACAAATTTTATTTGTCAGTTAATTTTTTATAGTATGTTCAAAAATATATACTCAAATTTAAGATATGGTTCTTATATTAAATTCAAAATATATTTATTTTTAAAACATTTTCTAACTTGTCAAACCTACATCCAAACATATTCCAGGTTTTTTTGGTGATTTCTAAGTTCATAGCTACTTTCTCATGTATAAATTATATCTTAAAGACAATGACACAAAATTCTGAAATCTATTCAAATTTGTTATCAGATTCTAACTTTACTTTCTAAAAATGTATTGCTTACAAGAGAAATAAATCTTTGCTCTCTGTTGTTTAGTTTTTATCCCACTTGTTTGAAACAAATTTCTCAAACTAAAATTTCATTAAAGTATGATTTGCCTGAAATAAAATATTTTCTTTTTCAATGTAAAACTATTTTTTTAATTTCTCTTCAATCAAACAAATAGAAAAAAAATTAAAATATTGTTTTTTCTATGCTATTTTTAGATCGTCAATCAACCAGACCCAATTGAAATTTAAATGGTATCATGAATTAATTATTGAAAACTTAAACAGTGTAATTTTGAGAGTTTAATGGCCTAAAGAACACGATAAACATTTATATTTATTTTGTTTTTATTTTCACTAAGTTAACTTGATTCATTTTTCAATTTTTACTTATGAACACAGTTATTTAATGTTCATTTTTTAATTACATCTTAAATCAATTTATTTTTCAATATTTTTAGAGATAGTAAGGTATATAGTATTCAAATTATTCCATTAAAAGTATACTTTTTATATATTGAGTTTTAGAAGGCAATAAAAATGTAAATAAACAGACAAATCTAAATAGAACTAAAAAGGTTCTGTTTGTTTGTGTTTCATCTAAACATCAACTGAATTTCTCTTTAATTCTAAAATCTAGTTATTCAATTCTTTTTTTTTTTTTATTAAAAATTATAAAATATTATAAAATATTATAGAAAATGTTTGTGTCTTCCTTGACTCCTTTAAAAAAAAAAATTCTAAAATATTATTTTTTGATAATAAAATCTTTCTCTGTTTAAGAGGTCAACTATTAATTCTGTGCTATTTATTTGATAAAATTAATTAATTAAGCTTTAATGTATTTTCTTTGAAAATTATCTGAAAATATTTCAACTATTTTAAACTACAGAACTCAAGACAAATTGTTAACAAACAAATTTTATTTATCAGTTAATTTTTCATAATATGTTTAAACAAATATACACAAATTTTATTTATCAGTTAATTTTTCATAATATGTTTAAACAAATATACACAAATTTTATTTATCAGTTAATTTTCATAATATGTTTAAACAAATATACACAAATTTTATTTATCAGTTAATTTTTCATAATATGTTTAAACAAATATACACAAATTTTATTTATCAGTTAATTTTTCATAATATGTTTAAACAAATATACACAAATTTCATTTATCAGTTAATTTTTCATAATATGTTTAAACAAATATACACAAATTTTATTTATCAGTTAATTTTTCATGATATGTTTAAACAAATATACACAAATTTAAGATATGGCTCTTATATTAAATTGAAAATATATTTATTTTTAAAGCATTTTCCACCTATACACTTGCCAACCCTACATCCATGCATATTCCAAATGTCTTTTATCAATTTGCTTATTGAAATTTGGTGTGCTGAGTATTTTATTTGGTATTTTTTCTTTTTTCATTTCATTTTTGATAATTCACTTAATATATTTACTGATAAAAAGAGCTTGCATATATTGTTGTTCATTCTTTTTGAATTAATTTCAATTTTTGGTAAACTCTAAAGGCATTTATATCACTAAATATACTAACAAGTATTAGTTAATTGTAAATATCCTTTTTTGATGTAACATTCAAGCAATCAACTGAAAATTTATCACAGAATCCGAAATAACAATTTTAACTTAAATGTTATCTAAAATAATGCAACCTTTTTTTTTTCCCCAATGTTTATAAATGATTAATCGTAATTCTGTCGAGATATGATTTTAGTTATAATTTCGTTATCTGAACTCTGATATTTGATTTATAACAAAAATTATATTTCTGAAAATTCCTTGAATTAAAAAAATGGATTATTGATGTAGTTCTGATTTTCATTGGCAGAAATAAGAGGATTGCAATTCATTCTTATCATTATCTAAGAAAGAAAAATCAAAATAAATTTCAGTGGATTGAATTCCCCTTGGATTCATTACAGCTTCATTGTATAGCACAGCAACTGTTTGCCTTACCCCTAGAATAGATAGTATCCGTCACCTTTTTTTTTTTTTCTTTTACTTTTTTCTTTTTCATAACTTATTTAGAATTGATTTTCTTCCTTATCTCTTTAATCCCCAAAAGCAGCAATTTTTAAACACTGGATACAAGTAGGTTTTTTTTAGTTTTCTTTTCTTTCCTTTTTTTTTTTTTTTTTTTTTTTTTTTTTAGGTTATTCCATATATATATATATATATATATATATATATATATATATATATATATATATATATATATATATATATATATTGTATATCTCTATTGATTACTATCTGAATGCATACATATTAAGTTTGGTAGATTTCCATTCATTTCCATTTCAGATAACTTATTTTAAGAGGAAATTTTCTCAATGGAAACAATTAGTACAAAACTCACTGCAAATTGTTTTGGAACTTAAAAAATTTGTTCTTAGTTCTTGTATTTTAGCAGTTTGTATGCTTTATCCTGATAAAAGTAATGCATACCTTTGCGGGGAGGTTTTTCTGCCTTAAGAGATGCTATTCATGATGTGTTTATGGACCATTGTGAACTGTCACCACCCAGTGGTGATATTCCTTTCTGTGATATGTCATCCTTTACTTTTTCAATATAAAATTCCAGTGATTAATTGGTTACCCTTTTCTGTATCTTTAAGTTGGGATGTATCATTGACTCTTTAACTGCATAGAAATAATATTCAGGAGACTTAAGACTTTGCTATATTGAAAACTCTTCTCTCTTATTTTACAATATACAAGGTAGTAAATTGACATAAATGTCTATGTACTTTAGAACAAAGCACCAAAGTGCTTGCCTCATATCTGCTGGGATTTAATTTACCCAAAATTTGTTGCTACTTTATTGTAGCTCTTTAAAAAAAAAATAAAAAATAAAAAAAGATATATAAAAAAAGAAAAGTTCTTTTACAAGTTATAAAGCTCAAATATGTTTAAAAAAAAAAAATTAAAAAAATAAATAAAAAAAATTTCAGCTATGGCTTTAATGATATTTGACTTACTCTCAACATTGTTAATGAAAAAAAACAAATACAAAACACATAATCATCAATCGATGAATTTTTCTGCAATGGTGGATCAAGCTTGAAAAATAAAAAAATAAAAACATCTTGCTTTCATCATCCCAGCCGACTGCAGAGAGGAAGCCAATGTTTCTGGCATCTTCTTTACTATATTCCCCCCACCTCATCACTTGAACAGTTGTATGCAAACATTTTTCATTGTGCAATAAGTTTTCTGTTTCTCCTAGTTAGTATGCATCTTGTGGCTTCTATTAGCCTAAGGCTGTTTGTACCCTTTCTGCTGTTATCCACCACCTCTTGAAACGGAAAGGATTTTCTTTGACTTGCTACCATTCTGCAACTTTGGCCTTTGGCGCCTCACTTGCAGATGTGTTCTCTTGTATATATTTAATCTGTAAATGTACATCTGTCTATGGTAGTAGTCTCAGGACATAACCATGTTGTTGATGATGACAATGAACATAATGTACTTTGTTATTGTTTTCATGCCTCTGATGATGAACTTTTTTGTAACTTTTTTTATTTACAAGTTTTATAATTCTGGCCTGAACTTCATTGTTGGTTATGTAGCAGTGTAATGTACATACCTACTTGTATGTATGTAAGTATGTATGTATGCATGCATGTATGTATGTATGTATGTAATTACTACTTATTAACTGTCAATTTAATTTACCCATTACATTGGGATCTGGCTAGTGATGCTGTGTTGATTCCAGTTGCAGCCATTGGATTATGCATAATAGTGAACAAAACCTTAGGCTTACATTTTTAGCCTTTCTTTCATGCAAGGACCACAAGTATATATGGCACTTACTGCTTTTATAATAAACAATTCTGAAAAATGCTGTCTTTTGTTTTATTTCTTTTTAAACCATTCATAATTTGGAATTTAACAAACAATGAATATCTTTATTTGTAGGTGTTGACCGTAGGGACATTTTTAAAAACTTATTTACACTTCATATTTTATAAGTATATTTCTCCATCTTAATTTGATTAAATAAAAGTTATCTATCTAAATATATATAAAGGGCAGTTGTGTGTATGTATGTATGTCATATTTTATAAGTATATTTCTCCAATTAATGACAAAGTAAATATATATACACATTCATAATTTGGAATTTAGCAAACAATGAATATCTTTATTTGTGGGTGTTGATCATAGGGACATTTTTTAAAACTTATTTACTACTTCATATTTTATAAGTATATTTCTCCATCTTAATTTGATTAAATAAAAGTTATCTATTTATCTATACATATATAAAGGGCAGTTGTGTGTATGTATGTATGTCCGGAGGAAACTACGAAAATAAAAACAATTAATGACAAAGTAAATATATATATACACATTCACTATCAACACAGCTTTCTTTTTTAGCAAAAAATATGAAGATTTTATTTATATCTGGAAAGATATTAAAAAAAATTAGGATTTGAATAGTAAGAGAAGGGAAAGTCATTGGTTGGATTCGTAATTAAAATATAAATCAATAATGTAAGTCCAAAACAATCAATGGATCTGTGAGACTAACTTTTTATTATACCCCTCTACCCAGGCAATGTCAGATAGCTGCTTCTAGTTACATATATTTATTTAGCAACCCCTCTGCACGAGTAGGATGTGACACAAGGTCAATTTCTTAAGCAGAGTTTAACAGGTTTGAATTCAGACTTTTCCTTCTAGACTGACTACTTAACCAAGATTAAAGAGCCCTGTCTGCTCAACGATTTACCTGTGGTGAGAATAGTTGGATTTCCAAAGGGTATTAGCACTATGTGAAATGCAAACAGTCTCATCTAGGATTAGAACTCGTTTTGTCATGTTCCTTTCCTATGACAGTAACCACTACACCACACGCCTCCACATAATAAAAGTTATTATAGCCCTTCCCCCTCTCTCTCTCTCTCTCTCTCTCTCTCTCTCTCTCTCTTCTGAAGGTTACAGGTTAGGCCTATTATGTCAATTCATCTTCAGTCACCCTGTTGTTAACTTTTAAGTTCAGTTAGGCAGCTATGGACCCTTTTTAGTTTTATAACAAAAATTAATTGGTTTAATGATAGACAAACAAGCGAGCTAGGCTGCACTACTTGGACCCTAATGAAGTGCCTAGAGAATTAGCTAGATGGAGTTGCAGAAGAATGCTGCGCGCAATCTTAAACGTGGAAACAACACCCCACGAGAACACAACTGTATACGGCTACCTGCCCCATATCACACAAACCATCCGTGTGAAGCAAACAAGACATGCTGGACACTGCTCGGAGAAGCAAGAATGAACTCATTAGTGACGTTCTTCTGTAAAAGCCATCACATGTGCACACCAGAGTAGGTCGTCCAGCAAAAATGTACATAGACCAACTCTGCACAGATAGTGGATGCTGTGCAGAGGACCTTCCAGGGGCAATGAATGATAGTGAAGAATTCTGAGGACACCATTACACCTCCTGCTCCAAAGAGCTCTGTCATTAATTGACTAACTTTCCCAAAAATTGGTCCATCACATGATTTCCTAAACCAATGAGAGAAATCCCTCCACAAGTCAACTTGGGTTCAACACCTACCTCTCAAACCTATCTGAACTTGTGTACCTGTGCAAAATTAAATGTTAACTTTTGAATTTTCCACTACATTACAAAATGAATAGGCTACCCTATTCATTATGTAACATATCAATGTTCTGTTCTTGTCATTTTCCTCTGAAGTTTCTGTACTTATCATAGAAGTTACTGATGATGATTACATTTGATTAGTAAATGGTATGTTTTGGACCATATGACCTTAAGGCACCCCTTTTGCTATTTCGATTTGTGGGACATTTTTTCCATTTACACCGTCAAAATCTGGTTAATTATTAACAGATGATTTTTAGAGTTTTTTTTTTTTAAATTATAAAACTAACCCCTAATCTTAAACCCTAACCCCTAACAAACAACCGTATTTTTATGGTGTAAATGAGAAAAGTGTCCCCACGAGTCGAAATCACAAAAGGGGTGCCTTAAGGTCATATGATCCCATGTTTTTAAGTTAAACTATGGTAACTTCCGATGCAGATATTCCCCCAAATTGGAACACGGACAGTAGTAGTATTGGGGTACTTACTACTTACACAAATCCCTAAATGGGTTAGAAGAGGCTCCTTAACCTTGGTCGGCAACCCATGTAAGTCAAGGAAAAGTCTGACCCAAAACCTCCACTGCCTAGCTTCTTTACCCCATTCCCAAGGAAAGGCGAGGGGAGTAAACCCCAAAAACAAATCAAAAGCCGGAGTCCCTAAGGTGGTGTGATGCTGAAACCCAGTGCAACCCAGCAACTCCTGTGACACTACCACTGTCAAATTGCATTGGTTCCTTACCTTTCTTTTGGATCACAGCGGCAGTATGGAGAGGGGGGATTTGCTGCTTGGGCAACAGTTCATCTTCCATATGAACCTTCCCAGGGAATGTAGTTTTTAAAAAAAAAGAATTTTTGGACACTACTCCATCGTCTCTCGTAGACGGAAGGATGCCGACAACAATTGACAATGATTCTCTTTGAGATTTTCTTTTGAGGCTCTCTATAAAAACATATTCCTCTCCAGAGTTTTCAGTACAGTATACCCTCACCCATTCGCGGTTCACCGTTCGCGGCCCCGCATACTCGCGGATTTTGCTCTCAAAGTTTTTTTGTTTTTTTTTTCATAATTCCGGCAATTTCGTGAATTTCTTAGGCTATTTTTTAGCAGAAAAACGCTCACATTCACCCTAACTGGTAAATAATTTTAAAATAACAATGTCAGTAAATATAAAATAAAAAATTAGAAAAGAGAGCTGATACAGTATAACTGGTAAATAACTTTAAAATAACAATGTCAGTTACGAGCTTTCATTCATATTACTACATTATTACTGTATTAATGAGTAAGACTGTCTTTAGAATGTGTTTGGGAAGCATATTTTAGCGTATATAATATCATACATAGGCGTTTTAAAACTGCATCAATAATTCATAGATTTTCTGGATTCGCGGGAGGGGAAGGAATGTAACCCTCGCGAATAGAAAGGGGGATACTGTATTGCCAACTTAAGCAGAGTTTAACAGGTTTGAATTCAGAGTTTTCCTTCTCCTAGACCGGTTGCCTAACCAAGGTTAAAGAGCCCAGTTTGCCCTACTATTTACCCATAGCTGGAGGGAAAGTAGAATTCATACCTTTCCCAGGGGTATTAGCGCTAAGTGCAATGCAGTTACCATGTCCAGGATTTGAACTCGGGGCGACGAGTCCATTTCCCATGACTTTATCCATTACACCACGCGCTTCCTTCATATCATTCATATATATCAACATTGACCAATCAAAATCAAGAAATCCCAAGAATAAACTTGAAATAGAAAATTAATGAAATAAATATTGAACAGGCAATAAATTAATTCATTCTAAATATGAATAAATTACATCAATAACTTAATTCATTCTAAATATGAATAAATTACATCAATAACTTAATTCATTCTAAATATGAATAAATTACATCAATAACTTAATTCATTCTAAATATGAATAAATTAATTACAATGTATAAATAATGTATAAATAACTATAATAATAACTAAGAAAAATAAATATTAATAACTTTATATTATAATATTTAATTTTTTTTATAATATTTAATTATTTTGTTAATATTTATAATAACTTTATAATAATAACTAATAAAAATAAATATTAATAATATATTATATTATATAAATATTAATAATATATTATATTATATAAATATTAATAAATTAATTACAATGTATAAATAATGTATAAATAAATATTGAACAGGCAATAACTTAATTCATTCTAAATATGAATAAATTAATTACAATGTTTTATATTATCTTAAACTGATTTACTAAGAGTGGAATATGTAATATCAAAACACTTTTGTCACCATTATACATACACATGCTATTTTATATTTGTACATTCATTTATGAGAAGTAAAGCATTGGGTAAATCCAACAAAATGTGCTTGAAAATAGAGGGAAAATGCGGATAAAACAACACAACAACTAAATTCAAATCATATTTCACCTCGGTCTTTTGCGAAGCTTTTTCGAATACAAAAAGACAGGCGAAATATTTGAATTTAGTTGTTGTGTTTTTTTATCCGCATTTTTGCTTATTCATTTATATATGTATTTGTTCACTTGTTTTGATGTTAGTACAGGACCCCCTGGACTATGAGCCCCTGGGCTGCAGCCCACTTAGCCCATATGTAAATCCGGCGCTGGCTATATTCATTTATTATATTGTAAAATATTTATTTTATTTTTATACTTCTGATTTCAGATTTATTATATTGATTCTATTTCTAATGCAACCATTCTAAAATGGTTGACTTTTGTATTGTGATATATTGTAAGTATTGGTTATGTTTACTTTTATTACTTTTTCTAAACCAAATTATTAATTTTTATAATAATAAAGAATACAATTATATGATTAGTTGCAAATAAGAATGATTAAAATGGAATATTCTGTATAGTGGTCCTAACTTTATAAATATATGAATAAAATAATCTCTCTTGATTCTTCATGTTTTTCAATAGTCACTATCAAAATTAGATTCAATAGTCACCATCAACATTAGATTCAATAGTCACCATCAACATTAGATTCAGTAGTCACCATCAACATTAGATTCAATAGTCACCATCAACATTAGTTCATTAGTCACCATCAACATTAGATTCAATAGTCACCATCAACATTAGATTCAATAGTCACCATCAACATTAGTCACCATCAACATTAGATTCATCAACATTAGATTCAATAGTAGACTCATAGTCACCATCAACATTAGATTCAATAGTCACCATCAACATTAGATTCAATAGTCACCATCAACATTAGATTCATTAGTCACCATCAACATTAGATTCAATTAGTCACCATCAACATTAGATTCATAGTCACCATCAACATTAGATAGTCAATAGTCACCATCAACATTAGATCATTAGTCACCATCAACATTAGATTCAATAGTCACCATCAACATTAGATTCATAGTCACCATCAACATTAGATTCAATAGTCACCATCAACATTAGTCACCATCAACATTAGATTCAATAGTCACCATCAACATTAGATTCAATAGTCACCATCAACATTAGATTCAGTAGTCACCATCAACATTAGATTCAATAGTCACCATCAACATTAGATTCATTAGTCACCATCAACATTAGATTCAATAGTCACCATCAACATTAGATTCAGTCACCATCAACATTAGATTCAATAGATTAGTCACCATCAACATTAGATTCAATAGTCACCATCAACATTAGATTCAATAGTCACCATCAACATTAGTAGTCACCATCAACATTAGATTCAATAGTTCAACATTATAGAGTCACATCAACATTAGATTCATAGTCACCATCAACATTAGAGTCACCATCAACATTAGATTCATTAGTCACCATCAACATTAGATTCAATAGTCACCATCAACATTAGTTCATTAGTCACATCAACATTAGATTCAATAGTCACCATCAACATTAGATTCATTAGTCACCATCAACATTAGATTCAATAGTCACCATCAACATTAGATTCAATAGTCACCATCAACATTAGATTCAATAGTCACCATCAACATTAGATTCAGTAGTCACCATCATTAGATTCAGTAGTCACCATCAACATTAGATTCAATAGTCACCATCAACATTAGTCACCATCAACATTAGATTCAATAGTCAACATTAGATTCAATAGTCACCATCAACATTAGATTCATTAGTCACCATCAACATTAGTAGTCACCATCAACATTAGATTCAATAGTCACCATCAACATTAGATTCATTAGTCACCATCAACATTAGATTCAATACATCAACATTAGATTCAATAGAGTCACCATCAACATTAGATTCATAGTCACCATATATATATATATATATATATATATATATATATTTATTTACCAACCCCTCCGCACGAGCAGGACGTGACACAAGGTGAATTTCTTAAATGGAGTTCAACAGGTTTGAATTCAGAGTTTTCATTCTCCTAGACCGGTTGCCTAACCAAGGTTAAAGAGCACAGTCTGCTCTACTATTTATCCATAGCTGGAGGGAGTGTAGGATTCATACCTTTCCCAAGGGTATTAGCGCTAAATGAAATGCAATTACCATATCTTGGATTTGAACTCGGGGTGACGAGTCCATTTCCCATGACTTTAACCATTACACCACGCGCTTCCAATAGTCACCATATATTTTTTTCTCTAAGCACTTCGTTAGAGTCCTGGTGGTGTACTGATACAGTTAAAGCTTGGAAGAAATTTCACTTTATTTTATCAGTGAGATCAGATTTCCATATGATCAATAATTTGACTGGCAGTCCATGCTTTTCCTATATGTATATTTACATCGCTTTCTGTAGATGAGATATTACTACCTGAATCTACTTTTCTCCAAATATTCTCGATTGTGAAACTGACCTAATTTAACATTCTGATACAATTCTTTCTGTTAGAAAATCAAAAGAACTCATCGATATGTTAAACGAATTTCAGGGGATTTTCACTTTTAAAGAGAAATTAGCACACACACATTGATATTGTCCTGTTCTGTTATGAACGAAAAGTAAATCGTCTTTAATAAAATTCAATGTTCATATATAACAATATTGTGTTGTTTCACGCTGCGAGTGTTGCGCAGACAGGAGTTAAAAACAGAAAGCACATGAACACAACATGGAATTTCAAATAACTTGTATTAATATATACACAAACAAGAAATTTCACCTGAGATACTTGCAAACGAAGTTTTTGTCTGCAGTAATGATAATTATATGAACTAGCAAAATAAAAAACACCCTCCGGGCGATGTAAAAATACATTTTTGAAAGATATTGCTTGAGGAGGTGGAAGTTAAAAATTAAATGTCGGAGAGTTTGAACCATAAATCATGAAATCATCAAATATATTAAAGGAGTAAAAAAAACATAAAACAATTTGAAATCGAAACTAAGTTCTATTAACTTTGAATATTAAAATAAAACAAACTATATATAAATATATGATACTGGGGATGTATCTATTAAAACTTGTTTTAAAAAACAATGAGGACTGTTTAATGTTGCATGCTCAAATTTTGAGTGTATTTATTCTATGTTATGACGATTTCGGGTATAGTGACGTAAGCAGTGACGTAATTTTTGTTACAGACAAAAACCGGAAGCGAATCTCCATTATTAATAGATATAATAATACAGTCCATTTAACTGAAGTCGTTTAGGTTGGTAAGTTATCGAAGTACCTACTACGGCTCTCTGCAGAATATACTGGAACACCATTTTTCTTGTCCAACTTCTGGAGATGCTGATACCAAAGTGGAAAAAATCCTATCTTCAATTTTGCCGCTAAAGTTTGCAGGCCTGTGATTGGTTGATTTGAAGTGAGGCTTGTAGACCAAGGACGACAATTCACCTACCTTAGATATATTTTTATGATATTTGAATCTCCTCAGTATATAAGTAAATGGAAAGAGAAATAAAGAACCTTCACTTCAAATTCATGATAAAATAACAGTATCAAGATTTGGTTGAACTAAAAAGTGTAACACTACGCTCTCCTTGTCGGAATGAAGAGATGTGTTAAACGTTTGTTACTTTGCCCTCTCCTTGTCGGAATGGAGATGATGATGACGTGTCTACTCTTCGTTACGTCTGGCACTTATTTACGAATGGACAGATTATTATTGTCCATGTTTGCTTACGTTCGGCTCTTACTCCGAATGAATTGAAATGTGTTGATAGTAGAAATATTTAGTATACTTGTCTCGGTACCGTTACAACATCGGAGAGGGTGGAATCCTGGTTGCTGGGCTGCTGTTCAGTTGACTGGCAATTTTATGAGGTTTGGATCCTGGACCAACTTGGGGATAAGGCCACTTTTCTTACTCATGAGTAGTTTATTTCCCCCAAATTACAACTGCCAAGAGCAAGAAATCCATGTCTTGCTCTCTCAGTACCTTCTCCCTGACTCAATTCACAATCTGACTTCTCACTCCTACTTTCTCCCCTTCAGCACCTATCATTCACACATCCAATCAAACCATGTCATGTGTCTATGCTGAATCATCATTTAAACTTTTCCGTTCTCCTCTAACTCAAAATTCTTGCTTAAAAAACTTTCCATGCTAATTTACATATCAGGTTACTTTCATGGCTCCACATCAGCCCCATTACATAACACATGTAACTGTGCAAATTTTCGGACCTAATTCTCCTGGTTCTAGTGCTAAATCATCATTTAAACTTTTCCATTATCATCTAACTCAAAATTCTTGCTTAAAAAACTTTCCGTGCTAATTTACATATCAGGTTACTTTCATGGCTCCACGTCACCCCCATTACATAACACATGTAACTGTACAAATTTTCTGACCTAATTCATCTATTTCTAGTGCTGAATCATCATTTAAACTTTTCCATTGTCATCTAACTCAAAATTCTTGCTAAAAACGTTCCGTGCTAATTTACTTATCAGGTTACTCTCATGGTTCCGCGTCACACCCATTATGTAACAAAAGTTCATTCAATTTTTGTCATTAGATAATATTAGGATAAGGCTGATGTGTTTCTGACCTCCTGCCAACACAGATTAACACAAGGTCTGTTAACGTGGGGAGCCACGCACAAACCGAAGATCATGCAATAGTCAATACAAAAAATGCGTGATCCCGTCGGCATTACTCTTTTGGGCCACCGGGCAATAAACCTAGTTCTGCCCCTTTTAGGTGAGAGGGAAGGTGCTGCCTGGAGGCAGTCCCCAGGGACCCACGGATAGGAGCCAAAGTTCCTAATCCAGGTAAGTATCAAAAGGGTCTTAAACTTAAGGATATGAAATTGCTATTTTTCCTGGGAAAGCGACATAAGTAAAGTCGTCGGAGTGACTTAATGTTGCTATCAGCCAGACAGCAAGGGAGTATATCCCCTTTTCACTAGCGCTAGATCAAGGAGATTATTTTGTGTCTGGGGTTGAGCGCCACATCTACCATCAGCTCCTCACTTTACCACACAGATCCCTGTGCTACTCATACGCTGGGTTGGCGAGGGCCGGTATCGAATCAGGAACCTTGTGGTTCCTAGGTAGACGCTCTACTGACTGAGCTAAACCAGGTTAAATAGAGGTAGAAATGCGTAATCAGTTTTCACCAGTTATGGGGCTTAACTACAATAAAGTCGGTAGCCGGGCAGTTCTTTTAATTATCAAAATGAATGTAATTATATTGAGAAGTATTTTGACTCATTCAGACTTTTATATACGAGTTATGTCAGAAAAGTTCCAGGTTGATCGCATTCTTGATCGCAGGACCAGACGATCAACTCGCAAGTCTACAAAGAAATACTGCGGCGTTTGTTTTGTTCAGTGCGCAAGAAGAGGCGAAAGATGTGGCACAACTCGTGGGTGCTTCACCATGACAACGCACCTGCCCACACTGCCCTGAGTATCCGAGAGTTTCTGGCCCAGAAAAACATCACTGTGCTGGAGCAACCTCCCTACTCGCCTGACTAGGCTGTATGTGATTTTTTTCCTCTTCCCCAAGCTCAAGGGGGTCATCAAGGAAACCTGTTTGAGGATGTGCACGTCATCAAAAAGGCAGTGATAACAGAGCTACGGAGAATCCCGGAAAAATCCTTCCAGGAGTGCATGCAAGCGTGGCAGAGAAGGATGGGGAAATGCATTAGACTCCAGGGGGATTACTTTAAAGGGGATAAGTTGTAGTTTGTAGTTTGGATTTGAATTTTTTTTTTTTTTTTTTTGTGACACCAGTCATGGAACTTTTCTGACATACCCCATATTTTACGTTTATTCTTTTTTCTCTGCAAATGCCTGGCAGGATTTATCAAAATTCAATGAATAGAAATAAAATTAAAAAATTATTCTTTTTTTGGACCATATGACCTTTAGGCACCCCTTTTGATTTCGATTCAGAAGGACATGTTTTTCCTTTACACCGTCAATATCCGGTTGTTTGTTAACAGACGATTTTTTAAGTTTTTTTTATTATAAAACTAACCCCTAACTCTAACCCCTAACCCTAACCCCTAACAAACAGCCGGATATTGACGGTGTAAATGAAAAACATGTCCTTCTGAATCGAGATCAAAAAGGGGTGCCTAAAGGTCATATGGTCCCTTTTTTACCAAGATTAAATAGAGTTCTTATTACCTTCATTTGATTCCAGTTGGTACATCATAATGATTTTTGGTTACATTTTGTAGCAACCAGAGATTGTATGTTTGAATTCAAATCATATAAGTTAACCACAGATTGGAAATTTTCATCGTTAATTCTTAAGCGTAACATAGAGTCATTTATTTTAATTGTTGAGAAAAAAAATTCCCACAACTCTATGTGCTTCCAAATATGACAAGAATTCTCAAAGATAAGGAAATAATTTAGAAAATATTTCATATGGTTGAAATCTCCGGAACATCGACCTCTCCATTTCCCCTTCAGTGTTGTGTAGCTGGTTTTGTTGTGAACAAAACAGCTATACAAAAACAAAGTTTACATTGAAAAGATTTCACATTGTCATACATTATCAAGATAATCTGTTTTGGACGATGGAGCCATAACTTGCGCTAAAAGAGCAAGAGGTAACACAGGACCTGTATGAGATAAAGGAAAGTCTTTATTAAAGGCACCGTGCCAACAGCTTTAAGAACTCTGCTACTACCAATATCCCTGAAGATCTTTATCACTTGATCAAAAAGGTTGTTTCTGTGAGGAAGCACAGGGAAAGAAACAAGAAGGACAAAGATTCCAAGTTCCGTCTTATTCTGGTAGAAAGCAGGATCCATCGTTTGGCTACATATTATAAGACCAAGCGAGTTCTTTTACCCAACTGGAAGTATGAATCATCTCCAGCATCTGCTTTGGTGGCATAAAGAGACCTGGAACTTATGTAACCAGAACAATAAGCCCCCCACGTGCTGTCCAGTTACCAGGTTAAAACGCATTTTCAAGTTAAGTTCAGCAGAAGCACATTAACCATTTCCGTGCATCTCTTTTTTTTCTTCTTTTGTACTGTAATTTTATTGTACGGGGGTGAGTCAAAAAGTAATGCCATTTTGTTTAGGACAGGTCTCAGTCGGTGGAGCGTTCGGCTAGAAATCACAAGGTCCCTAGTTCGATACCGGTCCTCGCCAACTCAGCGTATGAGTAGCACAGGGATCTGTGCGATAAAGTAAGGAGCTGATGGTAGGTGTGGCGCTCCACCTCAGACGCCAAAACAATCTCCTTGGTCTAGCGCTATTGAAAAGGGGATATACTCCCTCGCTGACTGGCTGATACTGACTTTAGGCCGCCCCGACGACTTAACTTACTTTTTTATAATTACCAACACAGGAACATGTATCATACATCAAAATGAAGTTGGTCCTCTGTGAATCACATCCCTACTTCTCTACATAGTCATAGTTTCTCTCAATAGCAATGTTCCACCTTAGAATGAGAGCATGTATATCTGCCCCTTAAAATTCTGTTGACTGTTCTTTGAGCCACTTCTTCACTACAGATTTCACTTCCTCGACACTGGAATAATCACTATCATCTCTTCGGTCCCATGATAAAAGGGTTTGAGAGGCAAACATTATTCCAGTTTGAAAGTCATTTGAAGATGGAGCATTGCTATTGAGAGAAACAATGACTATATGGAGAAGTAGGGATGTGATCCACAGAGTACCAGCTTCATTTTGATGTATAATACATGTTCCTGTGTTGTTAATTATATATGTCCTAAACAAAATGACATTACTTATTGACTCCCCTATGTGGAGAAGTAGGGATGTGATCCACATAGGACCAGCTTCATTTTGATGTATAATACATGTTCCCGTGTTGTTAATTATACCTGTCCTAAACAAAATGACATTACTTTTTGACTCCCCTATGTGGAGAAATAGGGATGTGATCCACAGAGTACCAGCTTCATTTTGATGTATAATACATGTTCCCGTGTTGTTAATTATACCTGTCCTAAACAAAATGCCATTACTTATTGACTCCCCTATGTGGAGAAGTAGGGATGTGATCCACATAGGACCAGCTTCATTTTGATGTATAATACATGTTCCCGTGTTGTTAATTATACCTGTCCTAAACAAAATGACATTACTTTTTGACCCACCCTTCGTATTAACAAACGGTTGAAGTGCTTTTCTTTCTAAAAAAGCTGTCGACCCTATTTGTATTGCTCACTTAACTACTTTGGGTTTTACTCGTATTATTTTCAAGGGTAAAATTCCCCACATATAATAATAACCAAGATAAAAACACCAGACCAAATACATCTGAGTGGGATTATGAAAATTCGGACCATATGACCTTTAGGCACCCCTTTTTGATCTCGATTAAGAAAGGACATGTTTTACATTTACACCATCAATATCCGGTTGTTTTAACAGACGATTTTTAGATTTTTTTAAAATTATAAAACTAACCCCTAACCCTAACCCTTAGCTCTAACCCCTAACCCTAACCCCTAACAAACAACCGGATATTGACGATGTAAATGAAAAACATGTCCTTTCTTAATCGAGATCAAAAAGGGGTTCCTAAAGGTAATATGGTCCGATAATTCTTATTACGGTGCTCAGCTACCACAATCATATCCTCAGGCATTACAAATCGCTACCCACGGCCAAAAGATGGTCCCATTTTGGGGGAGTTTACCCTTCTTCTGGGGTGCAGTCGTCGTTGCTTACAACCCTTGCCGACAGGACAGTGTGTCTCATTTGATCCTCTTTTGTACAATTAACAATTGCTATTTTCCCTTCTTCAAAAACTGTCAATCATTTGTCTGCGCATAAACTACTGTTTATAATCCTTCAACACTTTAGGTTTAACTAGTATTAATTTCGGGGATAAAAATTCTCCACATTACGGCTGTGTCAGATGCGTCTGCAGTTAACAGGATTTTCGTTTCTGGGTCGTTGTCAATGTATAACAGTTTTTGTAAAGTGGCAAGTGGTGATCTAGTGGCGTGAAAAACGTTATGTTCGAGGGTGATGTTTTTTGTTCTTTCTTTTATAGAAAACGTGCTAGTCTAAGGAGTGTGGATGAACACTTCAGTTCAAATCTTCGATATGTTCGAGGGTGATGTTTTTGTTCTTTCTTTTATAGAAAACGTGCTAGTCTAAGGAGTGTGGATGAACACTTCAGTTCAAATCTTCGATATGTTCGAGGTGATGTTTTTGTTCTTTCTTTTATAGAAAACGTGCTAGTCTAAGGAGTGTGGATGAACACTTCAGTTCAAATCTTCGATATGTTCGAGGGTGATGTTTTTTGTTCTTTCTTTTATAGAAAACGTGCTAGTCTAAGGAGTGTGGATGAACACTTCAGTTCAAATCTTCGATATGTTCGAGTGATGTTTTTGTTCTTTCTTTTATAGAAAACGTGCTAGTCTAAGGAGTGTGGATGAACACTTCAGTTCAAATCTTCGATATGTTCGAGGGTGATGTTTTTTTGTTCTTTCTTTTATAGAAAACGTGCTAGTCTAAGGAGTGTGGATGAACACTTCAGTTCAAATCTTCGATATGTTCGAGGTGATGTTTTTTTGTTCTTTCTTTTATAGAAAACGTGCTAGTCTAAGGAGTGTGGATGAACACTTCAGTTCAAATCTTCGATATGTTCGAGGGTGATGTTTTTTGTTCTTTCTTTTATAGAAAACGTGCTAGTCTAAGGAGTGTGGATGAACACTTCAGTTCAAATCTTCGATATGTTCGAGGGTGATGTTTTTTGTTCTTTCTTTTATAGAAAACGTGCTAGTCTAAGGAGTGTGGATGAACAGTTCAGTTCAAATCTTCGATATGTTCGAGGGTGATGTTTTTTGTTCTTTCTTTTATAGAAAAACGTGCTAGTCTAAGGAGTGTGGATGAACAGTTCAGTTCAAATCTTCGATATGTTCGAGGGTGATGTTTTTTGTTCTTTCTTTTATAGAAAACGTGCTAGTCTAAGGAGTGTGGATGAACAGTTCAGTTCAAATCTTCGATATGTTCGAGGGTGATGTTTTTGTTCTTTCTTTTATAGAAAACGTGCTAGTCTAAGGAGTGTGGATGAACACTTCAGTTCAAATCTTCGATATGTTCGAGGGTGATGTTTTTTGTTCTTTCTTTTATAGAAAACGTGCTAGTCTAAGGAGTGTGGATGAACAGTTCAGTTCAAATCTTCGATATGTTCGAGGGTGATGTTTTTTGTTCTTTCTTTTATAGAAAACGTGCTAGTCTAAGGAGTGTGGATGAACACTTCAGTTCAAATCTTCGATATGTTCGAGGGTGATGTTTTTTGTTCTTTCTTTTATAGAAAACGTGCTAGTCTAAGGAGTGTGGATGAACACTTCAGTTCAAATCTTCGATATGTTCGAGGGTGATGTTTTTTGTTCTTTCTTTTATAGAAAACGTGCTAGTCTAAGGAGTGTGGATGAACAGTTCAGTTCAAATCTTCGATATGTTCGAGGGTGATGTTTTTTGTTCTTTCTTTTATAGAAAACGTGCTAGTCTAAGGAGTGTGGATGAACACTTCAGTTCAAATCTTCGATATGTTCGAGGGTGATGTTTTTGTTCTTTCTTTTATAGAAAACGTGCTAGTCTAAGAGTGTGGATGAACACTTCAGTTCAAATCTTCGATATGTTCGAGGGTGATGTTTTTTGTTCTTTCTTTTATAAAACGTGCTAGTCTAAGGAGTGTGGATGAACAGTTCAGTTCAAATCTTCGATATGTTCGAGGGTGATGTTTTTTGTTCTTTCTTTATAGAAAACGTGCTAGTCTAAGGAGTGTGGATGAACAGTTCAGTTCAAATCTTCGATATGTTCGAGGGTGATGTTTTTTGTTCTTCTTTTATAGAAAACGTGCTAGTCTAAGGAGTGTGGATGAACAGTTCAGTTCAAATCTTCGATATGTTCGAGGGTGATGTTTTTTGTTCTTTCTTTTATAGAAAACGTGCTAGTCTAAGGAGTGTGGATGAAACTTCAGTTCAAATCTTCGATATGTTCGAGGTGATGTTTTTTGTTCTTTCTTTTATAGAAAACGTGCTAGTCTAAGGAGTGTGGATGAACAGTTCAGTTCAAATCTTCGATATGTTCGAGGGTGATGTTTTTGTTTTTCTTTTATAGAAAACGTGCTAGTCTAAGGAGTGTGGATGAACAGTTCAGTTCAAATCTTCGATATGTTCGAGGGTGATGTTTTTTGTTCTTTCTTTTATAGAAAACGTGCTAGTCTAAGGAGTGTGGATGAACAGTTCAGTTCAAATCTTCGATATGTTCGAGGGTGATGTTTTTTGTTCTTTCTTTATAGAAAACGTGCTAGTCTAAGGAGTGTGATGAACACTTCAGTTCAAATCTTCGATATGTTCGAGGGTGATGTTTTTTGTTCTTTCTTTTATAGAAACGTGCTAGTCTAAGGAGTGTGGATGAACACTTCAGTTCAAAATCTTCGATATGTTCGAGGGTGATGTTTTTTTCTTTCTTTATAGAAAACGTGCTAGTCTAAGGAGTGTGATGAACACTTCAGTTCAAATCTTCGATAAAAGTTAACTAACCCGATGAAGTGTCTTAGCTTATGAAAATTTCCTTTAAAAAATCAAATCAAAAATGACTAAAGTATATGTCAAAAAAAGAAAACGCGAATTTAAATGTATATGAAAATTTCCTTTAAAAATCACAATAAAAACTTGATTAAAGATGACGTGTCTATTTAAAATATGTCCCATTTCTTAACCCGAAAGCCTTGGGACTCTAAGGCGCCAGATTCCAGTGCCCTTCTGCTACGTCATCGATCCCCACTTTAACGAGAAAACAGTCAGTGGTCGGTTCGGCTTAAACCTGTAAGGACCTGAATGAGTTAACTCCCTCAGACTGAATTGGTAAATAAGTTGCCACTCGCTTCCAGGAGCAAACCTTGAAATTCGACAAATTCAACTTGAAAGAATTATACTACAGAAATCATCTCAACTCAATTAGGGTTTGCAACTCAAAGACAGCTTCCCTAAAAGCAACCTCTAAAATTCATCACCAACAAAACATACGAAATTTCAACCTGCCTCTGCCGATAGTTGGCGGGTCATTCTTCACTTCAAAGAACTTTGTTAACCGGACTCTGAGTTAAGTTCTCCGCAAATCACACCAAAATTTGCAAAAAACTATCCTTAAATCTATCTTCCCCTTTTTTTGTTATACATATTAAATTTATTGTTAAATATACTTGTCTTGTCTTTTCATTCAGTGTCCGAACTTGAAAGTTGCGGTAATTCCCCCCACAAGTGAGAGTTAATCCTTTACAGTTTTAATTCCCATAAGCTGCCTGACGAGGTTTGTATTAGAAAAAGTCTTGAGTGGCTTCTATCTTCGTGAGATGCCAACGCCTACAGTTTATGAACATTACAGCGTCAATATTATGCCCCAAGAAAATTGTTGCTAGGAAACCAAAAATACATTTGTCTAAATCAGTGGTTCTCAAATTGGGTGGTAGCCTCCCACCCCACCCCTGGGGTTATGAAAAGATCTCGGGGGCGGTAAGGTAAAGGGGTGGGGTGACAGCACTAGAAGTAGGTAATAAATAACTTATTTTTAAAATCTAAATGACAAAAAATAATGTGTTCGCATGTGTGCATAAGGGCTCGCTAGGATTTTAATCGAGAGCCAAGAGGGCGTGTTGTAAACCCTATTGCTCGGTATATTGTTGAGAGTGATAGTGAGAGTCAACGGGTGACAGTGAGAGAGAGAGAGAGAGAGAGACAGATAGATAGAGTCTTGACTTATTTGTTTGTTACGTCATTCTCCTTTTTTTTATTTCGGCTATGATCGTCTAGTGCTGTTGACTTAACATCTTTGGTCGGTTGTCATCTTGTCGTCTCTTCTATCTTCTTCTAACTAAGGGCTTCTTTTCAAGTCATGCATTAATTAACTACATGACTTTGTTTTTCTTTGATCAAAGATTTTATTACTGCCCATCCTGATTCACCACGCGGTTTGAGTTACAGCCTCTCTGCCTGACGTCTGTGACTTACCTTCATTCTCCTTTCTATTTCAGCTATGATCGTCTAGTGCTGTTTCCTTTACTTCTTTCTTTTGGCCGGTTGTCATCTTGTCGTATCTTCTATCTTTTTACCATGTTGCTGTCTCTAACTAAGGGCTTCTTTTTTTAAAGTCATGCATTAAACAACTACAAGACTTTGTGTTTCTTTGATCAAAGATATTTCGGTATTGCCCATTTTCACCGCGCGGTCTGAGTTATAACCCCAGAGAGAGATGGACATCTTCTCTGCCTGACGTCTGGTTGAAAAATGATTACCTAACTAACTCTATCACGTGACTCGCGAGATTATCGCCTCTGTGGTCAGTTGAAGTCATAACCGTCCGGTAGTTTTCCATCCCCTGTTCTGAAAACAATGGCCCCTTAGAATTCTCGCTACAGGGCTTGTCAAAAACCTACGACACCACACAATTATGCAACAGGCGCTTGCCTGAAACCACTGGTCTAAATTGATCTGGAGACCAAAATTAGCCAATCTCTATTGTTACTCTCTGTATTGTGGGCTAGGTGAAGTGGTGAGTTAGAGATGGACAAATCTAAACACCTGTCGATAAGGGGTATCACAGGATTTTTTAAATCAATAAAAATAAACTAATAATCCGATTTCAATAAAATTCTCGGTATATGAAGTAATAAGATAAAAGTTTTTATTTTTTAAATAAATGTTTACTCTAAATTAAAAAGTGCTAAGCATTTTTTCGTTAGTTTTTGTTTCACGCATTGACCCCTCATAGTGTGAACAATAAGTTTCTTCGTAATTTTTTGGTGTCTGAAATATGAATTTTACATTTTTGGAAAGAGAATTCAATGACGAAACATATGTAAAAAAAAATTTTAATAAAAAAAACAAAAAAAAACAATGATGATGCAAAGTCGGTAGGACGTCTTACATTTTGAAACTTAAGTTTCGTAAATAGAATAAAAATATTTATCCTTTTTTTTTTTTAATCGTTAGCTTATTTTTGGTGGTATTAAAAATTTAAGTTATCTATCTTTTTGTTTTTCATTTTTGGGATGTTTTAAAATTAATAAATTAAAAATAAATTTTCCCATGTGACAAAGGTATTCATTTAATTAAAAAAAACGATTGTATCAAGAATATATAGCTAGAAATAATGATATTCCATTAGGATAATCTCTATGAAAAAATATAAAAAATAATTTTTTAAATAAAAATAGGTGTCTTTTTTTACGGGACCCATACTCGTTTGTATGGGATTCTCTTGTTTTTTGTGCTTTTTTTTAGCCATAACAACCTAATAGTATTGATATAAAGAACAATTCTATTCATATGTTAACCCTAACATATGAATTGAAATTGTTCTTTATATCAATACTATTAGGTTGTTATAAAAATAATGGCCAATTTCAAATACATACATTTATTGTTGAAACATTAACAGTAGAAATAAAATGCACGCTATGTGTAACAAAAATTGGGGGGGGGGGGGTTCTCTCTCGTTTTTTTTTTTTTGTGGTTTTAAACATATGAATTGAAATTGTTCTTTATATCAATACAAAAAGAAAACAGTAAAAAAGATTTTCCATTTTTTTATCAACGTTTTATATTAATATTAAAGTTGCGCACTTTTTTGTGTTCATCTTCATAGTGAGGCGTATGGGCTAGGCGAAAAATCATCTAAAACAAATAAAGAATGCACGTTATGTGTAACAAAAATCGGGGGGTCTCTCTTCTTGTTTTTTTGTTTTTGTTTTGGTGTATTTTAACATGAATTGAAATTGTTCTTCATATCAAACCTAAAAGAAAACAGTAAAAAATATTTTCCATTTTTTTTATCAACATTTTAAGATATTAATATTAAAGTTGCGCACTTTTTTGTTCGCTTTTTGTTCATCTTCATGGTGAGGCGCATGGGCTAGACGGGGAACGAATGGTTCTTTCGCCGAACATTTGGCTAAATTCCTTCTTTGCTGCAAATTCGTATTTTCGCAGGTGTAACCTTTACAAGTGAGAATTTACTGGCTGTCCAGTCGTTATCCTGTGATGGGTTTGATGTTTCACGCAAGCCGTATTTTGGAAAGGTTATGTGATTTCTACATAAAGGTTTAATATCTCAACGTAGCCATGATTGTGGCAAGTTGCGAAACCGATACCTGTTGTATTGTAATGCATACGGATTCCGGTGGCACAAATATCTGTTTTTTGTTTGCTTTGTTTTGATTTTTTTTTTTGGGGGGGGGGTAGTTCTTCATGTGCACGAACAAATGAAAGTGGGTTCAGAATTCGGCTCCTAGTATTGTAGTTTGGAAACCATGGAGTCATAAGAAATGGACTCGTCGACCCGAGTTCAAATCCTGGACAAAGCTACAGTTCACATAGCGCTGATTATGAATCCAACTACTCTCCCTCCAGCTATGGGTAAATAGTAAGGCAGACTGGACTCTTTAACCTTGTCTAGGAGAAGGAAAACTCTGAATTCAAACCTGTTAAAATCCGCTTCGGGTGGTCATTACTAGAATAGGCTCAGTCCTAATTAGTGATCTATTTCACTGGGCTTTTTAACCTAGGTTAGGCAACCAGTCTAGGAGAAGGAAAACTCTGAATTCAAACCTGTTAAAATCCGCTTCGGGTGGTCATTACTAGAATAGGCTCAGTCCTAATTGGTGATCTATTTCACTGGGCTCTTTAACCTTGGTTAGGCAACCAGTCTAGGAGAAAGAAAACTCTGAATTCAAACCTGTTAAAATCCGCTTGGGGTGGTCATTACTAGAATAGGCTCAGTCCTAATTAGTAATCTTTAAAAAAAATTTCAATTAGTGATTAATACGTTGTATACCAATATTTAATGTGAGATACTTTGTTAAAATGTGATTTAACTACATGTAACTTGAAAATGGCATGGGTGTAGAAAAAAAACAGTTGGTCGAAAATCGTTTCTTTGTACAGAATAAATGTGAGAACAATACACGATGAAGTAATAACAAGAATATATTGCGTGAACAAACTTAACAGAATAGAATACATACGCTAGGGGACACGAAATGTAATTAACTCCCGTGTCTGCCAATAACCACTTGGTGGCGTGGCCAGTAGCATCATAATTATTGATTATTGCCAAAATAATACATAAAAAAACGTCTTTTCAACTCAACATCCAGTTATTTGTTTTGATGTTTGCTTGTTCTATTTTATAATTTCAGCATTCACCTTTAATTACAGTACCCGGAAGACTCCTTTGCAACAATATTAAGCTACATTTTATTACGAACTCGTTAAACATAATTTGCTAAATTCACGTTACCCTTGTAACATGGATTTTAACAATCATCTCTTTTGACCAGATAAATGATAGCTATTACATTAAAAGCAACTTTTCGATCGTAAGAGTGTCCATATTTTGGTAAATACATAAATGAATTAGGATTTTTAAAATTACCATTTTTATTCAATATACACACACACACACACACACACACACACATACATATATATATATATATATATATATATATATATATATATATATATATATATAGGCCGAAATGTACAACAGAGATTGATTTTTCTCGATTTGTTTAGCCTTACATTTGGATAGGTATGCCGCCTAATTCATTAATTATGAATTAATTAATTTTCAAAATTAGGTACGACTTCAATTAAGCACATATTCTCCTAAAAATTGTCGGGTAAAAAAGCAATATCAAAACACATTGTTTGTTTGTTTACTTCTCATATATATATATATATATATATATTATATATATATATATAACCAAAAATCCGGAGAAGAAATCCTCCTTACGACATAGGAATTTTTTTTAAAAACGTGTCGCAGTTTGCAGAGCTCAATGTGTGGTCTTATTTTAGAGTCACCACACACACACACGCACACACACACACACAACACACACAATATATAATATATATATATATATATATATATATATATTATATTATATATATATATTCAAAGGTCAAACATTCTGTCAAGCTGTTAGTACGACACCTGTTGGAACTGCTATCACACAGCCGCCCTATCAGAGGTGTCGAGTGACAGTAACCCAGAATGAAACAGCACAGTTTGACTTTTGGGCAAAAAGACGTTAAATGGATTTTATGAACAGAGAATGAATAAAGACAGAAATTACAACATAATAGTGGGACGAGAACAAGAGTAGTGGCTAAACGATAAAGTACTGGAACCCGCTCTTTTATGAAATCACTTACGAACTCGTTTAAACATAATTTGCTAAATTCACGAGAGAATGTTCTCATAATATGTTAGAAGGTTCAAAGTAACCTTCCAACGTGTGTTGTATACTCTTCTTTTCCTTTCTTAGTTCTATTATTCTGGTCATCTTTGGTATCTTACGTTCATCTTCCAGCGTCTGGACCTAGTCTTGGGGACTTCGTGTCTGGTCTTCTAGGTCAGTCTTGTTGCCAAGACATTCATCAACCACAAAACCATATTATTTATTGAAACTTTTATTTCTTAACTAAACATTTCATGTAACTAACATAACGCGCGTATGCAGTGTGAGCTCCAGTTAAGCAGTACATCTTCTCTGCCTGACGTCCAAACTGAAACTGAAGACCCAACAGGTCCCACGTGACTTCACGTATTTTCGCGGGCTTTCTGTAAATATTCCATGGAAAGTCCCGCCGTGATATGAAAAGGGCCATCCCCTCAGAATACAGGGGGGGTGACAATAATCTATGCATAGATTATGTAACACGTGGTTCATATGTGTACATGAATTAACCCGACAAAGAAGTTATATATAATAACAAACATATAGACTTTAATCCGTGAGCAAGTGGAGAAAATACATACATGACAGGTATGCATATACTCATGACACAGGTACAGTAAAGATATGTGGAAACAGATACGTAAATATACACAAAGGAAGTAGGACTAAGTCCTAAAGAAGTGATACCGAGTTACATGTAGAAATTAGTCACTTACTGATAGTTTGCTGGGGGGGGGCAAAGCTCCCCACTTAATGTGCAGAGGTACCAAGCGCCTAACCCAACGTGCAGTGGTTGCCGGGCCCAGAGAAAGAGAGTGATTTTCTCCCGGGCTCCTGCCTAAATACTCTAACCACCTATCGGCGAAAACCTGCAGAATGGGAAGGTAACCCTATTAGACTCATGTCCATCCCAACAAGGCGAACAGGGCAAAAAGGTGAGTTATAAAATCACGAGAGAAACTAGGAAAAAAAAACAACTGGATAATTATTCATGAAACAGGTAGGTATTTACCCAACTCGTTTGCTATGAACAGAAATGTTGTGTATATAACAATAAAGGGCTGAACTTGCACAAAGGTGTCAAAATTAGATTGACCCAGAAAAAACAGAACCCAAATTATTTATTTATTTTCCTCTTAAACTAACCTTAAAACCCAACCCCGACCCTAACCCTAACCCCTAAGCCTATCCCTAATCCCTAACGCTAACCCTAGACCCCCATAGTTAAAATTAACAGTTTTATTACAAAATTTGTGGGTTCTGTTTATTCTGTGTCACCGGTATACAGGGTGACCCAGAAAAAACAGAACCCAAATTATTTATTCATTTTCCCATTAAACTAACCCTAACCCTAATCCTATCCCTATCCCTATCCCTAACTCTAATCCTAAACCCTAACCCTAGAC
Source organism: Doryteuthis pealeii (assembly GCA_023376005.1). Taxonomy (NCBI): domain Eukaryota; kingdom Metazoa; phylum Mollusca; class Cephalopoda; order Myopsida; family Loliginidae; genus Doryteuthis; species Doryteuthis pealeii. The sequence goes on from CM042148.1 coordinate 21,705,263, forward strand.
TACCATAGTTAAAATTAACAGTTTTATTACAAAATTTGTGGATTCTGTTTTTTCTGGGTCACCCTAATTTTGACACCTTTGAGCAAATTCAGCCCAATAAAGATGAGGGCAACAGTCTGAAAAAAATGTAAATAATATGAAATTTTTATTGTTTGCATTCCTTTGCTTTCTCTGTCAAAGTCAGTGCAAGATCACCTGGAGTCAAAAATGGTAATGCCAATTCCTCATATCTTAGCTCTCTTGGATATAGGAAACAGAACAGAAACTCCGGAATCAATAACAACACTCCACAACATCAGAAATTCATTTCTCAGGTCGTAAACACCAAAAACTTTTTTTTTCTATTCGTCCACTTTTCTATCGAACAAATTCCTATCGAACTTTGCTATTTTACCTATAAATATTACATTCATATTTATGTTGTGAACATTACACATTACACATGTAATACACATTTCTTTTCATTTATACAAATTCTATTGACAAACAAACTCAGAATAAATTTATTTGTTATTTGTTAGATATATGCCTTGTGTTTGTTATTTCTCCGTATTTTCTGCCTAAACTGTGTCTTGTTATTTTATCGTCGTTTTAAATATTATCTGTGAAGTCGGAACACGCAACACCAGCCTCTACACGTTGCTCTCCTGGATATAGGAAACAGAACAGAATCAATAACAACACTCCATATAATGTAAGAACTAATACTATGCACTCAGAATATGCATACTACCACACTGTTGATACTCAATCCTTGTGGGCCATCCCTGATTGATCAACACGTAAGTAGGTAGAAGTCCTTACACAGACAGCCAACCACACCGTTACAAGTCACTTTACAATATATCAGTACTAATCCCAGGTGAGCGCAATTCCCTGCAATAAAAACCTTTCTTGATATTGTAGTCTGATTTACCTCGGATTCTTGTAAGAGAAAAAAAGTAAGCAATGTTTTAAAGCCAAAATCTTTAAGAAATTAAGCGCTCGCGCTGAACTTTGTCAAATTTAAGTTTTCTTCACCTAATTCATTTTTGGTTGCGAATCTCAGCTTCGACTATAATTCTTTTATTTCTATCTCTATCGTTGGCTTCAAAACAGTTTAGTAGTAAATGAAACATGAGCCACCTGCAAAAACTGAAAATAGGACAGAGAGAAGGAACGAATAGATTGTAACTTGATAATGGAGCCTATGAAGTGCTAAGTCATAAAATATTATGTTACACGTTTTTCTGTCGATGTTTTGTACAAAGGGCGTTATTTGTATGTTGATGTATGTTTTTAGCTTAGAATTTTTAACAAGAAAGCGTTATGAAATAGTTTGCTGGCAATTTATAATACATTGTTAATAAAAACAATATATAGTCTTACACAATAACAGCAGCAGCAGCAGCAGCAGCGGCGGTGACAGCGGCAGAATTATATTACGAGATGATGAGAAGCGACTTGAATCACTCTAAATAACCGTACATAACATATTATCATTGGCTCTGTTCATTCGGAAAATGATTTCATAACATTTTTTTCGAGCAAAATTATAGAATCTGAATCTTATTATAATAGATATTATGTGTTTGTCTGTCTGTAGCCGAAACTATATTACTACTGAAGTCACACTTCCATTAGTTATTTACGTCACATTCTCCAGATTTTATTTTTATTCAAATCTCAATTATTAATAAAATTGTTTTATATTATTAGTACTGTTGACCATGTCTACAGGTATTTGCCTCTCATCCCACTTATCAGGGCGTGACATAAGGAAATTTTTATATGGGCCCACCCACAAACCGAAGCTCATGGGTGGTAGGTGGAAAAAATTGCGTCGATCCCATCGGCATTCCCCCTCAAGGGGGCGCCTCAGGCGCTGGGCAATAAACCCAGCCCTGCCCCTTTAAATTGAGGGGGCAGGTATTGCTTGGGGGGATGGCTCCCTAGGATCGACGCTATTAACTTGTAAAGATCCAGGGCCGAAGCCACTGGACCCCCGGCGTACATACAAATAGCATGTAATTGTATTTATATATACAACAAAATAGCGTTTTACAGTGTGAACGAGAAGGCTAATTTGCATATTGATATTTAAAAAATCGATTTTAATAAATATGTGCTTAGTATAGTTGATTTCTAATAGTTTGGTTTTATCTTAATGAATATGAGCAAAAATCTCAGAAATAAATCTTAAAAGAAATCCATTAACAAGAAGAAATAACTAATTTTATTCTTTACTTCCTATTTTAACTAAATAGTTAAATTAGGAAAATTTTGCAATGAAAGATGGGAATGATGGAAGAGTAAGTTTCAGTTCCATTTTTCGATTATACTTCCCTTTGTTTCAAATCTTTTTATCTGCATTCTTATTTAGTTTCATTTGCCTTTCTAATTCAATATAATATTTTATTATATTAAAACTTAAATATTTGCACCCAGAGGGTGCATATGTTTGCTATTAATAATAATAAAAATGAATTGGAACCGTGGAAATTCCGAGAATATCGGTCTGCACTCGTGCACCTTTGTTGCACAATATCGATGACCTCACGTTATAATGTTCTGTGCTGGCCGATTCGAAGGGTACGAGCAGGTTCACAAGACAGGTTCAGAAGACTTTTTTTTAAAACACAACACAAAGTTTGATAATATGACGCGAATGGAGGAGGAAGATGTGACACTTTGTGCAGTTTGTGGTGGAGCAGAGGAGACTTAATTCTATGTTGTCAGCCGGCACGAAAGTTGTCTTAACTATGTCGATTGCTGGTTTCACTAATGTGGGTCCCTGCCTATTTTCTATCTACTGCTACTGGGGTCGACACTCTCATTCCAACGGCGCGTCTGAAACTGCTGAAGGGCTTGAGCCGGTTGAATATATGCAGATTCCACTCCACAACCCCATGGATTCGACCACCCTGAAACGGGTACTAACTTTTCTTCTCAACATCATGACTTCAATTTCTCCTGGCACTACTGGCTGCAACGGTATCTCACTGATTTAGTAACAGAAAACTAAACTAAGACAATAGATAATACTGTTAGTCAGGAAAGGTACGAGGCAAATATACTGTGTATATCTATATTTGGGTTAACAATTTTTATTGGCGCAAATGTAAGAAATGTCCACAAGTGTGTGAATGCGTAAAGTTCGTAAAAGTTCATTGCCAACATGTTCGCTCAGCGGGTAGAAATATTTAAATTCTAGTGACAAGTGTTTACTTAGCTGTTTGAGAATTGTATCTGTAGTGGTTCTTGTTTTGTCTGTTGATTTTCGGTGTTGACCCTCTCGGGTGGTTAGACTGTTCTGTCCTCAGTGCCTGCCGAAACTGTTCTCCCTATTCCAGGTTCTCTCTGCCCCCTAGCGTCTGGACTTCCGGAAACCGATTAAGGGGCAGATAACCCAAATTTCCGATATTAGTTGACGAGCAGACCTTTGGTCTGGATACTCCTGCGCCCAGTCGGGTTACAGTGAGTATGCACATGGCGCCGACCAAGATTCAACTGAATTAATGTTGCCTCGCCTAATTATTTATAGGATTTTGATAAGCAAAATAGACTCTGTTGAGCCGTCTCTGAAAAGTATTTTCCGGTCCTTTCCGGCTGAAAAAAAAATCAATTCTTTATTTTTGCGGAGAAAAAAGACTCCTTTGATTCATGACCCCAACTGCTACAGCACGGGCTGACAGTTGAATTTAAGTTGAACCTAAAAGAGCCTACGTCTTTTAAATTCCTCAAACAATTTTAACAAAGAAAAAGGGGTGCCTAAAGGTTCTTTAGGCACCCCTTTTTGATCTCGATTAAGAAAAGACATGTTTTTCATTTACACCGTCAATACCCGGTTGTTTTAACAGACGATTTTTAATTGTTTTTTAAATTATAAAACTAACCCCTAACCCTAACTCTAACCCCATAACCCTAACCCCTAACAAACAACCGGATATTGACGGTGTAAATGAAAAACATGTCCTTTCTTAATTGAGATCAAAAAGGAGTGCCTAAAGGTAATATGGTCTGGATTTTTTAGCATTACTTTCAAAGGGGGTGCACATTGTGTAATTGTTGTCATCATAGGAAATGGACACGGCGACACGAGTTCAAATCCTGGACGAGGGTAGTCACATTTCATATAGTGCTACTACCCTAGCGAAAGGTATGAATCCAACTATTACTAAAAGTAAAAGTAGGTTCTTTAGGTTAAACTAAAGGTCAACCGTCCTGGGGTAAAGAAAGCTTCTAAAAAGAAAGGTATCCAAAGACCCTAGAAAACCCAGCAAAGATAAAGATTTATTTTTTAGCCAATCTAAGGACCGGAAAATGCTTTTTTAACAAATTTTTGCAAAATGTTGTAGCCTCGGTTCTGGCCAAAAATCAAACTATCATTTTGGTCCAAATAATGTTCAATATATGTGAAATAATAATAGACAAAAAATGTCATAGATGCAGTGCCACATCGGCATATTGATCTTGCTATGAAAAAATCAGTAATCATCAATAACTTAAAATTGGTTGACTTTAAGATTTTTTTGATAGCGGTTTTGGGTTCCTTGGGCAAAATGTTTTATAAACCAATTTCTAGGAGTAGGGAAGCTCTAGAACTCATTTTACAGACAAAAATAGATTATGATTTTTCGCGACACCTCCCCCCACCCCTTTTTTTGGAATTGGAAGCTCAAATTTTGGGGATTGTCTAACTTTATCATAATCTACACCTGGACAAAATTTCAGAAAAATTGAAGTTGGTGGGTGACATGGCCGAGATTATTTGACATGGAATTACCCGAAAATCCTCTTCTCTGTCTGCTGGGCAAGCTGTTATATAGTCTATTACTTTGTTCACCATCTTATTACATTGTACTTATCTGGGCTTATTCTCCATTCTTCTTGTCGGTTCCCTTGGGACTTCTTCATCTGTTTTCGTTGTTTCTTTTACTAACGGACACACAGATTTGGGTATTTTCAGACTTCTTTTTGTTCAGCCCAAGAAATGGCCATCTTGGAGACACGTCTGACACCTTGAAAAACCTAAACTAGAACTGCTTAAATTCCAAGTTCATCTCCCGTTTCCATTACCGAACTGACTAAGTTCAGTGAAAGAACAAAGCCACGTGAATTCAGAATTCTACCTTATCCTAAAGCGAAAGAGAGTGAGAGCGAGAGAGTGAGCGAGAGAGAGAGAAAGAGAGAGAGAGAGGGGGGAATAGAATGTGTTAGGTCCAGGCGCATGTATATGGGCGGGGTATGTCCTTAGAGGGACAAAGGATCAATCAGATAAGGTTCAAGAGAGTCATAAAATATGCACGACAACCATGAAGTTGAGCCAGTTATAGATATTATATTTAGGTAGCTAGTTTTAAGAGAAAATGGGTCTTGAAAAAGATAATGGTCTGAAAATTGGGGACACTGAGACTGATAAAAAGAGTAATGGCTATAATTTTAGGAGAAATTGCAGTCACGGTGTCTGAGAAATGGAAAAGAAATAGAAAAGGTATTCGGATAATCTGAATAAAAGCTGCAAACAAATGTTTGCAGCAATAAAAAAAAATGTAAATTTATTAAATAAAATGTGAGAAAGCTTGAAAAATGAATAGTTGTGATATTAAGTTGAAGAGTCCAGTGTGTGTGTATGTGCGTGTGCGTGTGTGTGTGTGTGAGAGAGAGAGAGAGAGAGAGAGAGAGAGAGAGAGAGAGAGAGAGAGAGAGAGAGAGAGAGAGAGAGAGACCCGAGAAGATCCATCAAAGATAAAGACTTATTTTCCAGCCAACCAAAGGGCCGGAAAATACTTTTTTGGGGAAACTAAACGGAGCCAATTTTACTCATTAGAAACCTATAAATATGAGCGTGTGTGTGTGTGTGTGTGTGTGTGTGTGTGTGTGTGTGTGTAAAATCTTCTTTATAATTGAACGTCCTTTTTATAAGTGTGTGATAGCCTTTTTTTTATTATAATCGAAGTAGCATCGGCCGCTGATCCGGTAAGTGAGGTAAAATAAATCGCGTGGTCCCAGTGTACCCCCACCCAGGAAGCACCAGCTTTTTTACCTAAAAAGGTCAGGGCCGGGTTTATTGCATTGGACAGTATAAAAAATGTAATACTAAGGCTAAAAAAGCTTTCTCTATTTCTTAATTAAAGCTGTATGAGGAAAACTATTGTATACTCATATATACCCACATAATACGTCGGGTATATGATAAAGAGAGACAGAGACATTAGAGTAGATAGGGTAGATGATAGCTTTATGATAATAAAGTTTTATTTCCACAACCCAGCCCATGATTCCGCCGCGGGATGGATGCCGACCCAGATCGGTGACCCACAGGCCCACTCACTCTGGAATCTCTGCCGCATCTAAACTAAAACTTATTCTCACGCCTGTACCGGAAGGTCAGTTGGAATGTCACCGTTGTCACTCATCGGCCCCAGTAACTTTCCACGGACCCCGTCATTTTTAATCTAACGGACCTTATTCAAAATATTCTAACTACAGGTACGTTCATAATTTATAAGCTGCTCATAAATTATGTAACAAAAAAGAAGTAGAAGTTAAAACACAAGGGCACACCAGTGTGGGTCGACCAGCAAAAAACCTACATCGATCAGCTCTATGCGGATGCTGGATGTTGTGGAGGACCTTCCAGGATCGATGGCCGATAGGGATGGGTAGCAAGGAAGAGTTAAGGAGACCTTTGCTGTCGGCATGACCTGATGATTAAAGGCCAATAGTTAACCTACTGTAGCATCTTTGGGGTATCAGCAGATTCTAGAAAAAAGGGGTCCAAAACCCTAGAAGATCCAGAAAAGATAACGATTTATTTTCCAGCCAATCATGGGACCAGAAGATTTTTTTGAGACGACTAAATGGAGCTAATTTTGATCATTGAATGATCGAGTGAGACAACACTAATTCAGTAGGAATCAGAGACCATATTACCTTTAGGCACCCCTTTTTGATCTCGATTAAGAAAGGACATGTTTTTCATTTACACCGTCAATATCCGGTTGTTTGTTAGGGGTTAGGTTTAGGGGTTAGGGTTAGGGGTTAGTTTTATTTAAAAAATAAATCTAAAAATCTTCTGTTAAAACAACCGGATATTGACGGTGTAAATGAAAAACATGTCCTTTCTTAATCGAGATCAAAAAGGGGTGCCTAAAGGTAATATGGTCCGGAACCAGGCCGACCAGGGACAGTGGCAATTTGGATTTATGTGCTTGCTGGCCTTTGACCATGCATCTTGTAGTGTCAGCCACAGGATGAATATTTACCACGTACCCCACGTGTACGGGTTAGGCACCGAAAGTCATGGAAGGTGGGTGCAAAAAATACGTTGATCCCGTCGGCATTCACCCTCTGGGGAGGCGTCTCAGGCAATAAACCCAGCCCTGCCCCTTTAAATCGAGGGGACATGTGTTGCCTGTGGGATCAACGATGTTAGCTTACGCGGTCCGGGGCCGAAGCCACCGCAGGATGTTTACACGTGAAATGAAACAAAGAATATAAATTCACATAAACCCAAGACGAAATTCTCATTTACAGCCTGTGCTAATCAACAGAGTAAGAGAACAGAAGTTCACATCTACCAAAAACCGTCAATACATAGAATAAAGAACAAACTTGGGTAATTTTCACCTTTAGTTGGCTAAATTCCTAGCAAATAAGGCAATTAGAGTAACGTCCCTTGACTTTCACTTTGAAACAAGCCGGTAGCCATTTTGAAAGTCTCCGTGCGAAATAAACAAATCTTAGAAACTTTTTCGAAAACAATACAACTGCATGCTTTAACACAAAAATATCATAAAATGTGTTCTTAATAACAATTAAGTTCATTTCAGATAATTTTATGCTAGGAATTTAGCCAACTGACTTTCACTTTGAAACAAGACGGTAGCCATTTTTAATGTGTTCGTGTGAAATATACAAATCTTAGAATTGTTTCGAAAACAATACAACTGCATGCTCTATAACAAAATATCATAAAATGTGTTCTTAATAACAATTAAGTTTATTTCAGATAATGCGCACGCACAATTTTATGCTAGGAATTTTAACAACTAGAGGTGAAAATTACCCAAACTTGTTACTGTAAATATGATGCAATGCTGCCTAAAATGAAGAAATATACTATATACTCAATTTATGCGATTGATTGGTATTGAATGCTATTGTGTGTGTGTGTGTGTGTGTGTGTGTGTGTGTGTGTGTGTGCGCGCGCTATTGTCCTTATGGCAAGCCCCAACCCCTTTTTATCATATGGGTACTTGAAGGCAGTGTCTGAGGGTCTTCATGTCTGGTAAATGACGTTAAACTCTATCTGACGGTGAGGTTCCAGTTTTGGAGGTTTAGGGAATATAGAGCACCCCTTCATCACCATTGCTCCCTGGTCCACACTGACCCGGAGCTGTAGTACCTGTTAGGGTCCCATCTATAGGTTAAATAGAAAAACATGAGTTTATTAAAAAAAAATTGAGTATCCATTAAGAATGAATTTATTTCAAAACTTTGTCGGCATTAAATGACCCACTGAGGTTGATATGCCGTAATACAAAACAAAACAAACAAACAACTAATTTAAACACTATCATTCTCTGTCTGAATTGGGAAATTGTTTTTCAAATGATTTTTAGTGAGGAAACGAAACTCTAGCTGACGTTTTTCTCCTTCAACAAGAGTTAGATGCTTACCGTTTGTTTAGTTCTCTTCATCTCAAACCCCCCACCCCACCCATATGTACCGACCTAATCTGGTTTCTAATTTTGTAATACGTTTTTTAGACGATTCTATATTTACATCAATAAGTGTTGCAGCCAGTTGCCCAAACCGCGCCGCTAACATCAGGCCTGCAATAACAGCCTCCTAATTACATTTACAGCACTTCAAGCTTGCTCGGGTAAGTTTACCTTTTTGTCATTTCAATCTATCAGTTTTATTATTTGTTCGTAGAGTAAATCTCATTATTGGTAAAAAGATTCTAACTCCTAACAAACATTTTTTTTTTTAATTTATTCAACTCTGACCATTGAATTGATTTTATATAATTTTTATGTTGAAGTAACACGATATATTATATATGAAGTAATAGGATATATTTAGAAATTTTCCTGTTACTGTTGATGCATTTTATTCACAATTGAATAAATTCTTTTCAACTTCTCAATTTCCAGTGGAAATTTTGCCATTTTCCTAAATTGAACCCCAAAGATTTGTGCACTTAAATTCGTTTTTAAAGGAGAGATTTAGTCTCAAAATTGAAATTACCATTATTTGATAGTTATTCTGCAATAAATATCAAATTATTCATTTTTATCTATAGAATATCGACCTACTTATTCAGTAGTATACGTCTGTGCGCCAAGAGAACTGATTTTAAAAAGTATTTTAATTTTAAAATATTTTTCTTTGAATGCCAATTTTAATTTTTTTCATATTATTTTATTTATCTATTTTTATCTTCTTTTTTTTTTAATATACAAAAAATACGGGTTTTAATTTCTTTATTTAAAAGTTTTCTTTCTAAGTGATATTTTTGTAGTCTTTTTCTTATGATATTTTTTAATCGCCTATGCGATATCTTTGTAGTCTTTTTCTTATGAGAATGTATCAAAATCCTCTGACCTATCATTTCCATCAATGCTAGTCGTCATAAGTTTTACAAAAAAATAACTTATAAATGTAAAATTTCCCTTACTTTTTTTTTTTTTTTTTTTTTTTTTTTAGAATTCAAAAAAATTATCTTTAACTTTTAAAATTCTTTATTTTCTTTTATTTTACAACGGCTTAATTGTTTTGATAATGCTTTATTGTTTTGATAATGCTTAATTGTTTTGATAATGCTTTATTGCATTGTGAAGCTATCATGTTTGGGATATGTATCGCAAAGCGGTTGTCTAAAAGCTTTGACTGATATTTGATAGGTGTCCCAGCATAATCTAAAAGAATCGCCATAGCACAATGTTTACCAAACTTGACTAGCAGACCAATTCACGAGTGTTTGGTTTGGTTTGTTTTACGGCATATCAACCTCAGTGGGTCATTAAATGCCGATAAAGTTTTGAAATAAATTCATTCTTAATGGATACTCAATTTTTTCTTATAAACAGATTTTTCTATTTAACCCATAGATGGGACCCTAACAGGTACTACCACTCCGTTCACAACTGTAGTGAATTTGATCTATAATAAATGCTTCATTTACTGTGATGTTGCGCTACACTAAGCCAAACGTTTGTAAATTATTTAGGTCTACTTCGTTGATGAAACTGTTGCGGTATGAGAGGTCAGTGTTCAAGTGCAAGTAAAAACCAGAAAGTTGGGTCCTCTCTTCTTTTGGGATGTTTGGCGCAATATAGTCTTCCTATTCCCTTTCCCAATTTATACCCTTGTACCAGACAAATCTAATTCCATAAATATCATGAAACTAGAGATTTTAGGTTTTGAAGTTTACCCAAAATTGGTTTATTTTAATGCAAATAAGTTTTGAGTAAAAACATTAAAACTGAAAAAAAAAAAGAAAATCAAAAAGATAATTTTCGAAAAATACAATTACAAAATTTGGTAAGATATTCAACCAAAATTCAGAATTTAAAAAGGAAGGAATAAATAATTTCTTGGGAAATTTAATTATTTGCCTACAAAATTTCCCCCACGGCTGTATCAAATTTTCTTGTTATTTTTTGCCTGTATGATGGGATATTTCAAAGTTCATTATCTATTCACCTCAGAACTCATTCTATTCAAATAAAGTCCTATTATTATTTTAATCCGAGTCCTTCTGCTCAATTATAATGAACTGACCATCAGTTTTTGTACTTTGCTTATAATGTGATCACAGTGGCTCAGTTTTTACCTACCAAATTTCCCCCACGGCTGTACTAAATTTTATTGGTATTTTTTACCTGTATGATGGGATATTTCAAAATTCACTATCTGTTCACCACATAAATCATTCTATCAAATAATGTCCTATTATCATAATCTGAATCCTTCTTCTCAATTACTAACCATCAGCGGTTTACGGTAGGATCGCAATGGTGGATTAGGATTATTAATTGGATTAGGATTATTAATTGGACTTTGACTTCTATCCCCTGTAACTATTTCTGATTTAGAACAGAATGTTTGCAATAATAATAATATCCCATTATCTAGATAGGGCGTCCCATCGTTGTGTAATGGTTAACAAGCTAGTCTCGCAGATCCGTTACTATTAAATAGCGAGTTCGATCCTCGCTGGATACCTCATACTTGCAACCTAGTATCACATTCTACCCGTGACGAACAGGTTGGGTAAATACCTACCCCATTATCTAACTAGAACATCCCACCATCTTAAAAAAAAAACTGATAAAAGAAGCTATTTTTGATTACTGTAATTATACACATGGTTTTTATTCAACGAACTTCGACCTACTAAACATTGCTCAAAATATCAATACCAGGAGTCATAAATTAAAACTGTTTAAAAAAAATTTGTAAAATAAATGCAAGACAAAATTATTTTAGTAACAGAGTGGTGAATACATGGAATAAACTACCATCATCAATAGTGAATGCCCCATCTCTAAACTCCTTTAACTCTTAATGTCCTATACCACCTCATTCCACCCAGCCAGAAGTTACATTTCCTAATCCACCCCAAATGATAGCCTTTGTTTAAATGTAATATTAAACATATTTAGAAGTCTTTGATTTAAGGGAAATATCCCAGGTATCTTTAAATGAAAAGGACATTTTTAGCCATTTTTTTAAAAATAAATTCTTATAGGAATGGGGCTCTGGACAGGATGTTAAGAGTTAAGGCAATGTTAGATAATCTGTGGAAAGATTATAACTATTCTGTGGAATTAAGATGAATGTTTATAAGGAACAGCTGACAGGTCTCAGACCTAATATACTAGCTGAAAAGATATTATTATTATTATTCACTCCTTTTGAGTTTTCACATCAGCATTAGCTGATGGTCTTTCACTTTTTATAAATTCTTATAGGAATGGGGCTCTGGACAGGATGTTAAGAGTTAAGGCAATGTTAGATAATCTGTGGAAAGATTATAAATATTCTGTGGAATTAAGATGAATGTTTATAAGGAACAGCTGACAGGTCTCAAACCTAATATACTATTATTTTAATAATATTTTAGTAACAGAGCGGTGAATACATGGAATAAACTACCATCATCAATAGTGAAGGCCTCATCTCTAAACTTCTTCAAGGCAATGTTGGATAATCTGTGGAAAGATTATAGATATTCTGTGGAATTAAGATGAATGTTTATAAGGAACAGCTGACAGGTCTCAGACCTAATATACTATTATTTTAATAATATTTTAGTAACAGAGTAGTGAATACATGGAATAAACTACCATCATCAATAGTGAATGTCTCATCTTTAAACAGAGTGGTGAACTTATAATCATTTTTGTTTTATAGTTTTAAAAAGTTTATCTAGATAGGGCGTCCCATCGTTGTGTAATGGTTAACAAGCTAATCTCGCAGATCCGTTACTATTAAATAGCGAGTTCGATCCTCGCTGGATACCCCATACTTGCAACCTAGTATCACATTCTACCCGTGAACAAGTTGGGTAATTACCTACCCCATTATCTAACTAGAACATCACACCAGCCTTTAAAAAAACTGATAAAAGAAGCTATTTTTGATTACTGTAATTATACACATGGTTTTTATTCAACGAACTTCGACCTACTAAACATTGCTCAAAATATCAATACCAGGGGTCATAAATTAAAACTCTTAAAAAATTTTGTAAAGTAAATGCAAGACAAAATTATTTTAGTAACAGAGTGGTGAATACATGGAATAAACTACCATCATCAATAGTGAATGTCCCATCTCTAAACTCCTTTAAGGCAATGTTAGATAATCTGTGGAAAGAGTATAAATATTCTGTGGAATTAAGATCAATATTTATAAGGAACAGCTGACAGGTCTCAAACCTAATATACTATTATTTTAATAATATTTTATTAATAGAGTGGTGAATACATGGAATAAACTACTATCATCAATAGCGAATGTCTCATCTTTAAACAGAGTGGTGAACTTATAATAATTTTTGTTTTATAGTCTTAAAAAAAAGTTTATAAAATACTTTGTATTTTGACTGTTATAAAAATTGCAGCTCTATTGTACCACTATTTCTTATTACATGATGTGCTTGTCTACCCTTTTTATTATCAAATACCAAATGTTTCTTTTGATTATAAGATGATATAAATAGAAAGAACATTAGTTCAAGTTACATATGTGCCTCCTTATAATTTATGTACGCTAAGATTCATTCGTGAGCTTCATTCGCCTAAAAACAACCCGTCTGTCCTACTTCTCAAATTTCCCATTTAGAAGATGTTCTTCTTTTTTTTACCAACACTTGCAGTAAAAACCCCTTGTAGTTATAAAGAACTCAATATTTCAGCAGGGAGACCAGCTTGCTGTCGGTTTCAATTTATTTGTAAAATGTGAGCGTTGTGGTCATGTACATTGTACAGCTGATTTTCAAGTAGATCAGAATGCATGCTCTTCTCAACAGCGAAATTGTCTTCATTTCTCACCTGTTATTTAACAAACTTCGGCAAAACTTGCAAATTGGTCGGAAAATTAAAACGGAAAGTTTTTTGATGGTCCCCCATGACAGTTTAATTACAGTCTATGAATGAACTTTTTGCGAATTGGGTTACGGTTTAGGGGTTTGGGAATTCAGGTTCTCAAATATAAATAAACGCATCATAAAATCGTTATTTTTCTTTCAATACCATTCGTAATTTATTGTGTTGATTCCAATGATGCGATAATTTTAATAAAAAAAAGATTATTTCGTAATATAGCACGGTAAAATGGCACAGGTAAAAATGTCAGGAATTATAAAATGGCACAACAACAAAAATATTCACTGTGGATGCCTTAAGGTCATATGGCCCAAATTATTTGTCTCAATCTTTGCATATGTTAGACTATGGTGACCTCTTAAGTAAACCAAGTATATTGTAGGGATCGGGGTGGGTTTATGCAAATGAAAAGTTACGATGCGCACGCCATCAAGGGTTAGGGTTAGGGTAAGTGTTTAGGGTTAGGTTTAGGATTGGCCTTAGGTTTAGGGTTAAGATTTAGGTCGGGTTTAGGTTTAGGTTTTGGGTTGGGGTTAGGTTTAGGGTTGGGTTAGGGTTTCGGTTTTGGATTGGTGTTAGGGTTATAGTACATATGTTGATTTAAAACGGTGTTCTCATGTCTGAACAATATTCCTATACGTTGAATATATTATATATATAAGTTGATATATATATTCAATAGTTATTTTAGTTGTGCCATAAAAAATCAAGTAAAATAGATCTTTAGAAAAAATCTTCCATGCCGAAGAAACACATAGAGGATATCATTTGGAATTTTTGGGGTTGTATTTTCGATATGTAGAAAAGGTGAATTTGACCTCAAAGGTTAAGAAAGAATTTGGGGTACATTTTTTTATTATTAAATCAACAGCAGCGGGTGACACCATGTTCTGTGAATATTAACATGTTCCTTGTGTCAGTTGATGGTCTGGACAAATTTGTCAAAGAGTTTGGAGAGTTCCAGGCTATAGACCTAACCGCTCTACCTTCTCTCACACCTTCTTCTTCTTCTTCTTCTTCTTCTTCTTCTTCTTCTTCTTCATCGTCATAGTCTGTGAAATAAAAACAAATGAATATAATTTTAAAAAATGGTGCAATAAAACTTTCGAGTGACATCAAATATGACTTTTAGGCACCCCTTTTGCGATTTCGATTCGAGGGGACATTTTTTCCATTTACACCGTCAAAATCCGGTTAATTGTTAACAGACGATTTTTAGATATTTTTTAAAATTATAAAACTAACCTCTAACCCTAACCCCTAACAAACAACCGGGTTTTTACGGTGTAAATGAGAAAAGTGTCCCCACGAGTTGAAATCGCAAAAGGGGTGCCTTAAAGTCATATGGTCCCAATTGTTTGTCTCAATTTTTGCATATGTTAGACTATGGTGACCTCTTAAGTAAACCAAGTATATTGTTGGATCGGGGTTGCCACGTTGTTGTGACAACGAATTGTATTAAGAATGACGAACCACTTTGTAGAGGGTTACGAGACGTGTTCAATGTTATAGGAAATGACGATAGAATAATAAGGCACAGTTTAGGCAGAAAATACGGAGAAATGACAAAGACAATGCGTGTATTTATGAATAACAAATAAATTTATTCGGAGAATAAATTAGCAATAATCAACAAATATGTGAATGCTCAAAAGAATGTGCAAAAATTCGTATGAAGAATTTAGAAAAGTTCGCTAAGAAATGTGTAATGTTCAATGTAAAATATGTATGTAGAGTAGTCAAAGTTTGATCGGACGTGGACAGAAATGAAAAATAAATTTTTGTGAAACGACCTGAGAAAATGGATTTGTTATTGTTAATTGCAGTGGCGCAATGATTGTCGTAGTAAACAGTGACTCAGAGTTGGAGTGCTGTGTTTTTGGTATCAGCCAGTTGACTCGTTCACTCGGACATCTGTTTCTTAAATTGAGAAGAACTTGCTGTCGTTGTCAGCCGCGGAGCGTCGTGTGTTCTGCGTCGTGTGTTCTGTCTGGCAGCTAATTGGAATTGAGTGAATGTTGATTTTTTTTCTCTGTTTAAATAATTCCTTGGTGGATCGAATTTTGATATTTTATTTGTGGCGCTAATACACGGACGTAGTTGAAAACAACATGATCTGTCCAATCAAACTTTGATTAATGTATAAACATTTTTTTAATCTCTTTTCCTTAAGTTTGGGAAAAAATTGTGTTTGCGTGTTTGTTTTAATCTCTTTTCCTTAAGTTTGGGAAAAGAAATGTGTTTGTGTGTTTATCCTTATTTTGATATAAAATATAGATTTTATTCTATAATATAAATGAATACAATATGGGAACCAGTAATTAAAAAGGATAGATTAGATTAACATTTTAATCGCAATATAAGTAAAGGTAAAAATCATACATAGTAAGATTCTTGGTAAAAAAAATTCACATGACGCAACGAATATAAGGGTTGAGTTAATACACTTCTGACAATCATCTATAGTTTCCAGGTTCAATCCTGACTTCTGGCGAAAATAACATAGAATACTTATACCAGCATAAAACTTGTACCATGTTATGGTAAGCGGAATGAGAACAATATAACCCGATGGATTAAATAGAGGGCTCGGTTCGAAGTTCCGTGAAGACTCCTAATTACGACGAGAAGTTTACCAAGTTCGATAAAAAACACTTGAAGAAGGCCGGGGGGTACATTGGCCGAAACGTTGTGTATATAACAATGAAGATGAAGACAACAGTCCGAAAAATATAAATAATACAAAACAAATTTATTGTGTCTCTGCATCTTGTTCGTCACCATTTTTTTTTTTTGTAAATGTATTTTTACGATTTATTGATGACTATGTTTTTAAAGTGGTAATTTTCACCATTAGTTGGCTAAATTCCTAGCAAATAAGGCAATTAGAGTAACCTCCCTTGACTTTCACTTTGAACTAAGCCGGTAGCTATTTTGAAAGTCGCCGTGCGAAATAAACAAATCTTAGAAACTTTTTCGAAAACAATACAACTGCATGCTTTAACACAAAAATATCATAAAATGTCTTCTTAATAACAATTAAGTTCATTTCAGATAATGCGCACGCACAATTTTATGCTAAGAATTTTAACAACTAAAGGTGAAAATTACCTTTAAAGTTACCATCAGTTTCCGGTTCCGGTTCATTTTCTCTGCTTTATGGTCAATAAACAATAATAATTGATTCTTATGCTGCGCGCTGTCTTGAACAAATCTTGGAAGCAACCGCACCAAAAAAAGCAGCTAAACAACCACTTATCTCCTTTCATATGAACTATTCTAGCTGGAAGGCTGTGGTGTAATGGTTAGAGTTATAGGAAGTGGACTCGTCGACCCGAGTTCAAATCCTGGACGAAGCTACCAGTTCACATAGCGCTAATATCCTTGAGAAAGGTATGAATCCAACTACTCTCCCTCCAGCCATGGGTAAATAGTAGGACAGACAGGGACTCTTTTTAACCTTGGTTAGGCAACCAGTCTAGGATAAGAAAACTCTGAATTCAAAACTGTTAAACGCTTGGGGTGGTAACTACTAGAATAGGCCCAGTCCTTTCACTTGGCTGATACCAACTTTAGGCCACCCCGACGACTTTACTTATTTATTTTATCATTACGATCTCTTTACGAGTTATTTTAGTATACCATATGGTATATATGATACTTATATGGTGTAATGGTTAGAGTCGTAGGAATGGGCTCGTCGACCGGAGTTCAAATCCTGGATTAGGCTGTTTGCATTTCACATAGCGCTAATACCCTTGGGAAAGCTATGAATCCATATATTCTCCCTCTAGCTATGGGTGAATAGTAGGGTAGACTTGGCTTTTAACATTGGATAGGTAACCAGTCTAGGAGAAGGAAAACTCTGAATTCAAACCTGTTGAACTCCGCTTAAGAAATTGGCATTGTGTCACATCCTGCTTGTGCGGAGGGGTTGGTAAATATATATATACAATATAGTGGGAAGCGCGTGGTGTAATGATTAAAGTCATGGGAAATGGACTCGTCGCCCCGAGTTCAAATCCTGGATTGGTAATTGCATTTCACTTAGCACTAATACCCTTGGGAAAGGTATGAATCCTACTCTCCCTCCAGCTATGGATAAATAGTAGGGCAGACTGGGCTCTTTAGCCTTGGTTAGGCAACCGGTCTAGGAGAAGGAAAACTCTGAATTCAAACCTGTTGAACTCCGCTTAAGAAATTGAACTTGTGTCACATCCAGCTCGTGCAGAGGGTTGGTAAATATATATATACAATAGTAAAATAAAAGTTCTGCTAATAAGATCAGAGAGAAATGTAACGGTAGGGTAATTCCATGACAAACTCAGTTTTTTTTTTTATAAACAACTTTTCTATTTAACCCATAGATGGGATCCCAACAGGTACTACCACTCCGGGTCAGAGTGGACCTGGGAGCAATGATGATGAAGGGGTGTTCCACATTTCCCTGACCTCCAGAACTGGAACTTTACCGTCAGATAGAGTTTAACGTCATTTCCAGGACATGAAGACCCTCAGCCACCGCCTTCTAGCACATATATGATAAAAAGGGTTGGGGGTTGCAATAGGGTTGAAACAATCATATAGGTACTAGGGCTTGACATGGCCAGCTATTTATCTAGTCTTTCGCTTTCTTTTAGTCAGTAACTGTAAACACTACACTATCCACTAATTTGTTAACTAAAACTTGGTCTGTTCTGATTGGGCAATACGCTTGGATCTCAAAATCACAAAGAATTGTGTGTCTAATTTTTCATGACATATTCAAGTCTGTGCACATACCATTTGTTGCTTGCACAGTACCCAGTGGATCCCCTTTCCCACCCAGCCATGCTGCTCTTATATTACTTCTGTACCAGTTTGCTACACTCACCCGTGGCGTAACGGCTATCATCGTAGGAAATGGACGTGGCGACACAGGTTGCATTTCACATAGCGCTAATACCATTGGAAAAGGTATACTTCCAACTATTCTCCCTCCAACTATGGGTAAATAATAGGTCAGGCTGGGCTCTCGGCATGTCAGCCAGTCTAGGAGAAAGAAAAACTCTGAATTCAAACCTGTTAAACTCTGCTTAAATGTTGACCTTGTGCCACATCCTACTCGTGCGGAGGAGTTGGTTGGCTGTCCCCCTCTCTCTCTCTCTCTCTCTCTCTCTCTCTCTCTCTCTCTCTCTCTCTCTCTCTCTCTCTCTTCACATTGCCTGCACTATTATGAATCTTACTTATTCGATTAAGAAAGGACATGTTTTTCATTTACACCGTCAATATCCGGTTGTTTGTTAGGGGTTAGGGTCAGGGGTTAGGGTTAGAGGTTAGTTTTATAGATTTTCTTTTAAATCTAAAAATCGTCTGTTAAAACAACCGGATATTGGCGGTGTAAATGAAAAACATGTCCTTTCTTAATCGAGATCTAAAGGGGTGCCTAAAGGTCATATGGTCCTAAAATTGTATACATTTACTGCAGTGAATTCAACAACATCTTCATTACACTTTATGTTAGGCCTGATTTCAATGATTGCGAGGATACTTCCCCTTTCTTTTCATTTATCCATTTAATAAAAATTTGCTTGAAATTTAAAGAATATAAGTCATTGGGGTGGCCTAAAGTCGGTATCAGCCAACACCTACCATCAGCTCCTTACTTTACCGCACAGATCCCTGTGCTACTCATGCGCTGAGTTGGCGAGGGCCGGGTATCGAACTACGAACCTTGTGGTTTCTAGCCGAACGCTCTACCGACTGAGCTAACCCGGCCCTTTTCGCAAAATTTTGAAAAAAAACATCCAACAAAACGGTGATAGGTAAATTATTTTTTTTTTATTTATTTATCTAATCTTGAAGAAAAATAACAGATTAAGAGAAATCCGACAAAATGAGAGAAAGTATATTGGAAAGGTGAATAACGAACACAGACAATCAGTTCAATTATTATTTCGTCTCTTTTGATTTCAGAAACTTCATCAGAATAATGAAGTCTATGAAAATCAACAGAAACGAAATAAGAATTAAACTGATTATTTGTGTTCGTTATTCACTTTAAGGAAGTCTAGAAAGAAACAAGTCATTGTATCCCGATTACGCATTGGTCATACAAGATTAACACACTCCTATATACTCAAACAAGAACAACAACCACAATGTGGAACATGTCAAACACCTTTGACAGTTAAACACTTATTCATGGAATGCAGGTTTTTTGCTCGCATCAGAAACCGTTATTTTAAAGCAAACAACATGAAAGATCTGTTTGAAAATGTCAACATGGAGGATATTCTCTCTTTTTTGAGGGAAATAAAATTATACCATAGAATATAGACATGAAACAAATTAATACCATACAACATAATCCCCAATAATGCTAACACATTGTTAAAAACAATTACAAAAAAGTATAAATATAAATACATGATATGCATACTTCCTAACCGTTAGGCATGACATAACCCCAGACGGGTTGGTATACCATAGAATATAGACATGAAACAAATCAATACCATACAACATAATCCCCAATAATGCTAACACATTTTAAAACAATTACTAAAAAGTATAAATATGAATACACGATATGTATAACTTCCTCACCGTTAGGCATGACATAACCCCAGACGGGGTTGATATGCCGTTAAAATCAATAAACAATCACTTATCCAATCTTATTAACTGTGAAATGCGTAGAAATATTAGGCATTATAATTGTCTCTACAACTTTTTTCAGACCTATTTTTTTCCGTGCGAGTTTTTCACACCAACTGGTGGTTTTTCACTGAAGTCATAGCAAGTTTCAAGGACTCTTCTAAGTATCCTGGCTGATTTTAGTACTGCTGTGGTCTAGATGGTTTCGATTCGTCCTCTAATCTCCAGTTCATCGAAGCTCTTTTCAAGCTTCGTGGGTATTGTTCCATGGGCTCCGAATATCATTGGCATTACTGTCAGTTTTATGTCCACAGCTTTTCCAGTTCTCTGACTAGGTCAAATACAATTATTATTATTATTAGTAGTAGTAGTAGTAGTACAAAATAAAAAACGCTCTCCGGGCGATGTAAAAATAGATTTTTGAAACCTATTGCCTGAGGGGTGAGAGTAAAAAATTCAATGTCAGCGAGTTTGTACCTTAAGTAAGTAAAATCATCAAATTCATTAAA
Organism: Doryteuthis pealeii; assembly: GCA_023376005.1. Taxonomy (NCBI): domain Eukaryota; kingdom Metazoa; phylum Mollusca; class Cephalopoda; order Myopsida; family Loliginidae; genus Doryteuthis; species Doryteuthis pealeii. The sequence goes on from CM042148.1 coordinate 21,726,015, forward strand.
GGATTGAAAAATAAAACAATTTGAAATGTAAACTTTAAATATGTATTAAAATAAAACAAACTATATATAGATATATAATACCAGTCATGTATTTATTAAAACGTGCTTTAAAAAACAATGAGGACTGTTGCATGTTCAAATTTTGAGTGTATTTATTCTATGTTATGACGATTTTGGGTAATGTGACGTAAGCAGTGACGTAGTTTTTGTTACAGACAAAAACCGGAAGCGAATCTCCATTATTAATAGAAGATAATAGATTAGAGTTTTTCACACCAGTGTTAGCTGATAGTATTTCACTGGACTCTGAGTGACAACAAGTCTCCTCAGGTCTCCAGGACTCTTCTGGGTATTCTAGCCGATTGCAGCAATGCAGTACTCTGGATAATCTCAATTCTTCCTTAGATTTCCAGATTCTCCAGTCTTTTTTCCAAGCTTTTTGGGACCGTTCCAAATGCACCAACTACAATTGGTATCACTTAGATCCTCATATTCCAGAGCTTTTTCAATTCTCTAGCAAGGTCCAGGTATTTGTTCATCATTTCGTTTTCCTTCATCTTCACCCTGTGATCTACTGGAACCTCAAAGTCCACCAATTGACAATTTTTTTTTTTTTTTTGTTAATCAATACTAGGTCTGGTCTCCTGGCTGGGGTAGGGTGATCCGCCTTTATTTCGAAATCCCAGAGATTATTATTATTATTATTATTATTATTATTATTATTATTATTATCTCCTTTTGAGTTTTTCCATCAGTGTTAGCTGATGGTCTTTCACTGGAGTTATTATTATTATATTATTATTATTATTATTATTTCGAGTTTCTCACACCTGCCGTAGCCGGTGGTTTACTGGAGACTGTAACAGCAAGTCTCCTTAGGTGTTGAAGACTCTTCTGAGTATCTTAACAAAGCTGTAGTTTGGAAGGTCTCGATTCTTCCTCTGATTTCCAATTCACCTAAATTCTTTTACAGACCCTTGGTGACCTTTCTAAGGTCACCAATTACAATTGACACGACCTTCACCTTCATGTTCAACAGTTTTCTCAGTTCTCTGGCAAGGTCCAATTATTTGTCTATCTTTTCGCTTTCTTTCACTCTCGCTCGGCGGTCGACCAGGACGGCAAAATCCACGAGACGACAAGTTCTCTTCCTTTTAATAGTCAATACTAGGTCTTGTCTCCTGGCCAGGATTAGGTGATCCGTCTGTATCTCAAAGCCCCAGAGAATTTTATGCGTTTCATTCCCCGGTACAGATTCAGACTTGTGCATATACCATTTAGTTGTATGGTGAAAATTGAATTTCTTGCATAATTCCCAGTGGATCACCTTTCCCACCCAGTCGTGCCTAGTCTTGTACTGTCTTTGTGTTAGTTTGATACATTCGCTTATTATATGATTAACCGTTTCGTCTCTGTCTCCACACATACTAGACTTGCTATTCCACTGGGTCTTATCTATTTTTGCCTTTATATAATTTGTTCTTATGACATTGTCGTGTGCTGCGATTATAAGAGATTAAGTTTCTCTCTTGAGGTTTTTTCTTCTAAAACCATGCCCATGTCTTTTGATGTGATATCTCTTCAGTTTGACACGTGAAGTACCCATATAGTTGTTTTTCTTCCCATTTCTGTTTTCTAGTTTTTTTTATGTATCTCTGCTTGTCAACATGTTGCAATTGCTTTTCCTGGCTGCTGCAATTAGTCTTTCCTTACTTTTATTAGTGTACTCTTCAAGTTTTCAGATTGTCGCATCTACATTATCTTCAATGTTGGCGAGATTATTATCATTATTATTATTATTAGTAGTAGTAGTAGTAGTAGTAGTAGTAGTAGTAGTAGTAGTAGTTTTTCACACCAGCGTTAGCTGATGGTCTTTCACTGGAGTTTGATTGACAATAAGTCTCCTCACGTCTCCAGGACTCTTCTGAGTATTCCAGCTGATTTCAACAATGCTGTTGTCTGGATGGTCTCAATTCTTCCTCTGATTTCCAATTCCTCTCGTCTTTTCTCTAAGCTTTTGGGGGCCGTTCCAAACTGCTATTAATATCACTTTCACCCTCATATTCCACAGTTATTATTATTATTATTATTATTATTATTATTATTATTTACTCCTTTTGAGTTTTCACATCAGCATTAGCTGGTGGTCTTTCACTGGAGTCTGAGTGACAGCAAGTCTCTTCAGGTCTCAGGACTCTTCTGAGTATTCTGGCAGATTGCAGCAGTGCCGTGTTCTGAATGGTTTCAATCCTTCCTCTGATTTCCAAACTTTCCAAACCCTTTTCCAATCCTTTGGGACCGTTCCAAATGCACCAACTACAATTGGTATCACTTTGACTTTCATATTCCATAACTTTTTCAGTTCTCTGGCAAGGTCCAGATATTTGTCCATTTTTTCATTTTCCTTTAGCTTCACCCTGTGATTGCTGAAACTACAAAATCCACCAGTTGACAAGTTCTTTTTTTTGTTTATCAATACTATGTCTGGTCTTCTTGCTGGGATAAGGTGATCCGTTTTTATTTCAAAGTCCCAGAGAATTTTATGTATTTCGTTTCAAGAACAGATTCTGATTTATGCATATACAATTTTGTTGTATGGTCAAAATGTAATTTTTTGCATAATTCCCAGTGGATCACCTTCCCAACCCAGTCGTGTCTAGTTTTGTATTCCCTTTGTGCTAGTTAGCTACATTAGCAGAGTACATGGTTTACAGTCTCATCTCTATTACCGAAAAGTCTACATTTACTATTTTGTTGAGTCTTATCAATTTTTGCTTTGATATAGTTTGTCCTTATGGCATTATTTTGTGCAGCAATTATAAGTGATTCAGTTTCTCTTTTGAGGTTTCCCTTTCTTAACCATGTCCAGTTTTTTCATGTGCAACCTCTTCTATTTGTCGTTTGAAGCGTCCATATAATTGTTTTTCTTCCCATTTTTGTTTTTTAATCTTTGTTGTTTTTCTGTTTGTCCATCTGTCGCTTCTACTATTGTTGGCCGCCATAAGTAGTTTGTCTTTGCTCTTTCTTGTGTAATCTTCAAGTTGTTGGATTGTGGTTTCTACGCATTCCTCTATGTTGGCAAGACCTCTCCCCCCTCCTTTCTTGACATCTCTATCATCTCTAGGGTGGAGAACCTTGTGCATGGTCATTAATTTTCTCGTCCTTTGATATTATTATTATAATTTGCTCCTTTTGAGTTTTCACATCAGCATTAGCTGATGGTCTTTCACTGGAGTCTGAGTGACAACAAGTCTCCTCGGGTCTCCGGGTCTCTTCTGGGTATTCTGACAGATTTCAACAGTGCAGTAGACTGGGTGGTCTCAATTCTTCCTCTGATTTCCAGATTTTCCAGTCTTTTTTCCAAGCTTTCTGGAACTGTTATTATTATTATTATTATTTTATCATGTCAAATTCTAATCTTTTCCACAATTCCCAGTGGATTACCTTTTCCACCCATCGTACCTAGTCTTGTACTCTTTTTGCTAGTTTGCTACATTCACTTATTGTGTGATTAACCGTTTCATCTATGACTCCTCATATTATTATTATTATTATTATTATTATTATTGTACTAAAGACTAACCCTAACCCTGCTGAACTTATGACCTCTGGTTTACGAGACTCTCTAAGCCTCTGAGCTATTATTATTATTATTATTACTACTACTACTACTACTACAATGCGAGGAAACGTCAAAGACTGTATTGTTGTTACAAAATACAACCCCTGCATATCGATTCAATTTACGAATGCTTATTATGGTATGATTATTGTGGATCAGTTATAAAACTCTTGAAGAAAAAAAACGTGTTTAACTCTTTGCCTACTTTAAACCGTTCACAGCGGCTCACCCACCACTGCGATCCTACCGGAAGCCGCTCACAGCGGCTCTTGCACGCATCACTTGTTTACACTGTAAAAAAAAGTCAGTCATTATAACGGGACTTTATTTGAATAGAATGAGTTCTGAGGTGAATAGATAGTGAACTTTGAAATACCACATCATGCAGGTAAAAAAATAAAAAAATAAAAAAAAGAAAATTTGGTACGGTCGTGGGGAAAATTTGGAAGGCAAAGAATTAACGCTATTCTTTCATGCCTAGCTATCAATTCATTTTCTCGCATTTGTTTTAAAGTTTGACTAACGAATCAAGTAATGGACCATATGACTTTTAGGCACCCCTTTTGCAGTCTCGTTTCATAATGACATTTTTTCATTTACACCGTCAACATCCGGTTGTTTGTTAGGGGTTAGGGGTAGGGGTAGGGGTTAGTTTTATAATTTTTAAAACTCTAAAGATCATCTGTTAACAAACAACCGGATGTTGACGGTGTAAATGAAAAAAAGTGTCCTTATGAAACGAGACCGCAAGAGGGGTGCCTAAAGGTCATATGGTCCCAAGTAATAATATGGATAAAACACAAAAAGGATAAAGCTGCATTGAAAGATTAAACGATAAAATTAAACATAACATTTATCAATCGGCTGGTCACGTCAAACCCTAGCACCTATATGATTTTCCCAACCCTATTGCCCTTATGGCAAGCCCCAACCCCTTTTTATCATATGGGTGCTAGAAGGCGGTGGCTGCGGGTCTACATGTCCTGGGAATGACGTTAAACTCTATCTGATGGTGAGGTTCCAGTTTTGGAGGTTTGGGGAATGTGGAGCACCCCTTCATCACCATTGCTCCCTGGTCCACTCTAACCCGGAGTGGTAGTACCTGTTAGGGTCCCATCTATGGGTTAAATAGAAAAATGTATTTATAAAAAAATTGTATTATCCATTAAGAATTGATTTATTTCAAAACTTTATCGGCATTAAATGACCCACTGAGGTTGATATGCCGTAAAACAAAACAAACCAAACAAACCTAAACATAACATTTGGTAGGCAATGTTTATAAAAAAACATTTGTTTTCTTTTTCAGACCCGAAAAAAAATCGAAAAAGAAAAAGGAACAGAAACTGATTAACAATTAAGAGAACTGGTAACTCAACAGAACAATGACAGACTTCAAAAAGACATATGATTTGCTCGGTGACGACAGGACTACGTACGTACACAACGGTTTTTTTTTCGTTTATTCTAAGCAATCGATTTTGCATTAAAACAACTTTTTAAATTTTTCTAACAATTTTCTGTTCCTCTATTGCAGGGGTTCTCAAAGTCCGTAGACCCCTACAAAAAATGTGCTTGACCTATCATATACCCCCTCCTTATATACCCCAGTCTACCTTGCAGTTGTTTTGTTGCAACCAATTATGTAATTAAAGAATTTTGCGCAAACGTTCACGTAAAACTTAATTGTAAAATAACCGTAAAATAAACAGTAAAGTAAGTATAACATATTAAAAAAAAAGATCTGCAAATATTTAATACTAAATTAAAAACTTACAAAGGAACCACATTTCCTAATGTGATGGGTGAAACTGATGACTTTTGTTAAGTTCAGGAATATTGGGCTTAAACTTTTGAAAATATATCAACATGAGCATGTTCTCCAGGATTCACGGAGAATTAATTTCTGCTTATTACTAAGAAGACTTAGTAGTTTCCATAGACCCTTCTAGACCCCGAATACTTTCAGACCCTTGAGTTTTGTATAGACTCCAGGGGGTTTATGTAGACCACTTTAAGAAACCCTTCTCTATTGGTTTATTCAACGAATATTTTACAAACATTTAAACATATTTTCTAATGCTAAGCAATCGATTAGCTGTATCTGTTATTTGAAAGGTATTGTAGATCAGTGGTTCTCAATTGGGGGTTATATGCCCCCCCCCACTCGGGAACCATACAACATTTTTGAGGATCCAGTCCAGGAAAGCAAAAAATATCTAATTATAAAAGTACAATAGAACTCTTAAACATCGAATATCTATGGTATGAAATAAACACTGCTAATTATGTAGACAGATATAAATAAAGTCGACGGGGTGGCCTAAAATCGTATCAGCCAGTCAGCGAGGGAGTCTATCCCCCTTTTTTTCAATAGCGCTAGACCAATGAGATTGTTTTTAGCATCTGAGGTGGGGCGCCACACCTACCATCAGCTCCTTACTTTACCTCACAGATCCCTGTGCTACTCATACTCTGAGTTGGCGAGGACCGGTATCGAACTAGGAACCTTGTGTTTTCTAGCCGAACGCTCTACCAACTGAGCTAACCCGGCCCTAGGTAAAGATAACAGGTAACGAACACAACAAGGCTTATAAAATGAAATGCCTTTATCAAACAAGGCTACATGCCTTGATACAATATACGAATCAATGTGTAACTTGTGATACAAATGTGTGTGCAAGGTTTACAATGTGTTATAATTGAAAATGTAGTGTAAAAGTATTGTTTGTTTGCAAGATAATGCTTGCGTGACTTATCTGTCCAGGTAGGAATGTCTTGCTAGTTTGTTTGTTTGATTATACGCATCACCGGCCCTTTCGTTAGCTCTTCAAAGTCCCGTCGTTTTCGACGTCCATGCTGTGTCAGCGATGACACACGTCGTTCCTCGTCGGTGGTGTCAGCGAAAAGGGGCTGATAGAAGGTATCAACCCACAAAATCTGGCGGCCAAACTGAGCCTCGTAATGTATGCTCTGATTGGTCGCTGACAAAGGCCCCTAGCCAATCGCATGAGGTTTCTCATCAGGTTATGGCTAAGAGACCCATGGACTCTCTCCGGCTATGGTCAAAGGGAGGTTACTGTGTATGTAATATTATTTTCTACATCGGGGCTTCACCTGAGTAAAATAGGAATCAAATGGGATCCATAGGTCATATTTTTTAGAACTATGGGGTTATGAAGAGGTTTGGGTGTTTTAAGGTTAAAAGGTAGCTGGATATTGTGGTTACGTGTTCTTAGGGTTTTCTCTTTTAACCCCATCTCATTTGGTGGTCGCACTGAAAGGGAAAGAATTCAAGGAACGAAAAAGAAAGAGACAAAGGCAGGAAGTAGTTTTATGACTTAGGCTTTATTGACCGGATCATAGTCGCCTGTAGCAAAGGAATATCTCCCTGGCTAGTAGGCGCGACTAGATTCGGTTAAGGCCTCAACTCGTATTCAATTTTTTTTTTTTGGGGGGGGGGTCGGGAGTCAGTCCTTTTTGTCGCACATGCGCAGGGGTTCTTCCTGTGAAGGCCCATGGGAGTTTGTTGGTTTTTTTTAATTCTAATTTTAGTTTAGTTTAATTTTACTCCCCCCAGAACCACTGGTGTAGATGTTTTGTTTTTTTAAAGATTGTAGCCGTTAATGTCATATCAGTGTGATTGACAGTTTAAGCTTGGTTCAAAGCTTTGTTTCCATTGGAGGAGTTTCCATTGGAGAAGACAGGAGATTAAAATCCTAGAAATTACACCCTTGTACAAATAAATTGGAACAAAATGAATAATTCCGTTATTATTATTATTATAATATCCGTGATCTCTCTGTAACACTTGACAGTGTATTCGTGCAGCGTTACAATTTTCGTACGCTTCTTTGGAATAACGTCCATCGCAGACAATGACCGTAGGACAATTAATCGACAGTTGAGACAATACTGTCTGGGTATGATAAAAATCTGATGCAATCCTGAATGATGCAATATTTTTTCAAGATCAAACAAATTTCATCATACACGCCGAAAATAGATTCATATTACTTCACACCACTGCAAAGGACCTAATCTGAGGACAAATAGAAATCGATTACACCCTGTTACTCCAGTGGATCTAGAACTGACCGTATGGTGAAAGAAAAGAAACTAAAGTGGTTGTTTCAATTAATTTTTACATGGGTGTAGAAACTAGATTTTAACTTTGATTTAGCCATGACCAGTCGAATTTAGAAGATTTAATTTCCATCAATGGTCAAGGGGATAATAAAGTAGGTATTAATTAACTCGTTCGCCACACCAAATCACAAGCACAGGGCATGTTTTTTGTTTTGTTTTGTTTTGTTTTGTTTTGTTTGTTTGTGTGTGTGTGTGTGTGTGTGTGTGTAAACATGGAAAAGGATTTTATTTTCAATGTTGAAGGATAAAATCATTTAACTGAAGATTTTGAACACACACACACACACACATATTATGCCCACCAAAACCCGATATAGCTCTCTAGAGAGGACTTTAACGAACTTTCACCACTTTAGCGTAAGGCATTACTCGTCTGTTGTTTACAGACTCGAGTACTCTGGTGATCGTAACATACATCTACCGATTTATGTATCTATCTGTTAAAATGTTCGTCTCTTACTGACAGCTACAGACGGCCGAGAGGAAAGGGGCCGGACTGATGAAAAATCAGTCAGGTTTCGCTCCCGGTTAGAAGTAGCTGTTAAGTCTAGCCACACTGAGTGATAGTGAATGTGTATGTATATTTACATTGTCGTTAATTGTTTTATTTTCATAGTTTTCTTCGGACATACATACATACAACTGAGCCAAAGTCTGGGCTGAGTTCTCTTCGGGGCTTTCTGCAAAGGGTTGGTTTTACTTCTTGTTCATTCTTCTTCGTGTTGGGCTGGTCATTTCTTGTTTTTAATAATCAATTAACAAGACTTGGCTGTTTTCTGATAAAGCTTTATTTCAACAACCCAGCCCATGATTGATTTCGCGCGGATCGAGAAGCGACATCAAAGCGAGTGAATTTCAAGTCCGCTCGCTCTGAAATCTCTGGTCACTCTGAAGCTAAAACTATCTCACGCCTAACCGTGTCTACTGGAAGGTCAAGCGGGGTCATCATCATGCCAATCAAAACCCTAACGGCTATGGAAAATTCCCCACCTCCGATTTTAAATCTAACGAATCTTATTCAAAATATTCTAACTACAGGTACGTACATAAGTCATAAGCTGCTTATGAATTATGTAACAGTTTTCTGTCAAACGTGGCAAAATTGGCATCCTTGTGTCCAGAGATTTATCAAACAAGCATTGTTCATGATACGTGACCCCCGGTAAATAAAATAAAAACTACGTTCCATGTTGATACGTGTTTTACGCTATCTTGATGCAATATCTTGAGAAGTGCTGCTGCTCGGGGTAAGAGCACTGGAATTATTGGACCATATGACATTTAGGCACCCCTTTTTGATCTCGATTAAGAAAGGACATGTTTTTCATTCACGCCGTCAATACCCAGTTGTTTGTTAGGGATTAGGGTTAGCCCGTCTAGCCAAAGATAGAGCCAAAGTGGAGTATTGCAAGTCATGAACTGCTCATCCACCTGGGTTCTATCCTTAAGCGTCACTAGTCGCCACCCACGGCCAACAGGTGGCCCCATTAGGGGAGTCTTACCCCTCTGCAGAGGTGCAGTAGGTGTATTCTAACGCCTCAGTCGACAGGGCGGCCCAGTGATAATTAGTTATTATTGGTAAAATAGGGACAGAACAAAACATACTGGAATTCAGTGAATGTTATTTACTGTTATTGTTCTACCTATTGACATTGTGGGGTTTGAGGAGTTTCCCTAAATATTTCTTGCAAAATTATAGGTTCATACCTGTGAGTGTAATATGGCGAGAAACCTACGTGGCAACATTTTGAAAAAATGCCAAAATTCCTTCAACTAATTATGGTGGGAATAATATGAATGTATCTTTTTAAAAACGTTAATGTTAATATAAAAATGTTAATGTTAATATAAAAACATTAATGTTAATATAAAAATGTTAATATTAATATAAAAACGTTAATGATAATATACCAAACGTTATGTTAATATACAAAACGTTATGTTAATATAAAAACGTTATGTTAATATAAAAACGTTAATGTTGATATAAAAAATGTCATGTTAATATAAAAACGTTAATATTAATATAAAAACGTTATGTTAATATAAAAACTTTAATATTAATATAAAAATGTCATGTTAATATAAAAACGTTAATATTAATATAAAAACGATAATATTAATATAAAAACGTTAATGTTAATATAAAAACGTTAATATTAATATAAAAATGTTAATATTAATATAAAAACGTTAATATTAATATAAAAAATGTTAATATAAAAACGTTAATATAAAAACGTTAATATTAATATAAAAACGTTAATATTAATATAAAAACGTTTATGTTATAAAAACGAAACGTTAATATCAATATAAAAACGTTATGTTAATATAAAAACGTTAATATCAATATAAAAACGTTAATATTAATATAAAAACGTTATGTATATAAAAAACGTTAATATTATATAAAAACGTTAATGTTAATATGAAAACGTTAATGTTAATATTACAATAAATGAAGGTCACCGTTTACAATAGAATGTAATAAATGAAAGAGAAGAGGTCACATGATCACGTAATTATTATGAAATCATTTCTAAATGTCACAGATAGTATCAACTTCTTGAGAATGGAAGTTGCTTGGCATTGCTCACTGATAAACAACATTTCACTGGTAGTTTATTGCAAAAATATGCTTCACCGTTATTTGATACGCAATAGAGAAATTAATGGTAGTTTTTTTCTCTCCTACAAACTACCTGTGGCATGGGAGCTATGGTGAAATACGATACAAGCGTTGCAGACCTAACTTGCTCCTGAACAGGAGTATCTGATAACAAGAGTTTGTTGTTATCCAACACTCTTAAGGAGTTGCTTCTATCGAAACTTAAAATAGCAAATTATATTTTGATAAGAATAACCTCGGTCAAATGTAAGAACATTTCTCAGTACCTCTCTACAATGTACAATTGTTTCGTTAAAGTTTATTCAATATCTTTTAATAAAATAAAAATTTGCTAATCTATCTATATATATATATATAAAGGGCAGTTGTGTGTATGTATGTGTGTGTATGTATGTCTGGAGGAAACTACGAAATTAAAACAATTAACGCCAATGTAAATAAATATACACATTCACTATCACCAGATCTTGCTTTTTAAACATAAATAATGCGCAGTTGTGTGTATGTATATATGTGTGTGTATGTATGTATGTCCAGAGGAAACTACAAAATAAAACAATTAACGACAAAGTAAATATATATACACATTCACTATCACCAGATCTTGCTTTTTAAACAACAATAACGCGCAGTTGTGTGTATGGATGTATTGGGTAAACTACGAAAATAAAACAATTAACGACAATGTAAATAAATATACACATTCACTATCACCAGATCTTGCTTTTTAAACAACAATAATGTGCAGTTGTGTGTATGTATGTATGTATGTATGTATGTATGTGTGTGTGTGTATGTATTTCCTGGGGAAACTACGAAAATAAAACAAATAACGACAAAGTAAATATATATACACATTCACTATCACCAGATCTTGCTTTTTAAACAATAATATTGTGCAGTTGTGTGTATGTATGTATGTATGGGTGTATGTATGTCCTGAGGAAACTACGAAATTAAAACAATTAACGCCAATGTAAATAAATATACACATTCACTATCACCAGATCTTGCTTTTTAAACATAAATAATGCGCAGTTGTGTGTATGTATATATGTGTGTATGTATGTATGTCCAGAGGAAACTACGAAAATAAAACAATTAACGACAAAGTAAATATATATACACATTCACTATCACCAGATCTTGCTTTTTAAACAACAATAATGCGCTGTTGTGTGTATGTATGTCCTGGGGAAACTACGAAATTAAAACAATTAACGACAAAGTAAATATATATACACATTCACTATCACCAGATCTTGCTTTTTAAACAAAAATAATGAAGATTTGGTTTATATTTTTGAATATAATTAGAAGAAGAAATATGTTTATTTTAACACATTACTTTTTTTTTAAACACAACAAATGATTAATTAATGTGTGGAGGATGATCACTAATTAGGACCGAGCCTATTCTAGTAGTGACCACCTCTGCTATTTCATAGATTTTCAGGTTTGAAATATTTTAACAGATATATAAGTAATTCTTTAAATAAGAACATAGGTTATTAATTTTAAATATACAGTAAAGACTGGGTCTCATTTTTGTTGGTATTTGATTACTTCTCTATCTTTTAAACCAACCAATATTAATTCCTCCATTAAAGTGAAGGAATTATTATTGGTTGGTTTAAAAGATAGAGAAGTAATTTAAATAGTAACAGCATGGATTTTTAATGGATATCTTAAATTGGTTATTTGGCATTCTTTGACAAGATTTGACAATGGGAATCATTGTTTACAGTTGCACCCTTTTCAAGAAAATAAATAGTGATGGGTCTTTTCATATCTCAGAAGACTGTCAGTGTGACCTTCTTTACTAACTGCTATGCCTGGAACTTTTTCTTTACTGGAGAGTCAGTGTATTTCCACTCCATGGACTGTCTTTTCGACTCCGACTCATAGTAGTAAACCCATGTTTAGTCCAATTGTAAACATTTTTTGGACTAACACATGCTTCTCTGTACACATCATACATTCTTCTGTAAATTTCACATGGTTTGCACTTCTCAGCCACCAAAAATTTGATGACAGACCTCTGTTCAAACCTGGAACACTATGTTTGATGCAAATAATTTGCACACAGTTATGTTTTCAAATTCTCCTATATGATACCAATAATGACACACACACACACACACACACACACACACACACACACACACACACACACACACACACACACACACACACACACACACACACACACATACACACACACATACACAAAAATGAAGATAGTTATTGTGTATTGATTTTTGCAATCTGAACAGTCCAAATATTGATATTTTTATAAAGTGAAAACTCAACCATATTACAGGAAGCATGGAGGCTTTGAAAGATGCAGTGTTCGGTAGCCTACAACGGATGCAGGCAGTTTATTCCATGCCTCTGCAACACTGAGCATGAAAAAAAATGTTTCCGAAAGTCATGTGAGCTATGCTGTTTTTTGACTTTGTAGGCATGCCCTCATGTGTTAGAAACACGGAGATCAAAAAAGTGTTCAATGTTGCCATTGGTAAGATGGTTAATGACCTTATGAGTGTTTACCAAGCTTTGTTTTGATTACTTCCCCTTATGGGTGAACTCTTCAATAGAATCACCAAATGTATTACATAATTCTCAATTTTCATCACTTTCTAAAGAATGAGAAAGATTCATGTATTTGTATAACAATTTTGATAATAAGCAAATAGTTAAATTTTTTAAGAAACTGAAAGATTTATTTTTTGTTTGTTTTTTTCTTTCCTAGTGCAAAGTCCGCTCTGTACCACTGCCGGGACAAAAAGTACAGACTTGAGACAGCAGTCGATGACCTCCATCAAGATCTCTACAAATGTGAGAGACAACTGAACCGGGCTTACCGTAGACACGTCATGGAAAATAATAATGCTAAGAAAGCTATGAAAGTTATTGGGGATTACAAGATATACCCCAAAGGAGTCCGTCATGGAAACTTTCCTTTATATACGGTAGGATTTATATTAACATCAATTTACTTAGTATTTTAGTATTGCTTATAAGCTTACGCTTTCAGACTTTTATAAATCAGTGTTAGTGAATAATTTCACAATGATAAAATCTTTCTGAGTAAATTTGACATCACCAAGTCAAGTTAAGATTTTCATATTAAACATTAAAAAATTATTTTTACTTATATTACAAGAATTAATTATTTTACTTATATTACAAGAATACATTGCTAGTTAGAAATTAGAAGTAAAGAAAATTGGGTTATTTCCTATAACTCCAACATAAACAAAGGGGAACTGTGGGGATTATTAAAAGTAAATAAAACTAAATAAAATAAATAAATATATAAAAAGTTCTTGGCGTCTGGACTCTGGCATCCAGAGTAACGGTCTTGTCAATAAAGTCTCCATCTATACTTCTAAACAGTTGTGTCTTTTTATCTCTTTTCATTTCTTCATTTAATAACATAAGACTTATTCCCCATAGAACCACTCTTAACTGATAAATTATTTATCTATTTTCCCATTAAACTAACCCTAAACCCTAACCCTAACCCTAAACCCTAACCCTAACCCCATCTTCTTTTTTCCTAGTAGATCAATAAATAAATAAATAATTTATCAGTCAAGAGTGGTTCCCTTTGTTTATGTTGGAGTTATAGGAAATGACCGAAAATTGTCTTAGAATATTTATTTTTCACACTCTTGACATATATATACACTTATATATGTATTTATATAGTTCAAAGAAAATAATTGTTTAATTGTCTTAGTCTATTTGTTCATCTTGCTAAACTTTGTGAATATTTTCAACAAAATGATAAATATCTAATGTATATCAAATTTAAACTAAAGCCAAATAATCACTTGGAGAATCTTAACTATTAATTCATTTTAATCCATCATGTTCAGAACAGTTTATTTTTTATTTCTTCATTAAATGTGAAAAATAGAAAGAATCTTTAATTAATTGTTTTAAAAACGTTTTGTTTAGATTTGTTAATTATTGCTGTGATAAAAAGCGTCATTATTTAAACAATATCTGAAAAAATTATAAAGAACATTGTATAGTTTGATTTTAAATATAAATTCAACTTTGCCATTTGATGTAAATTTATATCACATTATGATAGCCTTCAAAACCAACCCCTAAACCATGTATATATATATATATATATATGTGTGTGTATGTGAGTGGAGGATTTGAGTAAATCCGACAAAATGTGGTTGAGAATAGAGGAAAGTGTGGATAAAACAACACAAGAACAGCAATAAATTTAGTGGATATTTCGCCTCATATTGAATGAAGCTTCTTCAGCTTTATTGAATAATGCTGTTCTTGTGTTGTTTTTATCCACACTTTCTTCTATTCTCAACATACATATATATATATATACATATATAGATACACACACACACACACACCATATATATATATATATATAGATAGATAGATAGATAGACACACACACACACATATATATATATATACATATATATATATATAATATAATAAGATAAATATGTAAAGGTTTTACATATCTATTTATTAGGTGACAAAGGAACATTCACAACCATATTGGTTTCATGCAATGCATTCATCAGGTGAAGATCAATATGGTTGTGAAGATGTTTCAATATGGTTGTGAATGTTCCTCTGTCACCTAATAAATAGGTATGTAAAACCTTTATATATTTATCTTATTATATTATGTAACAGCTCTATTTTATATTGAGCACTCTACCAATAATACTGCCTTGGGTACACCATTCCAGCAAAAGCTGAAACAGTGACCATCTCACACTATAGTATATATATATATATATATATATATATATATATATATATATATATATATATATAGATACACTCTCACACACACACACACACATATATATATATATATATATATATACATATATATACACATATAGATACACTCACACACACACACACACACACACACATATATATATATATATATATATATATATATATATATATATATATACAACTAATTTTTTTTAAATGTCCTTAGTAAATACATGAATATACAAGGAGTGGTGAAAATAATAGCATGAAACAATTAGAGATTTTAGTAATTATTGATTAATTTTGCAGAAATCTATGATCTTCCATAATTAACAACTTAAAAGTCAATTAATTGACTTGAATAATAACAATAATATATACAGATTGATGGTTAATGTTTGTATTTACTTACTTTGATATATTACATGAACATTTCTGAAAATTGATTTTCTTCCAAAATGGTTTCCATTCATAAATATTTGTTTTGTTTTGCAGATTCAGCCAAAAGGTAGAATAAGCCTCAATTTAATGACAGTGATTATATCTATATAAATCAATTTTTTTAACAACTTCTTTTCAGTATACTTGATACAGTGGAAATTCTAACCCTGGCGCGATGTTTGAATTTATGAATTAAAATTGACTTTTGAATTACAACTGAATTTTTTTCTTTTTCTTTCAGAATGTGCAAAAATGGCTACCAATGAATTAATAATATTTTTTTCTTATTTTCACTTCATCTTTTTTTTTCATCATAATAATTAGAATAATTTCTCAATCTTTTTTTTTTTTTTTTTTTTTTTTAAATAATGATTGATTTTAGTCTTGAACTTTTAATTAACTCATTACTACTTCATTTTACAGTCAGGTAATACTTCTTTATTGTGATTTATGATCCTTCAAATTGATGTTTTTATTAACTATTTCCTTATTTTTAATTATTATATTTCATACAAACACACATGCGCCTCAGATTCATCAGGATTGAGAACTTATTAAGATGTGAAAAAATATGGGGACCATATGACCTTAGGCACCCCTTTTTCGATCTCATTTCATAGGGAATTTTTTTTCATTTACACTATCAAAATCCGGTTGTTTGTTATGGGTTAGTTTTATAATTTAAAAAAAAAAACTCTAAAAATCATCTGTTGACAAACAACCGGATTTTGATAATGTAAATGAAAAAAATGTCCTATGAAACGAGATCAAAAAAGGGGTGCCTAAAGGTCATATGGTCCAAATATGGAAATTTTGGTTGGCTCACAAACATTTTAATTGTTTTGTTTTATCATTATAAAACTGGTGTCTGTGCTTGACTGTTCTCTATATATTTCAGCAATATTTTTTACTATAAAACAAAAGTATGTGCTGAATATACAATATGTTTTTGATAGGTTGATAAAAAATGCAGCTTTATTGGAATTTTTGAATGAGTGACGTTTAATTATCAATCAAAGTTTGATTACTTTACCAACTCAGATTACTTTAAAATCCATATCACAATTTGTTTGAATCTCTATGAATATAGTCAAGCTTCGTGTCACTGACTATAATCACCATTTGACCAACTGGTACATAGATAAG
Organism: Doryteuthis pealeii; assembly: GCA_023376005.1. Lineage (NCBI taxonomy): Eukaryota > Metazoa > Mollusca > Cephalopoda > Myopsida > Loliginidae > Doryteuthis > Doryteuthis pealeii. Next base: position 21,742,793 of record CM042148.1, read on the forward strand.
TAAGAAAACAAATAGTAAGTAAAAGATTTTTTTTAATCTCTTAAAATTGTTTTATGATGTCAAACATAGTTATCTTCCCCTGGATTAATTTACTATAAATACTCAAGAATATTTGGTTATTTCCTAGTTGAGTAACATATGACCCAGAAAAAACAGAACCTAAATTATTTATTTATTTTCCCTTGAACTAACCCTAAAACATGTCCTTTTTTAATCGAGATCAAAAAGGGGTGCCTAAAGGTAATATGGTCTGTAATCTTTAGAATTAAAGAAAATATTTCATAGATTTGTAATATTTTCGGTAATTTTGCTTAGAAAAATCAAGAATTTATATCTAACTTCATTCATTTTTACTATGCCTTCTTTATTTTATTTTTCACGTTTGTTGTTTTGTTTTAGTTTTTTTGCTTTGATGTAGAAAAGGATATCATGAGATGATCTGGTACAACATGAGAAAATGATTGGAAATTTCAACCAATGAACAAAGGCATGAAACCAAAGAAGCAGTGTGTAAGGAGAATTTCCTTGGTTTGCCTACTTGACATTATTATATTTTTATCAGGAGTTAATAAAAAAGAAAACAATTACATACATATATGCACACACACACACACACACACATATATATATGTATATATGAATGTATGTATGCATATGTATGTATATGTGTGTATATATATATATATATATATATATATATATATATATATATATATATATATATATATATATATATATATATATATATATACATATATATATATATATATATATATATATATATACATATATACATATATATATAGATATATATATGTATATATATATATATATATTTATTTGTGAATAAAAAGGCCTTAAATACCAGGGGTATCGTAATTATGGACCATTTCCACTCGTGTGGAAAATGGTCCATAATCATTTCATGGAAAATGGAAATGGTTCATTATCACGATACCCTTGGTATTTAAGGTCTTTTTATTCACAAATAAATTTGCTCTGTTTATAAAAATTGAGCTCTCATACAGAATCTGAATTCTACAACAAACTACTGTTAGAGAATAGGACCAGTCTAAAATCACCCTTGTACTAAGAAAGTAAAGTATATATATATATATATATATATATATATATATATATATATATACATATATATGTATATATATATATTATAAATACATATATATATATATATATATATATATATATCAGTAAAGTGAGGTAGGTGTGGTGCTCTGCCTCAGACGTCAAAAATAATCTCCTTGGTCTAGTGCTAGTGAAAAGGGGATAGACTCCCTCACTGTCTGGTTGATACCAACTTTAGGCCACCCCGATGACTTTACTCACTTGTTGCTCTTCTTCTATTTTGTTGGGCACTTACTGTTTGCTGCTAAATCTTCTAACTCATCAGCCGCCATGTTCTTCAGGCTGACTTCTCGGGCTGATCCAGCAAGCTTTCTGCTAGGGCTTGATTTTTCTTCTTTTCTGGGCTGTCATCTCTTGTTTTAATTGACTTAACAAACAAGACTTATAAAGTTTTATTTCAACAACCCAGCCCATCTTTCGCATCAGGGGAGAAGAAACCCTCAGAGCAAGTGACTTTCAAGTCCACTCGCTCTGAATCTCTGGACGCATCTGAAAAACTATAATCGCCAGTAATCGCACTTTCCACTGAACACTAGTTCTTCTGACTCTACAAATTTTATTCAAATATTCTTACTACAGGTACATACATAATTCATAAGCTACTATGAATTATGTAACAATTGCTATTTAAATTAAATCAATCTGATTAGAAATTAACCAAAGCCATAATCAATATAAAATATATTGATCAGTATTATAAAATTATTTGATAAATGATTTCATTTTGTCCCCCCTCTCTCTCTCTCTCTCTCTCTCTCTATATATATATATATATATATATATATATATATATATATATATATATTATTGATTGATTGATTGATTGCTGTATTTTCTTTGTTTTTCTTGTTTATATGAAATATTCAGTCTAAGCTTTTCATTTCTTTTATGGATATGAAAAGATTACATTCATTAAACTTTATTTCCTTTGATCCATTATATTTATTATTTTGGATTGAATTTTATTTTAATTTTATTTATTCATTTATCTATTTGTTTTTATTTTTTTAACTTTTTTATTCATTCTTTTAATCTACTTTTTTATTCTATTTTTTCTTAATTGATTTTTCTTTTTTTCAAACACTGATTTTATAAATACTTATTTTGTATTATACTGAATATTTGGCAAATCTAAAATCTTTAATTAAAAATTTTAATAGGTCAAATATTTGCAGAAAGTTTTCCTTAAATACTTCTTGATCAGCCTTAAATATTATGTTCATTCTGTAATTTAAAATAAAGTAGTAAATGAAAAAAATAATAAATCAAAAATGATAAAATAAAATAATAAATAAAATAATAAATAAAATAAATGAATAATATAATAAAATAATAAAATAAAATAATATAATAAAATAATAAAATCAAATAATGAAATAATAATAAAAATAAAATAATATAATAAAAATAAAATAATATAATAAAAATAAAATATATAATATAATAAAAATAAAATCAAATAATATGATAAAATAATCAAATCAAATAATAAAATCAAAATAATAAAATCAAAAATTTTAATAGGTCAAATGTTTTCAGAAAGTTTTCCTTAAATACTTCTTTTTCAGCCTTAAATATTATGTTCGTTCTATAATTTAAAATAAGATAGTAAATGAAAAAGAAATAATAAAATCAAAGAATTTTTCCTTTTTTTTAATTTTTTTTTTTTTTAATTTAATTTCTTATAAAATAACACAAATAATGCAAAATACTTTTTTCTTAATCATGAACATTTTTTATTCTTTCTAACATAAAGAAATAGCAAAATGATTTGTGTTAAATTAAAGGACAAGTAGAAAATACTCTTTATTGTTTGTCTACTTTGATGGGATTATTTTTATCATTTACTGAATAATTGAATCTCTGTAGAAGTAATTTTAAATAAAGAAAATATAAAACACATTAAGTATTTCAAAAATTAATTTTTGTCAATGAATACTGGAACAGTTTATGAATGGACAAATTGCAATATCAGAATTTAAGGCTGATATTTCTATATAATTTATATTACTACTAAAAGGAGAAAGATTGGGATCTTTTTTTTTTTTCTGGAAGATGTCCCTATCTTCTCCCTCATTTTTCACTACTCTTATCATTCTTAAGATCTATTTCGAAATAACTATATTTTCTCAATAAATCAAAGACATATTACTCAATAATGATTTAAACCTTTGTAATTCCTATTTCAATATTAAGTAATATTTTGCACCAAGAATTGATGACTGTTAAATGGCATCCTTCTTTTACTCACAGAACAGGTGAACTGAGAGAACCATGTATGACAATCTTGCTAGAACCCAATAATTATTTTCTTCACAACATGTGGCTACAGAGGATAACACTGGAAGATGGGCAGTAAGTGAAGTGTCCTGTCTGTGGCAAGCATGATTTAGAAGCTTCCAGCAAAATAATAATATCATTGCTTTTTTTTTTTTTTTTTTTTTGCCTCGCACTTTTTATCAATCAATAAAAAGCTTTCTTTTTTTATTGTCACGATTCTACTTGCACCAAAAAATGTTTTGATTTTTTTGCAGTAAACCAAATCTAAGGCACATCTAATGTTTTTATTTGCATACAAAAAAAAAAAAACTTTAAACAGATGAAAAAATCTTCTTTTTTTTTATTTCCTTCTATGCAATAAGAATTTCCATATTTGATAGTCACTTTAAAAAGACAATAAATTAAATTTATTCCCCTTGAAAAAATATTTTGAGAGAAAATAATTGATAAAACATATTATTGTAGATAATTCAATTATTATTAGTTGCATGCTATATTTTTTATCTCCAATTTTCTGATTATTCAGTTAGTTTGAAAAGAAAAACAAACATTACTAAGTTTTAAATTTAAATCAATTATGATAAAAGGAAATTTTTGCATATAAATTCACAAATATATTTTAAGTATTCAAATTTGATTTCACATTGAACTAACAGTCACTGCTTTGTTTTATATACTCACATTATTAGTTTTGAATTTTACATGAGTACACTTGTATTTTTTTTGTTTTTGATTTAAGTTATACATCATAGAAATCTAATGGTTGAAATGTTTGAAACCTTAGGTGAAAAACATAGTATAAAAATCTTTACATCAGATTTGAAGAAATTAAAACAAAAAGAAAAGATTCATTTTTACCAAAAAATTCTAATTAGGTATTCTTCAATTTAATGAATTATAGAAAATTGAAATGTAAATGAACTTTAGTTCACAAAAATTGTTCTATATGTTTGTAAAAAAAAAATTCATACTAGAGTCAAAAGAGTGAAAAAGAATTTGAAATATGTCTACTTCGAGTATCTAGTAAAAATCTTTTTTTATCTAAAATTACTTTACTAAATGACAACTTTACTTTTTAAACACATTTTAAGAATATTAATTTTTGTTGTATCTTTTTTCCATATTTTTATTTTTAGGGAAATTTTGGTATATTTTCATTATTTGATTTGATTTGTTTTGCATGACTTAAAGAGAAAAAAATGGCTGCCAAGTCAGCTTCAAAATGTTTTATATCAAGTTCTGAGCATGAGAAATATCTCTAGTCTATCATACACACACACACATATATATATATATATATATATTATTCTGAGTATCCTTTGGTATCCATAATCATTTTTAAAATAACTATAACAGATTAAAAATACTTCATTAAAAAGACAATTCCAAGTAGCTGTCATCAAATCATCTATATACATTTTTTTATATAGAGTAGGAAGCGCGTGGTGTAATGGTTAAAGTCATAGGAAATGGACTTGTCGCCCCGAGTTCAAATCCTGGACGTGGTAATTGCATTTCATTTAGCGCTAATACCTTTGGGAAGGGTATGAATTCTACTCTCCTCCAGCTATGGGTAAATAGTAGGGCAGATTGGCTCTTTAACCTTGGTTAGGTAATCTAGGAGAAGGAAAACTCTGAATTCAAACCTGTTTAACTCCGCTTAAGAAATTGACCTTGTGTCACATCCTGCTCGTGCGGAGGGGTTGTAAATATATATATAATTTTTTTAACTGATTTTCTATTTTCTATTTTTCTTTGAAAACCATTATAAATCAGAGGATCTCAATATCAGATTTACAATTAAAACTGAATGCCATAAAAGCTTCATTTTAAATTTTTCAAATCTTTTAGAAAATTCTGTTTTAGTCTTTCTGTAAACTTATAGCAACAACTTATCAGTGTTCAGCTCATTTTCCTGTAAATATACTTGTTATTTTGAAGTGGTTACCCATCATTTTGGCACCCATCTTATTTCTAGTGGGAGAATCATTTTCAGTAATCTGAACATTAGCTACATAGGTGAGAGTAACCTCCCCTTGTTTCTTTCACTTTGAGGAAGCCTTATGTTTTGGTCGACCATTTTCATTTCACCGTAAATCTACACTGAAAATACGAATTTGTTCGAATCAATACAACTGCATGTTTTAACACGAAAATATCATGAAATGTGTTCTTAATTGTGCTTACGCATTATTTGAAATGAACTTAATTGTTATTAAGAACACATTTCATGATATTTTTGTGTTAAAACATGCAGTTGTATTGATTCGAACAAATTCGTATTTTCAGTGTAGATTTATGGTGAAATGAAAATGGTCGACCAAACATAAGGCTTCCTCAAAGTGAAAGAAACAAGGGGAGGTTACTCTTATTTATGTAGCTAATGTTTGAGATTACCTCATTTGTTTTTGCTCATGCAACAGATCATTTATCTAATAACAAAAATACCCTTTTTTCCCATCATGTACATTATATTTCAGCTTCATTTGTTCATATTTTGTATGTATGATGGTATTAATATTTTATCGTCTGTTGCAAATGTTGTATGCAAATGTTTTTATTTCATTTCTTAACTGGGTTGAATCTACACTTATAAAAAAAATTAAAAAACTTATTTCAGTGAGACCAAATTGAAAAGATCCAACCAAATGAATGTTTGTTGTACGGAAATGAAATAACCAAAACAATCCAGTGAATTTATTTTTTCTCTATTCAACAAAAAATCAATGAAAAGTGGGAAGTGCATTAACATAAAACAAAGCAAAAAAAAAATATACTCCATAACCTAAAGTTGTTTCTTTTTTTTTTAAACATCTAAAATACTTTTTATATTTTGTTTATCTTTTTTTATGGCTGAGCCTCTATAATTTCCAGTCCTTTCTCTCTACTTTCTTAATCGAAATCATTAATAATAATAATAGAAACTATATCTGATTACAGCCTGAGGGAGAAAGGTTTCCTTTGGAAAAGCCAGCAGAAGGACTTACATGTGAGAAATATATCAAGGCAGACCCAGATCGTCACATTCGATATTATTCACTGCTATAAATCTTGGAGCGGTCGCTGATGTAAATGCTGTGTTCATCACCAAAACCTTTTGCAACAGAAGTTAATGGACAAACTTTAAAAACTTTAAAAACAGAACAAATTGAGATTTGTTATATGTTCAAATGAAAAAAAAAAAAAAAATCTTGCAAATAATAGTGAATGCTCTCCCCTTATCATTTTTCAACATAGTGAATAAATAAAAGTATATATAGATTCTTGTAGATCCAATGAGAGAAAAGTAAATATTTTATGATAAAGAAGGTCCGCAAGTTGGTTTGATTTTTGCTTTTTAAAAAAAATCTTCTTTTTTTTCAAATCTTTATAATTTATAAGATAATTTTATTTATTTTTTATTTTTATAAAAAGATTTTTTTTTAAATTTAAGAAACAAAATTCAAACCATTTTGCAGACCTTCTTTATTATAAAACATATATATATTCTTTATTATAAAACACATATATATTCTTTATTATAAAACATATATATATATATATATATATATATATATATATATATATATACACTTACAGTTGTTTTTATTCAGTAACAACTTTTAATCCTATCCTTATTACAATAACACTAACACCTTAAAACTCATTCCCATTATATCTATGAAGTGTTGTTTAAAGGAATTAAATGCTATTCAAAAAAAATAAAATTGAAACAAGAAAATGGACATAGATAATATTATATCAGTGAAAACAAATGTAATACAATGATTCAGAATTAAAACTGAACATAATATTCTGAGTTTTGTTAAAAAATAAATCTACTTTTCTATGTTTTACAAATTTATTTTACAAAAGATTTTGTATGATTTTTCTTTTGAAAACTTCATAAAAGGTTTCTGAAAAGTGTTTTTTTCAAAGTGGACTGAAATTAAAAATTACGGGCCATATTACCTTAAGGCACCCCTTTTCAATTTTGTGTCATTAGGTCATTTTTTTCATTTACACCGTCAATATCCGGTTGTTTGTTAGGGATTAGGGTTTGTAACCCTAACCAACAACCAGTTATTGACAGTGTAAATGAAAAAAATGGCCAAATGACACGAAATTGAAAAGGGGTGCCTTAAGGTAATATGATCCAAAATTACTACCAGTCAGGAAATTGAACACTTTCAGGGATTTTTTCTTTCACTTACCTGTGACTTAATATTAAATACCAATTTTAACAAGTCTGAGGAGTGGTCTATAGCTGGTATCAGCCAAACAGTGAAGGAGTCTATCCCCTTTTTGCTAGTGCTAGACCAGGAAGATTGTTTTGCTAAGGTGGAGCACCACACTTACCATTAGTTCCCAGAGGGTAGGGCTGGGTTTATTGCCCAGTGCCTGAGGTGCCCCCCTTGAGGGGGAATGCTGACAAGATCAACGCATTTTTTGTGCCTACCACCCATGAGCCTTGGCTTGTAGGTGGGCCCACATAAAAATGTCCTTGTGTCACACCCTCATAAGTGGGATGAGAGGCAAATACCCCCCCTCTTACCATTAGTTCCCAGATGCTTTATGGTACAGATCAGATTACCCAAGCTGTGCTACTCATGTGCTGAGTTGGTGAGTACCCCTATCAAACCCGGGACCTTTCAATTCCTAGAGTAATGCTTTACTGACTGAGCTAAACTGCCTAGGAATTGCAAAGTTCCGGGATCCCAAACTGGTCCTCGCCAACTCAGCACATGAGTAGCCCAGCTTGGGTAAATCTGATCTGTGTGGTAAAACATCTGGGAACTAATGATAGGTGTGGCGCTCCACCTCAGTAAAACAATCTTCCTGGTCTAACACTAGCAAAAAGAGGGTAGACTCCTTCGCTGTTTGGCTGATACAAACAATGATATTTTTAACATATTAAATGTAGGTATCTATATTTGATATGTTAGAATATAAACTCTTCCTAACTTTCAATTTTATAGATATTCAACCATTATCAAAGATTACAATCACTCAAGAAATCCACCAAAATACAAATGAATGAAACTACTTTTTTAATTTTTTCTTGAGTGGAAAGTTTGTGTAATGATAAACGAAAACACGTATAGGCTTGAGAAAGCTTTATTCTACTTAGAATAATGATACAGTTTACTGAGAGCTTATATACTCTCTTTGAAACACCAAAGAGTTCCCCAAAGTGGAAGTAATAATAAAATAGGAGATGTAACTCTCAGTTACTTATTACAGTTTGTTTATACAATTTTTTCTATTCCCAGACATTAGTTCAAAAATCAAATTTTAAAAAAAAGTCTTTCAACTTAATTTTGTCTGTTAACTTTTTTCTTTTTCTTTTTAAAAAATGTAATTTTCTAATTTTCAATGAAATATTCAAATATAATCTTATTATAATGGAGATTCGATGTCTGTATGTCTGTAACCGAAACTATGTCACTGATTACGTCACAATACCCTCAGGTATTGCATAGTCTATCAATGAGTATTTAACTTATATTCAAAATCATTAATATATATAGAATAATAAATCTTGTTTATAAACAATGTCTCTAAAAAAATCTGAATAAGATTTGCCTTAAAACAGCGCATGTTATTAGTATATTTAAAATTCTGCAATGTGTCATATATATCACTAAGAAATAAAGGTTTACATAATATATGGTGTGGTTAATTTGCATATGGGTTTTAACAAAACCGGATTTAATAAATAACTAGAAGCAACTACCTGGGTAGAGGCGGGATAATAAAAAGTTAGTCTCGCAGATCCATTGATTGTTTTGGTCTTACATAATTGATTTTTAATCACGAATGCCACCAATGACTTTCCCTTCCCTTATTCTAAAAATTCTAATTTTTAAATATCTTCACGAATATAAATAAAATCTTAATTATTTTTGCACTAAAACCAAGCTCTGGTGATAGTGAATGTGTATATATATTTACTTAATTGTTTTATTTTAGAAGTTTTCTCCGGACATACATACACACCAATTGTCCTTTATATATGTATAGATTACTTGGTGTTATTGATCTCTAATATCATTATTTAAATCTCCAACATATTAACATCAATCCTATGAATGATTTTATATAGAATTTTTAGATACGCATTTTTCTTTAATTTCTAATACAGAGTGTCCATAAATTCCGTGTATATTTTAGAGAATTTATTACTTTAATTCTTAATGTCCTATACCACCTCATTCCGCCCGTCCGGAAGTCACATTCATTTTTCTAATCCGCCCTTTAAACAATAGCCTTTGTTTATATGTAATATTAAACATATTTAGGCGTCTTTGATTTAAGTGAAATAACAGGTAACTTTAGATGCAAAGGTCGTTTTTAGCCATCTTTTGATAAATCCTTATAGGAATGGGGCTCTGGACTTAGAAAATTCTCAACAGGGTGTTAAGAGTTAAAGAGGATATGAACTTTGTAGACACCCTATATTTCAGTATAAGACTTAAATCATCATCATCATCATCATGTCAGGCAAGTAGCACGGATATCCATGACAATCTCTCGCCAACCTTCCCTATCATTCATTGCCATGGGAGTTCTTCTGCGCAGCATCCAGCATCCTCACATAGTTGGTTAATCTAGGTCCTAGCTGGGCGGCCCACATTAGCATGCTCATGTGTTGGCTTCCATAGGAGTATGTCGCTTATGAGCTTGTCCTTGTTTCTCCAGCAGTGTCCTGCATGCCTAGTCCGTCTTAGAGTTTTTATCTATGAACAACTAAAGTCGTTTAACTCCTACTTTGCACCCTATACAGTGTAATTCGTTTCCAAGAAAATATTGAAATTTAAATACAGTTAGCTGGAAATGGTGGGGGAAGAAAAAGAAAACACAGGGACGCATGGATACGATTTTTCTGCGTCCTTTTAGATTTTTATGCGTCAGTGACACAGGACTATCAGTGTCTCTGCCCCATTTTTTAAAAAATGAAAGAGAAATTAAATCCGTAGATGGGGTTAATATTTGGTCCACCTCAAATTATTGACCATGTAATATCCGAGGTTCCACAAAACGTGTCTGCATTTATATCTATTTTATATATATATATATATATAATATATATATATATATATATATATATATATATATATAGTGATGCTGATAGATTTTTAATTTAGTGTATCCTGGGACGAGCAGATTTGATTTGAATGAGTCCCCAGGAAATTTTATGGGTCCCAACTAAAGTTTCTTAATAGATTGCAGAATTTTTATTTATGAACAACTAAAGCCATCTAACCCCCACCTTGTATCCCATAGAGTGAAATTCGTTTCCAAGAAAATATTGAAATGTATTTGCAGTTAGCTGGAAATGGTGGGGGAAGAAAAAAAAAACACTGGGATGCATGGATATGACTTTTATGCGTCCTTTTAGATTTTTATGCGTCAGTGACGCAGGATGCGTGCCTATCAGCATCTCTGCCCTATTCTTTAAAAATATGAAAGAGAAATTGATCTTTGGGAAAATGATGTAAAAATTATCAAGCATAGAAATATTCAGCAAAAATGATGTAATAAAAATGTTTAAATAACTAGGAAGGATATGTACCCTCCATTTTAATGTAATGAAAGCATGCATATAAAAAGATTACACTTATTTTAATTATATCTTAATTAGTGTCTATATAAAATCATTCATAAGATTTTTAATATGTTGGAGAATAAAACAATAATATTAGAGATCAATAACACCAAGTAATTATTTATTAAACCCAGTTTCATCAAAACCAATATGCAAATTAACCACACCATATATTATGTAAACCTTTATTTCTTTGTGATATACAAGACACAGTGTAGGAATTTAAATGCACCAATAAGATGAGCTGTTTTGAGGCAAATCTAACTCAGATTTTCATAGAAACATCGTTAATAGATTAGATTTATTCTATGTATCAATGATTTTCACTATAAGTTAAATACTCATTGATAAACTTACGCAATTCCTGAGGGTATTGTGATGTAATCAGAGATGTAGTTTTGGTTACAGACAGACGCTGAATCTCCATTATAATAAGATTTGAGCACATTATCATTAAAGAAGATTTAGGGGATTAAAGTGGATGAATGAAAAACTACAATCCCATTGATGACATCATTTGATATTAAGGAAGAATAATCGTAAGAACATGGAGGATGCAAGTTATTTTGAGAAAAAAAAAATGAAAATAAAGCGTTTTATAGGAAAATGCAAAATTCTATTTTTATCTGATGGAGAGAACAAACACAGACCATGATTGCTTTGAATGATACCCAAATTAAAAAATATGGGACCAAAAATGTTGAATATTTCAGGATTTCGTACAAATTTATTCTTCATGAAATAAGAACTGATTTATCAGTTAAAAAAGTTAAAATTATTTTTGCCTTTTCTCAGACTATATGATCTTTAGGCACCCCTTCCGCGATCTCAACTAACAAGGACACTTTTCTCATTTACACTGTCAAAATCCGGTTGTGGTTAGGGTTAGGGGTTAGGGTTAGAGGTTAGTTTTATAATTTTTTTTAAATTCTAAAAATCGTCTGTTAACAATTAACCGGATGTTGACGGTGTAAATGGAAAAAAATGTCCCTAAGAATCGAGATCGCAAAAGGGGTGCCTAAAGGTCATATGGTCCCTTTTCTCTTGGTCTAATTGTTACAGTCATAAGAAATGGGCTCGTTGACATACAATAATAATACACCTTTTTTTAATTAATCTATGTGAAGCTTACTTTTTAAACAAAAAACTAGAATCAAAGTTTAGTATCTGTTCATCTGCCTCAGACAACATCTTATAGAATTGACTGTTTCATTATAATTAAACATAAGACACCTATTATCGCATTAAACACAGAGCATTAATCTCACAGGATGTAATACAAGTTTTAATACAGATACACACTTTTACTAGAGACATGTTCATTGTCTCTTTCACTGAACAGGATTATAAATAATTCACTTTTCATCATCACTGCGAACAATTCTTTCCAGAAATGTTTCAAGTCTTCTTCTTTATGACACAACTTGATCATGTGGAATTTATTGGTAATTTAAAACAAAAACTTTACTGAATTAATAGAGTTGGGTTATGATTGTTGTATGAGTTGTATTGAACTGTTGTGTCATTTCTCATATTATTAGCTTAAGATTTTCTTCAGTTAGGTTTTGTTTGGTTTCTATGTTTAATCTATTGCAGGTTATTTAATGCCAAAGTCATTCTTGTAGAAGAACAGTAGTGGTACTTTTTAACCCATAACTGGGGGGATAAGAGGGTTCATACCTTTCCCAAGGGTATTAGTCTGAAAATGAACGTTACAGCATGACTGGAGTTCAAACTCACTCACTACGATGTCGCATTTCATTGAGTTAGACACTATGCCAAAGGGATTTTCCATTGTAGAAGAACATTAATGGTACTATTTAACCCATAGCTGGGGGATGAGAGGGTTCATACCTTTCCCAAGAGTATTATTCCGAAGGTAAATGTAATAGCATGACTAGGGTTTTAACTCACTTATTAGGATATCACAGACCAGCTACTATGCAATGGAGACTCCTCCCCCCCCACTTCAGTTAGATTTTGGAGAGCTTGATTGTAAATTAAAGTCAGTTGTACAGGCCGAGAGGAATCTTTGAGTATGAAATTCTTTGACCCAAACTGAATAAACCATTACTGGCAATTCTTGACAATTTCTAGACCATTAAATTTTGAAGACCTATTAAAGTATGGGGAATTAGTTGAGGGCACCCGACTGGTAGGGAGACCACGCCTGCGCTTTAAAGATGTCTGCAAGAGGGATATGAAGACATACCACATCAACACTAACACATGGGAGGCTTGTGCAGAAGACCGTGCAACCTGGCGCCTCCTCGTCAAACAAGAAGGATTGAAAAATAGAGGAAAGAACTCACACAACAAACGTAATGGTAACATCATTTGTCGTTGGTGCCCTTGGAATGGTCTTCAGAGGCCTGGGAAAATGCTGAGGAAAGGTGATCAGAGGAAAAGTCAAGACAACAGCACTATCAAAATAAGTTGGAATTTTTAGGGGAGACTTGGAGACCAGAGATAATTTGCTGTCATTCAGCCTTAAGCGAAAAACCACCAGCTAAAAACTCGCATTATTATTATTATTATTATTATTATGTTCACTCCTGTCAGATTTTCACACCAGCGTTAACTGATGGTCTTTCGCTGGAGTCTAAGTAACAAGAAGTCTCCAGGACACTTCTGAGTATTCTAGCTGATTTCAGCAATACTGTTGTCTTTATGGTCTCACTTCTTTCTCTGATTTCCAGTTCCTGCAATCTTTTTTTTTCCCAATCTTTTTGGGACCGTTCCTAGTGTTCCAACTACAATTGGTATCACCTTCACACTCATTGATACTTCAACTGACTTCATTGAAAAAACTATCAGTTAAATTTGGTGTGAAAAACTCGCAAGGAGTAAGATCACCATATTGTAATAAGCTATTTGCCGTATATAATCTACTGTAAAGTTTATTATCGGACTAATAAGCTTGGGAAAGGTATGAACCCTGTCACCCCCCCCCCAGATATGAGTTAAATAGTACCACTACTGTTCTTCAACAATGTTTTGGTATTAAATAACCCATGAAGGTTGATATGCCATTAAACACAGAAATCAAAGCAAATTAATTCTGGAATTAGGCTGCTTTTTAAAGTATTTTTTGACATTTGTTTTTTTTACAAAAATCGATTTACTATTTTAGTCTCATACAAAATGAGAATAAAATTGTAAATTGATTTTGCAAACTTAATGTTTATTCGGTTTGGTTTCTTTGTTTAATGGTATATCAACCTTCATGGGTTATTTAATGCCAAATCCATCCTTGTAGAAGAACAGTAGTGGTACTATTTAACCTATAGTTGGGGGGATAAGGATGTTCATACACTTCCCAAGGGTATTAGTCTGATTTTAGTTTGGTGTCTTTGTTTAATGGTATATCAACCTTCATGGGTTATTTAATGCTGAAGCCATCCTTGTAGAAGAACAGTAGTGGTACTATTTAACCTATAGCTTTACTATCATGCCGTAATCCAGCAAGTTTACCACTATGCCATGGGACCCTTGTTCATTCGGAGCAAGTATCAATCGTTATGGACCAACTCTAGCAAGGAGTTTACAAAAACTGGTTGTGTTAGTGAAAAACAATTCTCATGTTGGAGCATCAACAATTTTTTTTTTATTCATTCAGCAACTTCTCTTGCCAATGTCATATTTGCTGTAGCTTTCCATTTCTCATCTTTGAAACAAAAAAAAAGGGACAGGTTTAGCCCAATCAGTAGAGCGTTGGACTAGGAACCACAAGGTTCCGGGTTCGATACCGGTCCTCGCTCCACTCAGCATATGAGTAGCACATGGATCTGTGCAGTAAAGTGGGGAGCTGATGGTAGGTGTGGCGCTCCACCTCAGACGCGAAAACAATCTCCTTGGTCTAGCGCTAGTGAAAAGGGGATAGACTCCCTCGCTGTTTGGCTAATACCGACATTAGGTTACCCTGTCAACTTCATTTACTTTACTTACCGATTGTAATGACAAACAATAACACCGGTATACTTTGGAAAGCTTTATTCTACTTAGAATAATTGGTACACTTGTTGAGAGTTTCTATAATCTAGTATTCATTAGAGAGTTCTCCAAAAAGGAGGTAATCATAAAATAGAGGAGGTAACTCTCAATTACTTATTACACTGATGCTGGGGAATTGATGTTTAAAGTCTTTCTAAAGAGAGAAAGAAGGAGAGAGAGAGACGGGAGAATTTGAAAGGTATTTCTATGTTAAATTTTACAAGCAGCAACCCGTAGCTTAAATTAGGTCAAACATTTCCTTTCTTAGAAAGCTTATAAAATGATTTTAATGTTTTGTCCGGCCGTTTTTTAATCTTTTTTTTTTTTATTATTCGCTTTTCTAACTCACTTTTTCCTCATCTCAATTATCTACCCAGAGCTGAATGGGTGACCCAACGTGTCATGTTTTGTCTATTACATATATAAACGTTAGCTTCAAACATGGAGGTTAGTGTTGTAGAGTTCATTAGTTCGTTTAGGTCAGATAAGGGATATTGGTAAATTGGTAATTTAGTGAAACCAGTAATTGATAGGGTAATGTTAGGGTTGGATTGCAGAGTCATTGCCTGCTAAGGGATTGTCGTGAATGACTATTCTTTGTGTAATAAAGTTCTTGGTAACTTTTAATCCGAAGGTTAATATATAACAGTTGTTTGCCGAAGGCCCTAAACTCCTCAGGGTTAAAACAGGCTTTATCGACCTTCAAGGGTATGTGATAAGGGATGATACTCTTAGTGCATACTCGCCACGTGGGGTTAGTAGAAATCTAGCAGCCCACCTTGTCTCGGCAAGGGGTCACTGGACCCACCTTGTTGTCGCAAGGGTAGCTGGGGTAAGAGAGTAGGAGGAACACTAAGACCCAGCTCGTCCCAGCAAGAGTAGAAGGAGTAAGAGAGAGGGGAAGGCTGGGTGCTTGCTTTTATAATGCCCCCCCACATGGTAAGGAGATGCTGCTGCTAGCCGGTGAAGCTGGATAGCCAGTCCCAACGGGTTGCTACTTTTTTGCGTTTTTTTATAAATCTTTTGTCAAATAATCCAATGAATTAAAAGCGCGGGAAGGTTATACGAAGTCGAACTTTTTAGACCTTTTTCCGATGCAGGTATCATTGGGGAATGCGAAAAGTCGGGGTAAACTTCAATTTGATTTCTTAAATTGAATTTCTCTTTTCTCGTTCCCCAATTATGAAAATCGACTTTCTTCTGCTAAATCACAGTTGAAGGCGAGCAAAATTCGCGCCTTTTTCCTTAAGTACTTGCCGCTATAGCAACTGTACTGCCTCCTAGCGGCCATTGGAAAAAATCATCCTACAGGAAAGGCCAACTAATTCCACACATTCAACTTTATTTTTTAGTTACTTTTCATCGCAACTCGCCCAGGCCATTAATTTACAACAACGGATAACAGCGCGAATCAGACATTTATAAATTGAATAAATACATTTTTAACAGAAAAAAAAAGCTGCGAATGTCCAAGTCAAAATTTGTGGAAAATTTTTTATTGAGGTTTGAACAAAGTAACATGGCTTCTGACAATGAATCGGTCTATTAAAACAGGGAGTTCCCGTTGCGTAATGAAATTGTTTTGTAAGGGATTATTTACTTCTGCTTTTTTTATACTCGGACCAATAACATAAACTAATCTACAATAGTCTATTTCTTGGCTCTAAGAAAGCTATAATTATTGTTGTGATGTTAGTTCAACAGTAAAAAAAAAGAAGTCAAGTCGAGGTAGGGTAAAAAGAGACAAGTGTATTTACACTAAGGTACAAGAACGGCTAGCTTGCCGCTAAACAGTAACAGTACGGTAACAGTACGGTAACAGTACGGTAACAGTACCACCTTTTCACTCGGTGTCTCACTATTTATAGTGAGAACCGGTGTATATTCTCCACTGTAGGAACGGCCGGTACAACAATTATCAACCACGGTAATCACTTTCCCAACTGCAAAAGTCCAATGGCAAAGTCTTTCCGCCTGCAACAATATTAAAGTAGTCTTCCTTCGTGCCGAAATTGCCGCTAAGGTTTACTCGTTTCTTGTCCAATGCACGTATCTGTTCCCGTTAGCAAGATCAAACACAACTCCCACCGGTGTGTGAAGGCAGGCCTTTAATAATAATTAACTACCCTCACCAAGATCCCACATCCGGGCCAATCACGCCCAGCGCTGCCAGTCGCAATGTAGAAATTTGCATATGCGCCAACGTGGTGGAGGGAGGCAGTTCGACCTCGAGCCACGACTCACAATCAGGAGGTTGCGAGTTCTCTGTAGTCACCCGCTACACTAACGTGCTGGACTACGAGGTCGTATAAACGAGTTCGAACTCCAATCGCGCTATTACATTTACTTTCGAACTAATACTCTTGGGAAAGGTATGAACACCCTCATCCTCCAACTATGGGTTAGATAGTATCACAGCAGTTCTACAAGGATGGATTTATCATTAAATAACCCACAAAGGTTGATATACCATTAAACAAAGAAATGAATCCAAGGTGTGCAATAAAAGGATTAACTTAGATATTGTGAACATATTATAAGAAATAAGCAGTTAAAGTTATGGCCCTTTGGAGAATACTTGACTGAGCTGCTGCTGATACTTGACTGCTGCTGCGGAGAAGGTCAATTTTGGTCAGTAGTGCTGCTACTGATAACAAAGTAGGTGGGGACAGGGGTATTCAAACCCTTGTAGTCCCACTTCCAGTTTCTTTTGGTTCGGTGGGCGGTTAGCATGAGACGCGTTTGTCGAGCTCTGTGGGTCCTTTTAGGCTCTACAGCCGACGGTGAAGAATGGGAATTTTCAGACTTAATAGTTTCCATTCGCCGGAGAGCAAAGCTTTCTTAGAGCCAAGAAATAAGTGAGTTTAGTTTATTTCAGGTTATTGGTCCGAGTTTAAAAGAAGCTGAAGTAAAGCCAAGAAATAGACTATTGTAGATTGCTTCAGGTTATTGGTCCGAGTTTAAAAGAAGCAGAAATAAAGTTTTCTTAGAGCCAAGAAATAGACTATTGTAGATTGTTTCAGGTTATTGGTCCGAGTTTAAAAGAAGCAGAAATAAAGTTTTCTTAGAGCCAAGAAATAGACTATTGTAGATTGTTTCAGGTTATTGGTCCGAGTTTAAAAGAAGCAGAAATAAAGTTTTCTTAGAGCCAAGAAATAGACTATTGTAGATTGTTTCAGGTTATTGGTCCGAGTTTAAAAGAAGCAGAAATAAAGTTTTCTTAGAGCCAAGAAATAGACTATTGTAGATTGTTTCAGGTTATTGGTCCGAGTTTAAAAGAAGCAGAAATAAAGTTTTCTTAGAGCCAAGAAATAGACTATTGTAGATTGTTTCAGGTTATTAGTGCGATTCCGAGAAATATAGCCAAGATAAATCTAAAATATGCTAAGCAGATTCTTTTCTTTTTTTTTTTTCTTTTTTCTTTTTTTGTTTTATGTCATATTGATTTAAAATTAAATCATATTTAATTCTGATTGGCTGAATAGTGTGTTTAGGAGTTGGGGGTGGCGATGTTTGTAGGTGGCGATTTGCGCTCATTTACTTTTCGTCGTGTAACTCAGCGGTCCCCAACCTTTTTTGTGCCACGGACCGGTTTCATCTAAGACAATATTTTCACGGACCGGCCTTCATATACTCCGGCCTACATTTGCTCGATAATTGTTAATGACGTAATAAAACATCAACATTTAGACTGATAATCAATAAATTAAAAAAATAAATAAAAATTCAAACGTTCTGTGCGGCCTAGTACCTAATGGCCCGCGGCCCAGTACTGGGTCGCGACCCGGTGGTTGGGGACCGCTGGTGTAATTAACCTGAACATTTGGAACCGGAAATGAATTTTAACAAAACTAGTCGATTTTTATTTCAATATCATTTGGGACACTAAAGTGACAACTTCTTACTGTCTCTCTGTTGGATTCGCAGTTTCAACAAATGAACTCACCTGGCGGTTAATTAAGACTAAATTAACTATTTAATTAATTACCTGAACCAATAAGAGCAGCTGCCTAAGAACCACAAGGATCCAGGTTCGATACCGGTCCTCGTCAACTCAGCGCGTGAGTAGCACGGCTTGAATATGTGCGATGAAGTGGGAGGGTTGATGGTAGGTGTGGTGCTCCACCTCAGATGGAGAAAAAAACAATCTCTAATGAAAAACGAGATAGACTGGTTCACTGTCCGGCTGCTACCGACAATAAGCCACCCCACCGACTTTACTTTACACTATACCTTCACTTTCGTTGTAATATTAAGGAGTAAAGTAGGGGGCTGATAGTAGGTGTGTCGCTCCACCTCAGATGCAAAAAAACAAAAACATTATCTAATGAAAAGAGGATAGACTGCCTTGCTGTCCGGCTGCTACCGACAATACTTTACAATACTAACTGAAGAAGAAGATAAATTACTTTAGTGAAATTTCATCGTATGAAATCAATTTTTTTCTGTTTTTATTTCTATTAAAATAATTACTCTAGTAATGGAAAAACAATCTAAAATCTGGGAAGGTCACGAAAGAAAATTTGAATAAATATTCGCCAGATAGAATCCAAGAATGATCGATTTTTTTTATAATCTCGTTACAGACTGTTGAAAAAAAAACTCATCTCATCTTTCAACATAGCTGCAACGAAAATCATCTTCAAAAAATCTATTTTTCAATGTCGTTCCAAATTATTATGATTCGTGTTTAAACCATTATCACCAATTCCTTATACAAGATAGTTATTATTACATTCCCTCATAATCTCCCTTAGTAGAACTCTTCAGGTGTAGGGAGATTTGTGGTGGGTGTTTTTTTTTGTTTTTTTTTAAATAAAACAAGAATAAAATTAAAATTAAAAAAACAACTCCCATGGGGCCTTGACCGGAAGAACCCTCAGCTCATGTCTGACAAAAAGGATTAACTCCCTACCCCCAAAAGAATAAGTCGGGCATTTTAATTTAGGCCACAACTGAGTGTAGTCGCTCCTACTAGCCAAGGGGGATATCCCCTTGCTACAGGCGACTATGACCCGCTCAATAAAGCCTAAGTCACAAACCTACCTCTTGCCTTTGTCTCTTTCCTTTCTCGTTCTTTGAATGCCTTCTTTTCAGCGTGCCCACCAAAAAGAGATGGGGTTAAAAGAAAGCTTGAGGAACACGCAGTCGAGAATATCCAAGCTAGATAAAAACATCCAAAACCACTTACACCTATAATTACTTAAACCCTATAAGTGGCAAGAGGTTTAATGCCACGTATTCAGGCTGATGATTGGCTGAGGTTTAAACCATGTGACCTCGCTTAGTCTATAAATTAAAATGGTGTATTGCAGCACACCTTATATACCAAAATAATCCAACAGAGTTCGAACTCACTTACTACGATATCGCAGTCCAGCACGTTAGCTACTACGCCACGGAGACTCTTTTCCTAGTTCTATTGTGTACACAGTTTGGTATACGTGAATTTTTCTCTAATCTCTTCTTTATAGCACAAAGATTATGGTAATAAAATTAATTTTCATACAAGTTTATTAATTAATTTTTAGGGTGGCAAGAGATTTAATGCTTTAGGTTTTAAAAAGTCGCTGGTTATTCTTGTTGCGTGTTCCTAGGGTTTGCTTTTAACCCCGTCTTATTTCGTGGTCGCGTAGAAAAAGAAGGAATTCAAGGAAAGAAAAGGAAGAGACAAAAACAAAAGGTACTTTTTGGATTTAGGCTTTATTCTTGGATTTAGACTTTATTCACCACGTGGCAAGGAAATTCCTTCTTGGTTAGTAGTCGTATCTAGTCCCAGATAAGGCCTAAGTTCGAATTGCTGAGAGATTATCTTGGAGGTCAGAAGTGGTCCTTTTTCCCGCGCATGCTCGGAGGGTTCTTCCGGTGTGAAGACTCATGGGAGTTTGTCATTTTTTCTTTTTCTTTTTATTCTAATTTTATTTTAATCCCCACAGATTTTAACCATCCGACTAATCACTCTCTTCTTCTCCTTATCATGCTGGAATAAAGATGTATATTTTAAAGCTCGTCTCTGGTCTCTTTTGCACCGAGGCAACCTGAAAACTAAACATGGTGTCAGACGTGGATGGTAGATATTTGTGCGATTTTGTGTTCATTGTAATATTCACTTAACGCGAATGTCTCTGGTTCTATTGGTTTGGTTTATTTGTTTAATGACATATCAAACTTCGTGTGTTATTTAATGCCGAAGCCATCCTTGTAGAAGAACAGTAGTGGTGCTATTTAACCCATAACTGGGGGGGATGAGAGGGTTCATACCTTTCCCAAGAGTATTAGTCCGAAAGTAAATGTAATAGCATGACTAGGGTTTTCACTCACTTATTAGGATATCACAGACCAGCTACTATGCAATTGAGACTCCTCCCCCCACTTCAGTTAGATTTTGGAGAGCTTGATTGTAAATTAAAGTCAGTTGTACAGAACAAGAGGAATCTTTGAGTATCAAATTCTTTGACCCAAACTGAATAAACCATTACTGGAAATTCTTGACAATTCCTGGACCATTAAATTTTAAAGACCTACTGTATGGGGAATTAGTTGAGGGGTCCATACCTTTCCCAAGTGTATTAGCCCGAAAGTGAAGGTATAGTGCAACTTGTTACGATTTTTGGGCCTTTCTTTAGGCATCAAGCAAGAGCGCTGTCCAGCGGAGATCCTTTGTGTTAAGCAAAGCGAGATCCTTAGTGAAGAATCCATTGATTATTCCTTGGTGCTCCTCAGTCTTGCTGGTCTTTCGTCAATGATTGCAAATGGACGTCTGTCTGTATCAGCGATTAAGTAGTTAACCAGCCACGTATTCTGGCTGTTGATTGGCTGAGGTTTAAAACCATGTGCTCGTCTCTTGTCTCTTTTGCACCGGGGCAAACTTAAAACTAAACATGGTGTCAACAGGTACTTATTTAGCAACTCATTAAATGAACCAATGAACGGTTGATATAACGTAAAACAAAACAACTGTAGGAATAGCTGCCGACAGTCTATGAGGAAAAAGATATGTTCACAGAACGTAAAGACGAAATAGAAAGCACATGTATTTTTAACCTTATTTATTCATATATAAACTCGACAACAGTCAATATAACAAAGTACTTAGGGGCAGTACTTACAGTTCATATATCTCCCTCGTTGAGGGGGGTGTCAGGTTGGGTCTAAGTTGTTACTCCCTCACTGAGGGGAAAGTTCCTTCAGTCACCAGAGACTGAGACAAGAGCTTGTTTACGATGCTCACACGTTGATCCCAAAACCGTAAAGTGGATTCTTCCCCCAACCTGACAAGGGACGATACCTTTTCTAATTCCTGTCCCCGAAGGCACAGGAGAGTTCTAGTCCCTACACAACCAACCAATCATATCTCCACACCTCATATTCCATTTTGGTCCTAAAATCATATGAAATGCCCCTTTTCCTGACATATTGTTGCATCCTGCAGGTTTTTTTTTCCTGAATGTTTCCGAAGAAAACACCGTGGCGGTACGCGGGTCGTAAATTGCTCACCCCTGCCTTAGACTAAAATTTGAAGAAATTTCTTATATACATTTAGATGTATATAAGAAACAGCATAGAATGTGTGCATACAACGTAGAATTAAGTGTAAATAAGATAAGTTCCACTGCTTGGTTTTGGGTGCAGGAAAGTGTGTGTGCATATAACTGCATAGTTAGATAATTGAATAAGTAGTAAGTCAAACCACATATATGCGTGTGTATATGTAACTGTATAGTGGTCTATAGGAATAAGTAACAAGTCACCCACAGATGGGTATGTGTGTGTGTTCCGGTAGATAATGTATATATATATATATATATATATATATATATATATATATATAGATAGATAGATAGATAGATAGATAGATAGATAGATTGTATTAGAAATTAATAATAAGAGTAAAATAAATATGCTTCATAGTTATAAAGATGTCTTATAGATATACAAGGTGTGTCAAAAAAGTATTGTGATTTTTTTTGTACGTTTTGACACATCTTGTATTCTGAAAAAAAAATAACGTTCCATTCATTAATTTTTTTCAGAATACAAGGTGTGTCAAAAAAGTGCCAAGTTTAAAGTTGTATTTACCAAGATAGAAATGAAGAATGAATGGAACGTTTGTTTTTTTTAGAATACAAAGTGTGTCAAAAGGTACAAAAAATCTCGATACTTTTTTGACACACCTTGTATATCTGTTCAATGGACATTGGACATACTAGGGGTCATTCAATGAATAAGGGGAATTTTTTGAAAAAACAAAATAATTTTTTTTTCAGAATTTTTTTTTTTTTTAATAAATGTAAACTCTGCATTGTTCGAAATTAGTTTATAGTACAAATTATTTTAATCTCGAAAAAATATTTGTTTTGATGCTATTCAAAATGGTTGCAAATCAAACAGAGTGCTCCAGGTTGTCAGCAAATATTTGGTGTTTGAGAAGTGCAAACTATGTGAAATTTACAGAAAACTGTGTGATGTGGTGGGAGAAGCATGTTTTAGTAATAAAAAAAAAAGTTTAAAAATGAGCTAAAAATGGTTTTGCCACTACGAGCCTGAGTTAGAAAAGACAATCCATGACTCCCCAGGAAATAAAGAAGGCCATCACTAATGATTCCCTTGAAAAAAAGGTGCAACTGTAAACAGTTTCCTATTGATAACTCCTCATGCAATATTCACCTTATTTATTGAATGACTCTTGTAATTTTATGAACATGCACTGCGCTCTCTCTCTCTCTCTCTCTCTCTCTCTCTCTCTCTCTCTCTCTCTCTCTCTCTCTCTCTCTCTCTCTCTCCTATGACCACGTGATCCTTATAAAATGGCTTATAATAGACACTTATTTCTGTGGGCTTAGAGGTACCCTTTTATAAGGATCTTAGGTCAGTTAAGGCAGAGTATAGTTCCGCAATCCGTCATGCGCGATCATATTTTTTTTTCTTTTTCTTTTTTTTTTTCTTTTTTTTTTTTGTATTGCTAGCAAAGTTTTTTTTTTAAATTAGCCATATTTGTATAAATTATTGTGATAATTCCATTGTTCTTTTTTTAATTACTAATATTTTTGTCTTAATTTTTCTTAACAAATGCTGCTTTTTTATTATTTAGTAATTGCTAATTATCTTTCTATTTGCGCATATTGTAGTTCTGTTTATTCTGTTAATTTTGTTTATTCTGTTCATTCTTTTTTTTTTCTTTTTTTTAGCATGTTCTCTTTTTATTAATTGTAACAAAATATAATGTATTACCTAAATGTATATTTGTCTTTCATTTAAATATTGTGTATTACCTAAATTTTATTTGTCTTTCAGTTGTTTTTGTTTTGTTTTTGCGAACAAGAAACCAATGAAAGACAAATACGTGTTTTCTATGACATCGCAAACGAAAACCAGATAGAGTCAGTCAAAAGATAGATAGATAGATAGATAGATAGATAGATAGATAAAAGGGTATGAAAACACACAATACTGTTAAAATGAAAATATTTTATATCATTTTCATAGCTAATATTGAACAATATTTCGATTTATAAAAATCATCATCAGAGCTTGTTTTTAATCCGGACTCATCGAGAGAGAAGCAGAAAATAATTTAAATTCAAAACGGAAGCGTGATGATGATTTTTATGAATCGAAATATTGTTCAATATTAGCTGTGAAAATGATATAAAATATTTTCATTTTAACAGTATTGTGTGTTTTCATACCCTTTTATCTATACATATACCGTCGGATTCATTTCCTTACTCTTAACTCATATATATATATATATATATATATATATATATATATATATATATATATATATATACTAGCAAATATACCCGGCCCATGACCGGACTATATATAAAGATTGAAGCATAAATAGGCGAAAGATTCCGAGCTGCACGACTTAGACTGCGATTTTGTTCACTAAAATTAAATTAAACTGCTGGTATAACTATAATAGAAAGCAGGCAGCTCAAATAGGTTGTTTTTGGTTTAATTAATTATTTATATCCCTTAATCAGTAAAAATCAATAACAAAATATGGTGTGTTTCTTAGTTAGAAGGATATTAAGGTGTATGCAAGATTTCGGATCTGAGTTCCGCCCCGTTTAGGAGTTATACATCGACACGTACATACCAAACTTCATTTTATATATATATATATATATATATATATATATCTTTTTTTTTTTTTTTTTTTTTTTTTCAGTACCGTACATTTCAGGTTGTTTTTAATTACGTATTGCTTTAAAAAAAATAAACAACAAAAAACACAAATTACTATACATTTAATGTTGAAAAATATTTTTTTAAACTAAGTTTAATTGAAATTATACATTGCAATACTAACACAAACAACCGTCTCAATAATAGATTCAATAATTAATTTCAATGGTTAATTAAATGTATAGTAATTTGTTTTGTTTTTTGTTTATTTTTTAAATACAATACGTAATTAAAAACAACCTTAATCCCCTAAAACCGTAACCTAATTCGCAAAATGTTAATTCATAGACTGTTGTTAAACTGTCATTGGGTACCACCAAAAAACTTTCCGTTTTAATTTTCCGACCTAAATCAGAAGTCAGCCAAAATTCAATTTTCAGAGAGCTAAAAAAGTGATTTAGTCCAAGGAAAGCTTTGCCCAGTTTGCATCTTAATTGTAGTTTTGATTAGAATGTCTTCTCGATTTTTTTACAAGTTTGCTCTAAAAATATGTTGTTCTTGAAAGTAACGCTTTCTTGCTATCTATTTCTACAAAAAAACTACAACAGATACACATAGTACAATAATGCTGTATGTAGATATGTTCCACATATCTAACTCCGGTTTCGACCGGGGTGTCCAATGGCTTCGGTCCTGGATCTTACAAGTTAATAGCGTTGATCCCAGGGGACTATCCCCCCAGGCAACACCTGCCCCCTCGATTTAAAGGGATAGAGCTGGGTTTATTGCCCAGTACCTGAGGCACCCCGCTTGAGGGAAAATGCCGACGGGATCAACGCATTTTTGTACCCGCCACCCATGAGTCACGGCTTGTGGGTGATCCCACATTAATAGGGCCTTGTGCCTAACCCGTACACGTGGGATACGTGGTAAATATCTAGTACAATAATGCTGTTAGATAGAGCAAGTTTTCAGCTACAAAACACTGTTTTTACATAGCCACTGTCATTATCTATGCATTTTTCCTGTCGATTAAAAATAACCGGTAATTATGAACTTTAGTTGGCCAAATTCCTAGCATAAAATTGTGCGTGCGCATTATCTCCCTTAACAAATTTGCTTGTATAGATTTTTTTAATGAGATTTTCTTAAACAATTGAATGAATAAAAATACATTTCATTCTTATCGACACATTTTTGTTTTGTTTGTTTGAGAAATAAAATTTTAATTTCTTAAACAAACAAAAACGTGTTGATAAGACAGTTGTTTGTTTGAGAAACATTTTATTTCTCAAACAAACAAACAAAAATGTGTTGATAAGAATGAAATGTATTTTTATTCATTCAACTGTTTAAGAAAATCTCATAAGAAAAACTATACAAGCAAATTTGTTGAGGGAGATAATGCGCACGCACAATTTTATGCTAGGAATTTGGCCAACTAAAGTTCATAATTACCGAGCAAGTTTTCAACTACAAAAGACTATTTGTTTTTATATAGCTACTGTCATTATCTATGCATTTTTCCTGTCGATTAAAAATAACCTGAATACCGCACTTGTAAAGATGTCAATAAAGTTCGCTGCGATAAAGGGAGCATAATTGTTTTCAGTTGTTATTGTTGTTGATAATGATGTTGTTCTTGTTATTGATGATGATGATGATGATTTTTAAAGTAATTTCAGCCATTTTTTTTTATAAGTGGAAATTAACCAATAATATATTTTATCCTCTGTCAGGTTGTGCTTGTTTGTGTAGAAACAAACAAACTTCATGGCTAATACATAAATATATTCTGTTTTATACTAATATTGGTGTTTTTTTCTTTCTTTTTGTCTATTTACAGGAAGAAGGGGAGCGTTTTATTCCTGAAAAACCAGCGGCGGGCAATGTTCGAGACCAGTATCTGATCGCAGGTTCTGGCAATCACTTACGTTATTACTCAGTTGTGTAAGAGACGCCATTTTGCAGTCATTGATAACGGATATTTCAGCTCATCAGATACACTCAAACTTCTCGACAAGAACACCGACGCTGTGAAGGCTTTTTTTTCTTCTTTTGCTGATGAGTGAAGACAGTGAGTGGAAACAGTCGATAGATCTATGAATATTTTAACACAGAGAGCTAGTTGTAAATTTTGTAAAGGTAAACCTTCACAAGGGACTTTTACGTTTTACATTTGTTGCTGTTGTTATTGTATGATCATCTGAGAAAATCAAACTTTTGATAATTCGTTCGTCAAAGTTTCTTTATTAGCATGATTAGGTCTCAGTATGATCCCATTCATTTTTCTTTCTAATAAATGAATAAATGAAAACACCAATCATCTTTCGTTTTATATAGGCATGGGCACTCTTTGTCAAGGGAGGTAATTTTAAAAAAAATTTTTTTTAATTTTATGACAATTACCTAAAATCAGGGAATTGTCGGATTTTAATGGAATTTTCACCGCTTTATTCATTTATGACTTAGTTTTATAATGAATAGCTTATTTTATCAAAAATCTTGAAAAAAGAATTTTTATTTAATTCAGATTATAGGGGGGTCATTTGTATGAAAAAAAAATTCAAGTCCCTAATTTTTACATTTCTAGAAAGATCAAATCTTGAAGACCACATAAAAAAAATGAAATAAAACATTCAACACACGAAAAAGTTATTTGAAAATCTAAAAGTTTATTTTCTTAAAAACTCAAAAAATGATTTTTGTAGCGCGTATTTTTTTTCGTAGCTTTAATAAAAATATTTTTTCTTTGAATTGATGAAAAAAAAAGTATTTTCTCTGATTCAATTGGCCTATTTTCATTCACTTAAAAATTCAATAGTGAATTTTAAACGTCTGGAAGGTGGCATGTTGCACTCACTATTTTCACCATAATTCAAGCTTTATTCAATCTGTCTAAAAATGTAAATTTAAAATGCGCAATTTTGCCCAACATATTTTCCACCGCTTTATTCATTTATGACTTAGTTTTATAATGAATAGCTTATTTTATCAAAAATCTTGAAAAAAGAATTTTTATTTAATTCAGATTATAGGGGGGTCATTTGTATGAAAAAAAAATTCAAGTCCCTAATTTTTACATTTCTAGAAAGATCAAATCTTGAAGACCACATAAAAAAAATGAAATAAAACATTCAACACACGAAAAAAGTTATTTGAAAATCTAAAAGTTATTTTCTTAAAAACTCAAAAAATGATTTTTGTAGCGCGTATTTTTTTCGTAGCTTTAATAAAAATATTTTTTCTTTGAATTGATGAAAAAAAAAAGTATTTTCTCTGATTCAATTGGCCTATTTTCATTCACTTAAAAATTCAATAGTGAATTTTAAACGTCTGGAAGGTGGCATGTTGCACTCACTATTTTCACCATAATTCAAGCTTTATTCAATCTGTCTAAAAATGTAAATTTAAAATGCGCAATTTTGCCCAACATATTTTCCAAGATTTTTATATATTTAAAAATTATTACTAACGATTGTTTTTTTTTTCGTTTATGGATCACCAAACGTATTGACAAAAGTTATCTCCCCTATGATCCGGATGTGGAAATCTATACTAACAATGCGCCGTATAATTTTACCCTAAGGTCTACTATAGATTTTTACTTATTTACACGCAAAAATCTAGTCGACTTTCACATGATTTATACGTATTTATCTCCCTTACATGCTATGAGTGTCCATGCCTAGTTTTATATATGATCATTTTTTTTAAACATGGTAGGCTAATTATGAAAAGTTATGTGAGAAAAGATTGAAAAAAATATTTTGTAAAAAATAAATGTCTTATACTATTTAGAAGCGGCGAAAGGAAACATTTTGTTTGTTATTTGTTATGTTGTTTTTTTCCTGTTCTATTTTGCTCTACAGACAAAATATATTACAAAAAATTTCTTATTGTTGAACTTTTAATTCATTGTTAATTATGAACGTTTAAATATAATTTCGTTCACTATGGTAATATCTATGTTCTTATATGATACATAAACAGACATTACATTATGGAGGCGCGTGGTCTAATGGTTAGAATCATAGGAAATAGACTCGTCGGCCCGAGTTCAATTCCTGGACGAAACTGTTTGAATTTCCCATAGCGCTAATACTCTTGGGAAAGGTATGGATCCAATTCTCCAGCTATGGTTAAATAGCAGGGCGGACTGGGATCTTTAACCTCGGCTATGTAACCAGTATAGGAGAAGTAAAACTCTTAATTCAAATCTGTTAAACCCCGCTTAAGAAATTGGCCTTGTGTCACATCCTACTCGTGCGGAGGGGTTGGTAAATATATATGTGATACATTAACACCATTTATATTTATGATATACCAAGACTACGTACAACAAACGTCCTTAGATCTCATAAAAGAAAAATGCAACATGCTAAAAAAAAAAAAGAAGCTTGTGATATCCCGCAGAAAGTATTACAGATGTGGACTACGTAGATGATCTAGCACTTCTCACAAATACACCTGCACAAGCCAAATCAATACTGCATAGCAAAGAGAAGGCAGCAAGAGGAATAGTCCTCAATCTGAACTCAAATAAAATAAAACTTTATACAATATGGAGACTTCTCTACAGTCCCATCTATGGGTTAAGTAGAAAAATATATTTATAAAAAAAATTGAGTATCCATTTAAGAATGACTTTATTTCAAAACTTTATCGGCATTAAATGACCCACTTAGGTTGATATGCCGTAAAACAAAACAAACCAAACTTCTCTACACTAGATGGTTGGCATCTTTCCACCTCCGAGAGATGATGGAGTAGTGTCTATTTTTTTAGTGGATCTACGTAGCCTGGGTGGTTTGGTATGGAGGATGAGCTGTTGCC
Organism: Doryteuthis pealeii; assembly: GCA_023376005.1. Lineage (NCBI taxonomy): Eukaryota > Metazoa > Mollusca > Cephalopoda > Myopsida > Loliginidae > Doryteuthis > Doryteuthis pealeii. The sequence goes on from CM042148.1 coordinate 21,772,773, forward strand.
CAAGCAACAAATCCCCCCTCCCCACACTGCCACTGTGATCCAAAGGAAAGGTAAGGAACCAATGCAGTTTGGCAACGGCAGTGTCACAGTAGTTGCTGTGTAACACTGGAGTTCAGCATCACACCACCTTAAGTATCTGAAATTAGTAGAGCAGTTCACATACCTATGTAGTAATATCTCATCTACAGAAAGCGATGTCAATATACGCATAGGAAAGGCATAGACTGCTGTATGATTCCATATGATTGTCAATCATATGGAAATCTGATGTCTTTGATGAGATAAAGCGAGAATTCTTCCACGCTGTCAGTGCTACTGTATGGCTGCACCACCATTTGGACTCTAACAAAACACTTGGACCATATTACCTTTAGGCACCCCTTTTTGATCTCGATTAAGAAAGGACATGTTTTTCATTTACATCGTCAATATCCAGTTGTTTGTTAGGGGTTAGGGTTAGGGGTTAGTTTTATAATTTAAAAAAATCTTAAAATCGTCTGTTAAAACAACCGGATATTGACGGTGTAAATGAGAAACATGTCCTTTCTTAACCGAGATCAAAAAGGGGTGCCTAAAGGTCATATGGTCCAAACACTTAGACAAAAAGCTAGATGGGAACTGTATAAGGATGTTGCATGCTGTGTTGAACAAATCTTGTAGGCAGCACCCCACAAAAAATGTACGGCCACTTACCTCCTATCTTACAAACCATCTAAGACGAACAATACATGCTTGACACTGCTGCAGAAGAAAGGACGAACTTATAATTGACGTTCTCCTGTGGACAACTGTATATAGACACCCCAGTGTTGGCTGACCTGCAAAAAATCAACCAGCCTTGTATGGATTCCGGATGCCGTGCGAAGGATTTGTCGGAAGCGATGACCGATTGGAGTGTAGAGTCATGGAAATCCATGCTGCCGACTCAAAGTGTGCCGACTTTATGAGTGAGAACACACACACACACATACACACACACACATATATATATATATATATATATATATATGAATTAGACAAACAATCTGTTCGAGATGGTGATAGCTGACAATTTTGGGGAGATTATGTGCTTAATTAAAGTCATAACTAATTTGAGAATTAATTAGTTATAATTAAATGAATTAGGCGTACATATCGGTATAAATGTAAGGCGTAAACAAATCGAGAAAAAGTCAATCTCTGTATGTACATTAAAAAAAAAAATATATATATATATATATTGTAGTTGGTGCCCTTAGAACGGTCCCAAATGGTTTGGGAAAAGATTGGAGGGATTGGAAATTAGAGGAAAAGGGGAGACCATCCAGACAACAGCATTGTTGAGATCGACTAGAATATGCAGAGGGGTTCTTGGAGACTTTAGGAGTCTTGCTATCACTCAGATTCCAGTGAATAACCTCCAACTAACGCTGTTGTGAAAAACTCACAAGGAGTGATAATAATAAATGTGCTAATATTGGTCTTACAACTACGACATTTTCATGTTGGTTAAAGTACTCTGGGTTTTTTTTCAGCGTGATACATATTCGAGTCAACAAACAAATTTATTGACATCGACTCAGGTACCGGGCAACAAACCCAACCCTTTCCCTTTTAGGCGAGGGGGCAAAATGATTTATTTTAACTAGGGTAGCGCAAAAATAACCAAGGAAGGTGATTACTAAAAATCAGGGAATTGTTCAATTTTAATGAAATTTTCACCACTTTATTCATCAATGACTTAATTCTAAAATGAATAGCTTATTTTATTACAAAGAATTTGAAAAAAAAAGGTTTTTCATCAATTCAAAATGTACGGGGAAGTTTGACATTTGTTCATTTGAAGAAAAAAAAATTTCCGGTCCCTAATTTTTACATTTCTAGATCAAATCCTGAAGAATATTAAAAAACAAAAACAAATTTAAATAAATATATAAAAATTCAATGCCCCAAAAGTGATTTGAAAATTTAAGTTATTTTCTTAAAACTCAAATAATAATTTATATAGCATGTTTTTGTTGTTGTTGCTTTAGTTTGTTTTTTTCGTGGTTTTAAAAACGATATTTTTCTTTGAATTGATGCAAAAAAGTATTTTCTGATTCAATTGGCCCATTTCTATTCACTTAAAAATCTAATAATGAATTTTAAACGTCTGGAAGCATTCATGTTAATATTACTTACACTACCAGCTGTTGCTTAAGTAGTCACCCAATTGGGTATTGAACAGGCTCATCACTGTTTAACTTAAATTGTGGTCTATCCGTTTACGAATTTTAGTGTCTTGATTTTATTTTTAATTGTCATTTTCAACATTTTTATGAAAGTTAATATTTCTCAAGAAAAACAACTCGATTATCTGTAAGTAGGAAAATGTAAGAGTAGGTTAGAGTGAACGGTAATCTGAACATTAGTTACATAAATGAGAGTAACCTCCCCTTGTTTCTTTCACTTTGAAGAAGCCGTTTGTTTTGGTCAAAGTCAAGTCAATATTTTCACCGGAGATAAATTTCTATTTAATCTATCTAAAAATATAAGTTATAAAAATGCGCGATTTTGCACAACATATTTTCCGAGATTTTTATATGTTTAAAATAATTATTATTAATGATCTTATTTTCATGTACGAATCTTCAAACATAATGAAAAATTATCTCCCCAGATGACCAGGATTGGTGAGATATACGATAAAAGTTTACTTTAGGGTCATCCATAGATTCCTACCAATTTACACCCAAAAATCAAGACGACTTTTGAACGATGTTTACATATTTATCTCCCTTACACCCAAAAAAATGCCGGTCTCTGATTTTCACTCACTTGTGGTAGGTAAGTATGGATGACCAATTGTTACAGCTAAAATATGTTAGTAACATCTTTTAAGTATCTTTCTCTCTATATTCTAACAAAAAAGAAACTTCTTTTTAGAACATAATCAAACTATTCTAATCACTGTGAACCTGTCATAGCATTGTCCAAAATTATAATTTTTCGGAACTGAAGTATTTTTAAATGTTTGCATTGTTTTGCATTGATTTTCTTGTCATGGAACTGTGTGTAATGATAAACTTTAACAATAGAATTCCGGGCCATCAATTTTTCAAAGAAGCCATATATATATATATATATATATATATATATATATATATATTATATATATATATATAGATAGATAGATAGATAGATAGATAAGATAAGATAAGATAACCCAAATGACTGGTAAGTAAGGAATGATTCTATCTGGGATTAAATTAACGTTACAATCTGTTTAAATATCCTAGCATAATTACCTCCCTTTATTAGAAATCATATCCTAGCATAATTATCTCCCTTTATTACAAAGCAATTGTCATAAAAATCGTTTTTTTGTGTGGGCGTGTGAGAAGACATTCTGGTGAATGATTTTTTCTATTAAGATTCCCAGTATTTATAAAATCTATCTGGAGAGGCTAGACTTATCTTGAGTGTCTGGTCGAAATAAATTATTATAGTATAATGATGCTTTGTTAAATTTTTCTTTCTTTGAAATTCTTTGATATATATGGGCTAAACTTGCAAATTGGTTGGAAAACTAGGGTGACCCAAAAAAACAGAATCCACAAATTTTGTAATAAAACTGTTAATTTTAACTAGGAGGGTTTAGGGTTAGGCTTAGGGTTGGGGTGTAGGGTTAGTTTAATGGGAAAATAAATAAATAATTTGGGTTCTGTTTTTCTGGATCACCCTGTATACAGGGTGACCCAGAAAAACAGAACCCATAAATTTTGTAATAAAACTGTTAATTTTAACTAGGGGTTTAGGATTAGGGTTAGGGTTTAGGGTTAGTGTTATGGTTAGTTTAATGGGAAAATAAATAAATAATTTGGGTTCTGTTTTTTTGTTTTTTGGCATCACCCTGTAATATGTTTTAATTTTCCGACCGATTTGCAAGTTTATATATATATATATATATATATATATATATATATATATATATATATATATATTATATCCGTAGATGGGTTACCAGGTAAGTTGGTATTAGGATGATTCTAAATTAGACCTTTCTTCCAACAGCAGAATGTTAGAGTTGTTCAGGTCCAAGTAGAGAGCTCGATGTTCAATATTATTGAACAGAGAAACACCGCCCACTAAGACGACGAGAAGAACTGAAACCGAAAGCTTTCAGGATTTCCAAGAAAAGTTGTATATAAAGCCTCATGAATTTTCTGTTTGCCATTTTTAATAAAGTTAGCTATCTGATGAAAATTATAGGCAGACACAGATACCTTTTTAAACGTCTGGAAGCATTCATATCTAAGTCAATATTTTCACCAGAGATAAAGCTCTATTTAATCTATCTAAAAATGTAAGTTATAAAAATGCGCGATTTTGCACAAGATATTTTCCGAGATTTTTATATGTTTAAAAAAATTATTATTAACGATCTTAGAAAGAAAGAAAGAAAAGCAAAATAATATTACATATGTAATTAATTTATAATACATTTTAAACGTTAGATTAGATCGAAATTTGACGAAAAGCAAAATACTGCTTTGCCCCTGGTGTCCACCCACCTCGATAAGCTATAATATTTCATTAAGATCCTTATCTATTTCACAGTGTTTATTTTATCTTACGTATTGCATTTATGTAAGTATAATCAAGGGAGGTAATCTTGCCCGGATATGATTTCTAACAAAGGGAGATAATTATGCTAGGATATTGTCAAATCTCAATATAATGTTTAATATTTACCTGTGCTCATGCAAAAAATTAATAACTCACATCTTTTCATTTATTCGACGTATTCAGTTTAACTCAATCGATAAATCACCTACATAGGAACCACAAGGTTCCGGGTTTGATACCACCCCTCGTCAAATCTAGCACATTAGTAGCATAGCTTGGATCTGAACGGTAAAGTGGGGAGCTGATGGTAGGTGTGGTGCTCCATATCGGATGCAAAAACAATCTCCCTGGTCTAACACTAGTGAAAAGGAATTAGACATCCTTGCTGTCCAGCCGATACCAACAATAGGTCACTGCACCAACTTCACTTTTTCTCGGTCAAAATGTAATTTTAAGTATTTTCAAAGAGTTAACTTAATTTTTCCAACAAAATTTCCAACATTTTGAAATAGGCTTCGAATTCTGGCTAATAGCTACGCCATGACAAGGCCTTTAGTATAGAAAGCCATGGTCATGATGTGGGTACAACAAGAACTAAGCGACTCAAGATGAAAAGGTGGGCTAGAATTAATTGTTGCGACTATTAATACAAACGAAATGCAAAGAAAAATGTTGTCTTAAATTTCCATCAAATTTTATCACAGCGATATTCATTTTGACAATGCAAATACTAGTTATCTCCCTTACTTTCATTTAATCGACATGGGTTGAGTTACCTCCCTTACTTTCATTTAATCGTTGTGTTGAAAAAAATCTTTTTATTCAATCTGAAAAAATTGGCGAAAAATCTATGCAGATTTTTACATTGGATATTTCAATATGAACTATTGCAATATTCTTGAAATATTTGTATTTACTCGCATATGTATTTTCCAAATGTTTGAAATTCTAAATTTTAAAACCAATCGTTATGATACAATTAACTTAAAACGGATAAAAAAAAACAACATTGTACACTATTATTTGTTTTATGTTATTTTTATGTTTTAAATTCATTAATTTAATAAGAAGCTAAGATAGCATAAAAATGTGGTCTCATTTTTGTTTTTAATAAAAAAAAAAATTTTAAAAGCCTTTTTATTTACTTTTCTTTTAGATAATTTTAAAGTGACAAACCTGACTCAATTGATAAATCTTTTTTCTTCTTTTTTTTTTAAGTAAAAAAAAGGTCGTTAAATATAAACTTTTATCCATTTGAACAGTTTTAGACATAAAATACTTTCTTAAAATAAAAAAATGATTGAATTAAAATGGAAAAAAAGAACATTGGCATATTATAAATACGCCATCATCGTATTTTTAAATAAGAACATTCTGAACAATAAGAATATTTTAAATAAGAATATTCTGTTTAAACATATCTATTTCTTTTATTTCTATTAATAATGGAGATTCACTTCCGGTTTTTGTCTGTAACAAAAATTACGTCACTGATTACGTCACATTACCCAAAATCGTCTTAAATAGAATAAATACACTCAAAATTTGAACATGCAGCATTAGACAGTCCTCATTGTTTTTTAAAACAAGTTTTAATAAATACATGACTGGTATTATATATCTATATATAGTTTGTTTTATTTTAATACATATTCAAAGTTTACATTTCAAATTGTTTTATTTTTTAATCCTTTAATGAATTTGATGATTTTACTTACTTAGGGTACAAATTCGCTGACATTGAATTTTTTACTCCCATCCCTCAAGCAATATGTTTAAAAAATCTATTTTTACATCGCCCGGAGGGTGTTTTTTATTTTGTACTAGTAAAGTTGATTTTTTTAATACTATCTATTAATAATAGAGATTCTGTCTCTATTTGTCTGTAACCGAAACTACGTCACTGCTTACGTCACAGTCATTTTGGGAATTAAATAAGTTTATCAATAAGTATTTAATTTATAGTCAGTATCATTACCACATAAAAATATCAAAATTCTATGAAAAATCAATTAATTGTCAAATTTTCCCGAAAATTTCTATACTTATTCACATTTAGATGAATTTATGTTTAAAATAGTTTTTTCTTAAAATGTATTAGTGGGAATATTTTTTCAACTAGGTCGAACCCCCCCCCCACACACACACACACACACACACCACACAAACTTATTTAATTTATGAAATCCGAACAAAATATATTTTACTCGTACGATTTTTTAATTTTTCTCTAAAGATAAGAGCCGGAATAATTAAATCAGAAACTTTTAGAAATGTTTTGGGCTATTGTCGTAAAACAAAAGAAATATCTCAGTGGAGTGGAGTGAAAATATCAAACGTTTTATTCTATCTATTTAATTTTCCCACCCCTTCAGGCAATATCTTTCAAAAAATTTATTTTACACTGCCCAAAGGGCTTTTTTCTACTAGTTAATTTAATTGTAATAAATATTATCCTTCATCTAATTATTTTCTGATTTTAAAAAATTAATAAAAGAATTGTGCATTACTGGTGTTTAATTTGTTATAATACCGGGCAATGCTGGGTATCCCAGCTAGTATTAATATAACATATTATTTTTTTATTGGTTCCTTGTTCTTTCTATATAAAAAAAAAAAAAGCTAAAGTTTATTGAAATTACTCTATTCTAAATTTAGGTAGTGTATCCATGATATTTTATTCGTTTTATTATTAAGTCAATTAAAGGACCATATGACCTTTAGGCACCCCTTTTTGATCTCGAGAAGGACATGTTTTTCATTTACACCGTCAATATCTGTTTGTTTGTTAACAGACGATTTTTAGAGATTTTTTAATTATAAAACTAACCCTAACCCTAACCCCAACCCTAATCCCTAACAAACGGTGTAATTGAAAGACATGTCCTTCTGAATCGAGATCAAAAAGGAGTACCTAAAGGTCATATGGTCCCAATTAAATAACAATGACCATTATTTGATTCTAAGAAATTCTGGGAGGAGAATAAAAAACGACATATATCTATTGACCACGAGGGTACCTGCGCCTCTGTCTGTGTGTGTGTGTGTGTGTGTGTGAGCGAATTTCTAATAAATGATAATTAAATATTCAACTCTTTCATAATCTTCAGCATGAGAGCGGTGACGTCTTTGTCGTCATGAACAACCAAATGTAGATGGGAATTTCCCCTGCAATGTGTGTGACCGCATCTACAAGTCCAGAATTGGACTAATGAGCCACCATAGGATCCACAACTGAAGATATGGAGTGACGTCATCGTCGTCTGCGACGGACTTCAAAAAGAAAGAAGAAAAAGAAGTTTAAAAGAAACATAATTTCTGTTTGATCTAAGGGAGATAACCCTCTTTACATTAATGGAAGTAAACCCGTGAAAAAAGCAGAAAGACGGGGATGAAGACTTAAAGAAGTCACCATGTGTAGCGAGTAATATTTTTAGAGAAATGTAGCGTTGAAAATGTAGTTTCTTCTGAAGATCGAATATAAAGGCTGTTGAGAGTTTTCGTATATAAGGTGTGTGCTAGATGCCCGCTCTTACTTATAGACCAGGCCAGAATGATGTGATCTAACTCTTGGCCAATCACTGGCAGTACTCTGAGGTTGATACAATACTTAACCCGACCCTATTGGTCATAATTACACTGGCATTCTTTGACGACGGACATAGGATTAAATTACTGGACCTTTACCAATACGCAGGATAGGACTTATACGCTTACCAAAGGATTCCATAACACAGGACTTTCTTTAAGCCCTTTTCATTTAAAAACTTTACAGAGGCAATTTGTATAACTTGTAGCGGAGCTATAGTACCGATGGCTGAAGGTATGTGTCTACCCAAACCTATTCACCATAGGTAGGATGTGACACAAGGTCACAAGTAGGGGACATCCAGCGACAGGGACAGACTTGCTATTCTGGAGTAATGAACAGACTAGGACAGACTTGCTATTCAGTAGAAATGAATCTGTGAAACTAGCTTGCTAACCATTACAACACAATGTGACGCCCTACGACGACTGAAGCTTAGTTTCGTGTTATATACTGTCACTGGACCTGACAAAGAACACAGAACACATGCATATATAAAATATAAAGTCATTTTTTTATTCTTCGATTGTGCATACATTGAGAGTCATCAGTAGAGAAGTGCACATACACAGGAGCCTTTAAGAGTTCTGACTGCGAGCAATCTTGATCTTGATCTGTCCAACCCAGATTTCTAAGGTTTTTTTTTAATAATTCTTTAACTCAACAGGGCCACGCCTCTTTGATAGTGACACCTACACAGTTTTCCTGTAGACACACCTCCTTGCCCACGCAGCTAGTTTTTATTGGTTATGGGCTACACCTACACATTTTCTGAGCCTATGCATTATCAATTTACACCTGTCTGCTGGGTGTCAAAGGTCGGTTCAATACATTCAAAGCAATATCCTGTTTTTGTTTTCAGGCCCATGTTTGACACCCCACGCATTTCCTGCATCCACGCACCAGTCATCTGCACCAGTTTCCCGGGTGCGAACTCGTCAACCAGGAAATACATTACATTCATACATTTGTCATATTACATACCATAACATGTGCTAACAGAAAAGGAGTAGGAGGCAACAACATGACCCGCCTGTAAAGTAATATTGTTGAATATTGTGTCTTCGTACAGAATAAATGCAAGATCAAATCACAACAAATTAACAACATATCCTATTACCTAAGCAAACTTAATAGAATATGTTACAATTTTTGTGGCCATTTTTAGGCATCAAGTGAGAGCACTTTACAGTGGAGATCCCTTGTGTTAAGCAGAAGCTGATCCTTAGTGAAGAAATCTTTGGTTGTTCCTTGGTGTCCCTTAATGTTGGGTAGAATCCTTTGGCTGTTCCCCAGTGTATACCTCCAAATGCATTCTGCACTTGATGCAATGCGTAGTATCACAATTTAATCAGATGTTTTTTACAAAACAAATTGACTTGTCATGTTTGACTGTACAATTTTTCTGAAAAGATTTTTTGTGACTTGCTAAACATTTTGTAAACATTTTTTTTTTAAACTTCCAAAAAACATTTTCGGTTGAATCCTATTTAACGGACAAATTCCACCATCATATGTCACCCCGCCGAAAGAAAAAAAAATACTAAAAATCAAGGAATTAACCAAATTTGATGAAATTTTCAGTTTTGATATATTAATAAATAAAAGATATAATGCAACAGTTATTTTATTTAAAAACTTTTACATTTTTCAGGTCAATTAACTTTTAACCACGTATATGTTTGTGAATCTGTGTTACGCCTCAAAGATACGTGGTTAAAAGTTAACTGACCTGAAAAAAAAAAACGTAAGAGTTTTCAAATAAAATAACTGGTGCATTGTATTGTTTATTCATTAATATATCAACACTGAAAATTTCATTAAATTCGGTTAATTCCTTGATTTTTAGTATTTTATTTTCTTTCGCTGGGGTGACATATAATGGTGGTATTTATGTCCGTTAAGTAGGATTTAACCACAATTTCTTTCACAAGAAATTTTGATCATCATCAAAAAATATGATGCAAAACATCACGTAAGTCAGCCTGATTACAAAATGGTATGATATGTTGGGCTACAACATATAGGAGTAAAGTGGAAAAAATGTGACACACTGACATTTGCATTTATCATCAGAGATTATAAAACTTTCAGAACAAAAACAATAAATCCGCCCTGTTGGCTGGGGCATTAGAATGCACCGACTGCACCTCTGCAGAGGGGTAAGACTCCCCCAATGGGGCCACCTGTTGGCCGTGGGTGGCGACCCGTGATGCTTAAGGATAGAGCCCAGGTGGATGAGCAGTTCATGACTAGCAATACTCCACTTTGGCCCTATCTGATCAATCGGCTGGTCACATCAAGCCCTAGTACCTATATGATTTTCCCAACCCTATTGCCCTTATGGCAAGCCCCAACCTCTTTTTATCATATGGGTGCTAGAAGGCGGTGGCTGAGGGTCTACATGTCCTGGGAATGACGTTAAACTCTATCTGATGGTGAGGTTCCAGTTTTGGAGGTTTGGGGAATGTGGAGCACCCCTTCATCACCATTGCTCCCTGGTCCACTCTGAGTGGTAGTACCTGTTAGGGTCCCATCTATGGGTTAAATAGAAAAACATGAGTTGATAAACAAAATTGTATTATGCATTAAGAATGAATTTATTTCACAACTTTTATGGCATTAAATGACCCACTGAGGTTGATATGCATAAAACAAACAAAATAAAAAACAATAAAAAATGATTAATTGAACTACAACCAAATTTAAACTTTTTAAAATTATTTTTTTTTATTAAAAAAGCAAAATGACAAATTCAAATACAGTTCATTAAATGTCAAATTGTATCTATTACTTACCGGTATTTATTAAAAATTGATTTAGCGGTAAATAAGAGAATACGGTTGACTAAAAATGGTCATCAAATAGGATACCAAAGTTGTTGGTAGAGTTATGTTATAAAAAAGACTGATCAAAAACTCTTAATAATATTTTTGATAGATATCAGTAAGTACAAATAGTTGGTTGTAAATTGACAAAAGGGAGATAACTTGTAAATACCGATATCATTGCTCATTCGAATATTTAGCTTTATCACTGACTCGAGTATAAGTCGAGTTGTAAATTTTGGAATATTTTTTCATTAAAATAAATAAAACTCGACTTATACTCAAGTATCTACGGTAGCTAAACTTGCAAATTGGTATGGTTGGAAAATTAAAACGGAAACTTTTTTGGTGGTCCCCATGACAGTTTAACTACAGTCTATGAATGAACTTTTGCAAATTGGGTTACAGTTTAGGAGTTTGGGGATTAAGGTTGTTTTTAATTACGTATTGCTTAAAAAAAAAAAATTTAAAAACCCAAAATTACTAATACCTTTAATGTTGAAAAATATTTTTTTAAACCAAGTTTAACTGAAATTATACATTGCAATACTAACACAAACAACTGAGACTAATGTGTCTATCGTTGGATTCAATAATTAATTTCAATGGTTAATTAAATGTATAGTAATTTGGGTTTTTTTGTTGTTTTTTTAAACCAATACGTAATTAAAAACAACCTTAATCACCAAACCCCTAAACCGTAACCCAATTCGCAAAAAGTTCATTCATAGACTCATTAAATTCATTAAACTGTCATGGGGACCACCAAAAAGCTTTCCGTTTTAATTTTCTGACCAATTTGCAAGTTTATCCTCTATGGTAACCTATAAATATTAAATCTTTCTATAAGTTAGTACAATGGGGAAAAAAAAAAAAAAGATAGTTGGTTGTTTTGCTTTTTTTTGTTTTCTATTAAAGTCTACTCATTCGGCTCGAGGCACACGTACAGATGATTAACAGAAATGTACAAAAGGTAAAAAATGGCGTCTAATTCAACTTCAGAACTTTAATGTTAAAAAAGATATTAGTCGGTACTGAGTCGTCATACAATTTATAACTAAATCAATAATCAATGTAAGGGGGGGGGGAAACAGCTCCGCGTTTATTTGCTTATCAAAAATCGCAAAAATTGCAGGTAAAAAAAAAAAAAAAAAAAAAAAAAAACGCGAAAATTGCAGGTAAAAAAAGAATTTGCGAAAACTGTAGGTAAAAATAAATTTGCAAAAATTGCAGGTAAAAAAAAAAATTGCAAAGATTACAAGCAAAAACAAACGCGAAAATAACAGGTAAAAAAAAAAAAAATTTGCAAAAATTACAAGTAAAAAAAAAAATCGCGATAATAACAGGTAAAATAAACTCCTGAAAATTACAGGTAAAAAAAAATGCTAAAATTACAGCTAAAAAAAAAACAAATGCGAAAATTGCAGGTAAAAAAAAAAAAACGCGATAATTACAGGTAAAAAAACTCAAAGATTACAGGTAAAAAAAATCATGAAAATTACAGGTTAAAAAAAAAAGAGAGAAGAAAAGCATCTTACAAATTGGTTAATACATTTTATAATTGGTGGAAAAATTCTACCTACTACAAAAACTATTGTTAAAGTACATTAGTTGATATTGTACTATTCATACTGTAAGTATTTGCTAGTGAAATATTTATCTTTTTCCGGTACAAGTTCCATAAAGTATAAATATGATTATAATTTCCGTCCGTATGATAAGAGTTCAATTGGGCACGTTGTCTTTAGTGAATTGTACGACGGGATTTTCCGTACGGTCGAACATTTGGTAAATGATGATGTAATAACTTAAGTTTGGCGGCGACGATTCCAGTCATGAAGACATCGTCGATCCAAAAATAGGAAAGTTGCATTGACATTTCAAATATTTTCTTTGCGTTCTTTAAACTCAACAGAACAAACATGCCCGAACAGTAGACTGGGTAAACTCTAGCCTGAAAAATCACGAAAAGTCACAGCCCATTTGTCGATATTAGTTCTTCGTTGTCTTACTGGTTTTTCGTTGACCCAAGTCTTGCAAAGGATAGAGCGATAGTCCAAAAGTGAAGTGATCTCAGGTTTACGCAAGAACGGTCCGAGTGCGTGAATATTGACAAATACGTCATCATCGATTTTTAATACGTACCGCACATGGGAGCAAAATTTAACGGTCCATTTAATGGCCGACATGAATTTATATGTCATGTTCCGATATGAATCGACGTAATCTTCTTGTATAATATCGTGATGAGATTCACTTTCCTTAATGATTGCATTGTTGATCTGGGGTGACTGCGATTGTCCCATAAAAAACAAGAGAGATGTGTTTTGAGATCCAAGAAGTTTATAATTTGCCCAAGATCTTCTTAAAGAATTTCTCCGTTCAATATTCGACGGTGACGAATGAGCTAGTATGACTACTGTCATGTTTGGTTGATCAGTACAGGTGTTCGTTTCCAGAATTTTGTAATGAAAAGTATGTAAATTCGCCTCTGAGGGAAAATCAGGAAATGATTTGCTGCGATATATAGTGTAAAAAGATACAAAAAATAACACCACAAGGAATTTAGTTCCCAAGTCAACTGTAAGCTTTTTAATCTTCCGAATTGTAGACCTGTTAAAAGAAGAAGAAAAGGATAAAAAATTTGGACATCAATGAAGACCATTAGTTAGCATTAGTGGGAAAAACTCAAAGAAATAATAATAATGATAATAATGATAACTGGACCTTGCCAGAGAACTGAAAAAGCAGTGGAATATGAGGATGAAAGTGATACCAATTGTAGTTGGTGCACTTGGAACGGTCCCCCAAAAAGACTGGAGGAACTGAAATCAGAGGAAGAATTAAGACCATCCAGACTACTGCATTGCTGCAATCAGCTAGAATACTAAAAAGAGTCCTGGAGACCTGAGGAGACTTGTTGTCACTCAAACTCCAGTGAAATACCATCAGCTAATGCTGATGTGAAAAACTCAAAAGTGAAAATAATAATAATAATAATGAAATTTATTTTGTACAGTGCTCAGGTGCACCACAACTCATCAAAGTCTCATGTCAAGTACACAGAATAATGTTGTGTCAGGAACATGAACAGTTCACAGTAGTAATATGCATGTATGTGTGTGCATGTGTATGTGGAGAGTGGCATCAGGTATAGTGTTGGCGGACTACAGGAAGCATGGAGGCTTTGAAAGATTCAGTGCTCCGGCAGCCTACAACAGATGCAGGCAGTTTATTCCATGTCTCCGCAATTCTGAGCGTGAAAAAATGTTTCCAAAAGTCATGTGAACAGTGCTGTTTTCTGACTTTGTAGGCATGCCCGCGTGTATTGGAGAGATGGAGATCAAAAAGGTGCTCAAGGTTGCCGTTGTTAAGATGATTAATGACCTTATGAGCATTTACCAGGTCAGTTGCCAGACGCCGAAGTTTCAACGAATCCAGCCCTGGGAATGGATTCGTTGAAACTTCGGCGTCTGGCAACTGACCTGGTAATGATAAACAGAAACAAGACCAAAGATGGGAGGAAAAACAATTATATGATTCATGTTTGTAAGAGCAAAGAAGGCGGTACGTTAGAATAGATAAAATAATTTAAGTTCATAGAAGAAGGCGAATTTACCAAAAGCAGAATCCATGGATGGTAAATTAGACCAAAACCTGGAATAACAGATTATTCCATTATATATTAGGGTAATTTATGAGGAAGTGCATCCCAGTCTCCTGCCTCAAAAATTGCTACCCGGTGACTATCAAAATAACAACCCCAGCTCGTCGTAATTCTTGTTTATTTATCGTATGTCGTAATTCTTGTTTATTTATCGTATGTCGTAATTCTTGTTTAGATATGAAGATGGATATATAGTTTGGAATAGACTGAGATCTGATAGATAGATAGATAGATAAAACAACAAAATAATATAGATAGATATGAACAGATGGAGATAGATAGATAGATATATATTTTCGACAAGTAAATGTATTGGGGGGGGGTCGCTTCTTTTTTGTCGTAATTCTTGTTTATTTAAACTAAAAACAAGACATTAAACAAACATGAATAAATAAAAAATCTTAGTATTTAAAGTAATATAGATAAATATGAACAAATTGAGATAGATAGATAGATAGATATGAAGATGGATAGTTTTGAATAGACTGGGCTGGGTCGTTATTTTAATAGTCACCGGGTAGCAGTTTTTGAGGCAAGAGACCGGGATGCACTTCCTCATAAATTACCTATATTAGTAAGTAGGGGTATGGCCTTTTTCATTGGCTCACACTGACTGTGGTTTCTCGGTTTAAGAGGTCGAGTTTTTGTAGTTTCATTCATAGCAAAATGGCACAACTAGCAGCACGTAGCTTGCAGGGTGGCAACTTGAAGATGCCGGATTCAAGTTGGGGTTGCTATCGGAGCCAATATGATGCACAAGAACCCGTAATCAGCGATGAAGATAGTGAATCACTGACGACCACCCTGTACGCATTCAAAAGATGTACCTTACGACTATGGATACTTTAAACGACACATTGGGGAGGTTGCTCATGAGAAAACTTGGACAGGGTTAAGAAAGGAAACCTCAGAGAGAAACTGATAAATAATTGTTGCACAAAACAATGCCATAAGAACAAATTATATCAAAGCAAAAATTGATAATACACAATAAAACAGTAAATGTAGACTATGCGGTGATAGAGATGAGACCATAAATGTATTAGTGAATGTAGCAAACTAGTACAACGGGAATACAAAGCTAGGCACGACTGGGTTAGGAAGGCGATCCACTAAAACTAAATTTTGACCATACAACAAAATGGTATATGCATAAATCAGAATCTGTTCTTAAGAATAAAACGCATAAAATTCTCGGGGACTTAAGAAATATTTACAAAAGGAATCATATTGCAATTGTATTAATTTTCTTTTTCTCTTAGTTTTCATTTCTACATATGAATCATCTTTCAGGGTTAAGAAAACACCTTTTAGATTTTGTAAGGAATACACATTCTTCTTGCGTATTTGTATCAATCTAGTGGATATTCTGTATTGCTCGACTGCATAGCTTGACAGATAGCTTAACCAAGACCGTCTAAGAAAACAGTAAACGATTAAAAAGGCAACGAAAAAGGAAAACTGAAGATGAACAAAAATGAACAAGAACAATAAAGATATATATTGATGAACACAAACGAACAAGTTTACGAAATGAGACCATATGAAGAGGAGTGGGTAAAAAAAGTGTTGTGTTCTGCAGAGATCGGGAATGCGTCTTTTCACCTTGGCAATTGTTTAAGGAACTGGCAATTGTTCCAAAAGCACAGGAAAGGGTGTGGATGGGGGGGGGGTGATGCTTGTCACGTAGGCTTGATGGGGTGTGCATGTAGATCATGTGCATGACCCCAATTACACAGGGTCACAGTTAGTAGAAGAAATAAGTCAGTCATAGAAATAGGTTAAAGTGTATATATGTATGCAGTATGAACATGCGTTTATAAGAGAAAATATGGATGTGAATGGTAGTGACAGAACAGTGGATATTAGTTTGAAACCAACACTAAGTCCTTACACTAACACTGAACATTCGGTAGAGAAAGACAACTAACTCACATGAACAATGCACATATAAATGTGTAATAAATATAACATGTAATAACAACAGAATACATATCCCAAACAAGTTAATTGTACAATATGTTCCATAAACAAATAAAAATTAGTTATAAAAGATTTACAGTATCTTCCATGTTTCTTATGGTTAATTGTAATGAATGGTGAGAAAGTTGGAAATTAATTGTCTCTATTTTGCTCGACGAACAGAGCTGAGAAATATGTCCTTTTCGCTCAACGAGTGAGGACCGAAACAACATAGGTGTTGTCCCTTCGAAGAAAGGAGATAAGAAAAGAAAGTTTCAAGGGGCTGAATTGTCACATGACCAACGGACACATAACATGGAAAGCTATGAATACAATCCAAGTGAAGACAATTATGGAGGTGCATGGTGTAATGGTTATCATCATATAAAATGGACTTGGCAACCCGAGTTCAAATCCTGCACGAGGCTGTTTGCATTTCACATGGTGATAATACCCTGGTGAAATGTATGCATCTTACTATTCTCCCTCCAACTATGGATAAAATAGTAGGGGAGACTGGGCTCTTTAACCTTAGTTTGGCAACCAGTCTAGGAGAAGCAAAAGTCTGAATTCAAACTTGTGAAACTCCGCCTAAGAAATTGGCCTCGTGCTACATCCTACTTGTGTGGAGGGGTGGCATATATATATATATATATATATATGAGTATAGATGAAAGGATATGAAAACAACACAATATGCCGTAAAAGTGAAAATATTTTATATCATATTCATAGCTAATATCGAACAATAATTTGATTTATAAAAATCATCTTCAGAGCTTGTTTTACTCCGGACTCATTTTGAATTCATTATTTTCGTCTCCGCTCTTGTTAAGTCCGGAGTAAAACAAGCTCTGAAGATGATTTTTATAAATCGAAATATTGTTCAATATTAGCTATGAATATGATATAAAATATTTTCACTTTCACAGCATATTGTGTTGTTTTCATATCCTTTTATCTATACTCATACCGTCGGATTCATTTCCTTTCTATTAACTCTCTATTAACAGAGGTGGAGCACCACACCTATCACTAGCTCCGAGCTGATTTACTCATGCACTGAGTTGGCAAGGGCCAGCATCAAACCCAGAACCTTGAGGTTCCTGGGCAGATGCCCAACCAACTGAGCTAAACCAGCCCTTTTCTGAGCTAAGCCAGTCCCTTAATTCTTACAAAAAGCTAAGAAATATGTCCTTTTCGCTCAACGAGCGAGGACCAAAACGACACAGGTATTGTCCCTTTTCATGTATTTTTAAGCTTTTTATCGATTTTCATTTTCTAATTCATTCTATGAATTCGATTCTCATGACATTTATCTGGTGAATATTTTTAGATATGAAAATTGAATGGACAAATAAATAATTGGGCTAAAAAAATAAAATTTTAACATGAAAAATTGTTGAAATTTAGACAGAAACAGATAAAAGTGTTTACCAAAAAAAACAATGAGGCTGTTATTAATGTCATGACCAGTGATGCTGAGATCTTTTTGATTTAGTGCATCCTGGGACGCACATATTTGCTTTGAATGAGTCCCCGGGAAAATTTATGGGTCCCAACTAAAGCTGTCTAACTCCAATCCTTGTAACCATATCCTGTGTAATTCCTTTCTAAGAAATTATTGAAATGTACTTACAGTTAGCTTGAAATGGTGAGGGAAGAAAAAAGACAATCACTGGGACACATGGATATGATTTTACTACATCCTTTTAGATTTTTGTGAGTCAGGGACGCAGGACATGTACCTATCCGCATCTGTGGATAACTATCAGCAATTACAAACTAAGAAAATATGAAGTAAATTTTGATTTCAAAATAACTCATGACAATGAGTTTCCTAAATAATGGAATGGGATTTGAAACTTTGGTTCTAAAACTGCCACCCTAGCTCTTTAAAAAAATCATCTATTCATACAATTTTGGCATTTCAATGAGAATTGGAATGTTTTCTTTCTGGTATTTGTTCTTATCCTCTTTCAAACAGTCTCAACAACAAACATCTGAGTTTATTATTTCTCTGAATTATTTAGATGAGGCTTGATAATTTAGATCATTTTGATTATTCAGACTATTATTCTCATCTTTATTGTTATCTACACTATTTCTCTGAATTTTTTAGATGAGGCTTGATACTTTGTATTATTTGGACTATTGTCCTCATCTTTATTGTTATCTACACTATTTCTCTGAATTTTTTAGATGAGGCTTGATAATTAGTATTATTTGGATTATTCGGACTATTGTTCTCATCTTTATTGTTATCTACACTATTTCTCAGAATTTTTGAGATGAGGCTTGATACTTTGGATTATCTGAATTATCTGGACTATTGTCCTCATCTTTCAAAGGCCAAATAATGGCTAATTTCAGTTGGTAGAGCACCCGGCTTGGAACCACAAGGTTTCGGGTTCCTCGCCAACTCAGCGTATAAGTAGCACAAGGATCTGTGTGGTAAAGTGGGGAGCTGATGGTAAGTGTAGCGCTCCATCTCAGATGCAAAAACAATCTCCCTGGTCTGGCTGATACCGACAGTAAGCCACTCCGTCAACTTTACTTTACTCATCTTTATTGCTATCTGCACAACATTTTAGTCGATGTGCCCTCCGGCCTTCTTCAGGTATTTCTTGTCAAACTCGGGAACCTTCTCCAACTCAGGCCCCCCATCCTCGAACTTGGGAACCTTCTCTTCGAACGCAGGAACCTTCTTGTCATAATCGGGAGCCTTCATAGAATTTCGAAACTAACCTTTTATTCAATCCACGGGGGGTAGACTGTTCTCATTCCGTTAACCATGACTGGTTAATTATTGTATGTTACTGTTGCTTTTGACCAGGATTGAACCTGCAGCTTAGAAATAACTGTCACTTAGAACTTTATTAACTCAACGCCTATATCCACTATGCCATGTGTCCAATTGGATGTCTGAGTTTATATTGTTAAATCATCTGAATTTCTTAAATGTTGGCTAGTGGTTTGTTTTTTTCTTTAGTTGCCTTTTATGTCAACATTCGGGTCATTTTTTTTTTTACTTTCAGGATTTAAGTAAACAATATGGAACGGAATGGTAAAAATTATTAGTGAAATAGATCACTAATTAGGACTGAGCCTATTCTAGTAGTGACCACCCTAAGCAGAGTTTAACAGGTTTGAATTCAGAGTTTTCCTTCTCCTAGACTGGTTGCCTAACCAAGCTTAAAGAGTCCAGTCTGCCCTACTATTTACCCATAGCTGGAGGGAGAGTAGTTGGATTCATACCTTTCCCAACGGTATTAGTGCTATGTGAACTGTAGCTTCGTCCAGGATTTGAAGTCGGGTCGATGATTCCGTCGAAGCAGTTACTGTTCATTATGACAGACTGTATAAATTCTATTTACAATGAAAGAAAAAGGAGAAAATATTCATACTTCAGATGCACATAGGAAAAACGGTGCTCTTCCAATATGTGATCTACCAAATGGTTTCTAATCCAATATGTGATCTACCAAGTTGTTTACATTCCAATATGTTATCTCAGATGGCTTTAAAACACTTCTTTAGGTGAAGGGAGTTCACATATTAAGTTTCATCAAGATTTTACCGATTAGCTTAAGAGTCCATAGGTAACAAATAACCAAAGAGAATTAAGGGAATAAAACAGACACAAACGTTAGTGAATAAATTTTTACGGAGTGAGAGAAAAACAAAAGAAATATTTCTTTTACTCATGCCTTAAATTCCACAAATACCAGAATTGGGTGCTCTTCCAATATGTGATCTACCAAATCGTTTCTAATCCAATATGTGATCTACCAAGTTGTTTACATTCCAATATGTGATCTATCCATTAACTACCCATTATTTTCCCATTAAACTAACCCTAAACCCTAACCCTGTCTTCTTTTTCCTAGTAGATCACATGGCATGAATAGTAGAGCAATAGTAGATCACAAACCTTCGGTAGATCCCATATTGGAAGAGCACTGGATAAACTTTTTGATAAAAAAGATATGTCTCTGCTCGGTCATTTTTCTAATAGTGAACCACCTGAGTTACAAAAGAGTGAGAAAGGAGGAAGTAAACATTGCTTGACTCCACATAGTCTACACATACCTAAAGATCTTCCATTCTGTGTTGGTTGTTATGCACCATTTACAGTGGAACATATATTGGTAAAATGTATTGATTTCAATGAAATCCGTTCTAAACCCTGCCAGGTGGGTGACTTGAATGACCTTTTTGAACAGGTTAATCCAAATGATATTTTTGGATTCCTGAAGGAGGTAGGATTGTATAAAAATATAAATACTCCACCAGCTTCTTTTTTTAAAAAAACGTTCCTCTACAAAAAAAAATACTGTAATAAAACTAGATCCTTTATACGGAAAGTAGTCATTAATAAATATTTTCACCTAAATAATAATAGTGCAAAAATGACTTAAATAAATTAAAGTCATTAATAAATATTTTCACCTAAATAATAATAGTGAAAAAATGACATTAATCTATTTAAGTCATTAATAAATATTTTCACATAAATAACTTACAATCACTGTTTAAGGTGTAATTTTTTTTATTATGGAACTGTTATCTTATTAATAATGGAGATTCGCTTCCGGTTTTTGTCTGTAACAAAAACTATGTCACTGCTTACGTCACTATACCCGAAACCGTCATAACATAGAATAAATACTCAAAATTTGAGCATGCAACATTAGACAGTCCTCATTGTTTTTTTAATACAAGTTTTAAAAGATACATCCCCAGTATCATATATTTATATATACTTTGTTTTATTTCAATAGATATTCAAAGTTAATAGAACTTAGTTTCGATTTCAAATTGTTTTTTTTTTTTTTGCTCCTTTAATAAATTTGATGATTTCATGATTTATAGTTCAAACTCTCCGACATTTAATTTTTAACTTCCACCTCTTCAAGCAATATCTTTCAAAAATTTATTCTTATATCGCCCGGGGGGCATTTTTTTTATTTTGCTAGTTGTGATAATAGAGTTTGTTATTTGGTGGGTGAAAATGTTGAGAAAAGAATATTTTCTAATTTTGTAAAAGCTGTTAAGTTTAACAATATTTTCTTGGACTGATTTGAATAATAATAATAATTGCTGTATAAAATAATGCCATAAGGACAAACTATATCAAAGCAAAAATTGATAAGACCCAACAAAATAGTAAATGCAGACTATATGGTAACAGAGATGAGACTGTAAAATATGTACTAAGCGAATGTAGCAAACTAGCACAACGGGAATACAACACTAATTTTGCAAAAGCTGCTAAGCTTAACAATATTTTCTTGGATTGGTTTGAATAATAATAATAATAATAACAACCAGAGGATAAACTGAAACCATCCAGACAACTGCATTGTTGCAATCGGCTAGAATACTCAGAAGAGTCCTGGAAACCTGAGGAAACTTGTTGTCACTCAGACTCCAGTAAGAGTATATTTATAGATATAAGTAGTAGGCAATTTATTGAAACTAATCATTTTTCATATATATTCAATTTCAAGAAATGCAATTCAGTCATAAGCTGTATATAGT
Organism: Doryteuthis pealeii; assembly: GCA_023376005.1. NCBI lineage: Eukaryota > Metazoa > Mollusca > Cephalopoda > Myopsida > Loliginidae > Doryteuthis > Doryteuthis pealeii. Next base: position 21,794,950 of record CM042148.1, read on the forward strand.
AATTAAGAATAATTAAAAAATAATTTATCCATAATTTACATGAATCAGAGATCTATTTAATTCTAAAATATTCTAAAATTCGGGAATAGGGTTAGGGTTAGCAGTTAATATTATAACCTTATAATATGCTTTTTATGGTAGGCCACATACTATAAGAGAGACATGATTTCGTAAGCCACATTCAAAAGGTAGGCCACATACTATAATGTGACCGAATAATTATTCTCTATTTTTATTGGCATTGAATGACCCACTGTGGTTGAAGCGCAGTAAAAAAAAATAATGGTGAACGGTTTCTACTGCAGCATCATCTAAATGGTCATTGGCCAAATATTTCCAATACTGGAGATAGGAATTATTATGAATGCTCTCATATGTTAAACAAAACATTTGTTTAATTCTTCTAACAAATTGTTTTTGAATTAATTTTCTCATCATGGTACCGTGCGTGATGATAACCTTTAACAACAGAATTCCTGGCCATCAATTCTTCACTCTAAGAAGCTATATATACATTAATTTTTTTTCTTACATTTGTTTTATTTCACTTTTTTACACAGTCATAATTGTCATATAATACCTTGACAAAGGGTGAGTGTCACCCGAAATATTAGAAAAAATAAAGTGAACCTGGGACAAAACAACAGCTGGGTAATTAAACTCTGTTTTTTGTTCTGTTTTTTGCTTTTGTTTGCTTGTTCATTTCGCATGTTTCCTAATATGCAAAAAAAAAAAACGTTCACAAGAACAAAGTTGATACGCAATAAATTCATTTTTATATATATATATATATATATATATATATATGGTAGATTCTACTGAGTTTAGTTTGTTGGCAATGTGTTCTATTTTGGTTTCTTGGGGAAGGAAGATCAGTATGTCGTCTATGTATCTAAAGTATGTGCAATTGTTGGGGATTCTATATTTGAAGGGACCTGATTCTAAAAATTCTAGGAATAGGCAGGCTAGAATGCCACTGAGTGGGTTGTCCATTGGGAGGCCGGCTTTCTGTTAGCAGTATTTGTTGTATCAAAAAGGGCCTTATAATTATTATTAGATAATTTAATAATAATTAGTATTAGATTCTTCTTCGAAAGTGAATTTTATGGTAGGTTCTTCCGAGTTTAGTTTGTTGGCAATGTGTTCTTGGGGAAGGGAGATCAGTATGTCGTCTATGTATCTAAAGTATGTGCAATTGTTGAGTATACCCGACATTTGCACATACTTTAGATACATAGACGACATACTGATCTTCCTTCCCCAAGACACCAAAATAGAACACATCACCAACAAATATATATATATATTATATATATATAATATATATATTTGGTACATGAAAACTTATAAACTACTAAAGTAGAGGAATCATATGTAAATAGGGAGGTGATATTTTATTATGAAATAAAATATAAAATAAAGGGGATACGAAGGCCTTTTCGACCAGTACTTTTTCAAGTATATACACTGGTGACAATTAAAAGTCAGAATGTAAAGAAATTAATAAGAACGAATGGGGGTAGACCAGAGAGTGGGGGGTGGGACAAAAAAATGGGGAAAGAGGGGTATGTGTGTGTGCCCTAGGTTAAACCAGGGTTATGAATACCTCCCAGTAAATAGATGGAGTGTATATATATATAAGCAACAATGACTTTTGAAATATTATGCTCCTCTTTGCCAGATTAAATTGTACTGAACAATGTTCATTGCACAATGTTTATGATAATAATTACAAATAAAATGAATGATATCAATTTTTTTTAAAGTCGTTTGATCATATATCGCTTTTTATGGAGGCGTGTGTAATAGTTATCATCATAGAGAATGGACTTTGTGACCCAAGTTCAAATCCTGGATAAAGCTGTTTGCATTTCAAATAGTGCTAACAGACTTAGGAAAGGTATGCACTGAACTATTCTCCCTCCAGCTATAGATAAATAGTAAGGCGGATTGGGATCTTTAACTCTTGAATGGCAACCGGTCTAGAAGGAAAACTCTGAATTCAAACCTGTTAAACTCCGCTTAAGAAATTGACATTGTATTACATCCTACTAATGTATATATATATATATATATATGTCGCGCATGTAGCACAGATATCCATGACAGTCTCTCGCCAACCTTCCCTATCACTCATTGCCTCTGGGAGCTCTTCTGCGCAGCATCCAGCATCCTCACATAGTTGGTCAATGTAGGTCCTTGCTGGGCAGCCCACACTAGCATGCCCATGAGTTGGCTTCCACAGGAGAAGGTCGCTTATGAGCTCGTCCTTGTTTCACCAGCAGTGCCTTGCATGCCTAGTCTGTCTTACTCGAATGGTTTGTGAGATGGGAGGCAGGTGACCATACAGCTGCTTCCTTGTGGGGTGGTGTTTCCATGACTTGTTCAAGACTGTACGCAGCATTCTTGTGCAGGCCCCATCCAGCTTATTCTCGAGGTGCTTCATTAAGGGTCCAAGTGGTGCAGCCATACAGCAGTACTGATATAACCACAGCCTGGAAGAATTGATGGCCTGGAATTTTGTTGTTAAAGTTTATCATTACATACAGTTCCATGACAAGAAAATCAATGCAAAACAATGCAAACATTTAAAAATACTTCAATTCCGAAAAATTATAATTTTGGACAATGCTGTGACAGGTTCACAGTGATTAGAATAGTTCAATTATGTTCTAAAAATAAAGGGTTTTTTTTTGTTAGAATAAAGGGAGAAAGGTACTTAAAAGATGTTACTAACATATTTTAGCTGTAACAACACGGACAATTGGTCATCCATACTTACCTACCTAAGTGAGTGAAAATCAGAGACCGGCATTTTTTTGGGTGTAAGGGAGATAAATGGGTGAACATCGTTCAAAAGTCGTCTTAATATTTGGGTGTAAATTGGTAAGAATCTATGGATGACCCTAAAGTAAATCACAGTGATCAGAATAGTTCAATTATATTCTAAAAAGAAGTTTCTTTTTTGTTAGAATAAAGAGAGAAAGGTACTTAAAAGATGTTACTAACATATTTTAGCTTTTTGGTTTTGTGTGGAAATCTTAACTAATTACCGTTTTTGCTAATTGCCAACAATACACCTGGACAATTTGGTCTTCCATACTTACCTAAACACCAGGTGAGTTAAAATAAATCGCATGATCCTAGGGGGACGAACTTCCAGGCAACACATGCCCCCTCGCCTAAAAGTGATAAGGGCTGGGTTTATTACCCGGTGCCTGAGGCGCCCCTCAAGGAGAATACCAACGGGACCATGCGTTTTTGGCACTAGCCATTATATCAGCTTTAGTTTGTGTCTGGCTCTTCATCTTAAAAACTTTATGGTAGGAGGACAGGCAAATATATTCCTGAACAACTGGTCAAGTCAGGGCCGGCGTATAGTCATATACTACATCCGAACCCCCTCACCATGTTTAGTTTGGTTTACAGCATATCAACCTCGGTTGGTCATTTAATGCCGAGAAAGTTTTGAAATAAATTCATTCTTAATGGATACTCAGATTTTTTTATAAACACATTTTACTATTTAACCCATAGATGGGACCCTAACAGGTACTACCACTCCAGGTCAGAGTGGACCAGGGAGCAATGGTGAAGAAGGGGCACTTCACATTACCCAGACCTCCAGAACTGGAACCTCACCATCAGATAGAGTTTAACCTCATACCCAGGACAATAAAATCCTCAACCACCGCCTTCTAGCACATATATGATAAAAAGGATTGGGGCTTGCCGTTGGGGCAATCATATAGGCACTAGGGCTTGATGTGATCAGATGATTGATTGGAGGGGGCCTCTCTGACTGCCTGTCTAGCAAATAAGGATCTAAGTGAAGTGTTGCATGTCATGGACTGCTCATCCACCAAGATTCCGTCCTTATGCATCATGGGTTGCTACCCATGGCCAACAGGTGGCCCCATTGGGGTTTCTTACTCCTCTATAGAGGTGCAGTCGGTGTATTCTAAAGCCCCAGCCGACCTGGGTCCCCTCACCGAGGTGCCCAAGCCTCCTTGGAGGCCCCAGAGGAACGAGTTTCATATATTTTGTACTAGAAGCAACTACCCAGCGTTGCCAGAGTAGAGTGAGGTATGATAAAAAGTGATTCTCACAGATCCATCAATTGTTTTGGTCTTATATAATTGATTCACTTGTCATTATTATTATCTTCTATAATTATCGAATTTATACGATATTCGCATTGTAGTTGCCTTCAAGCAAAAATATAAATATTATCGACAATGCTTCTAAAAATAAACGAACACAAAAAATCTTATTTCCTTCGCCGAGGAGCATAAGGCCCCGGATGTGTCTGTTATTATCCACTCAGCGACTCACTTGCCTCATATGGCAGTAGTCTCAGTATCAATGACAAGGTTAATTTGCATGAGTTTCTCGGTGCTGTATCATGGCTGAAACAGTATAGTGTTTAACTATCCTGCTAGAGGTCACGGTTTCGATTCCTGTCGGAGGGGTCGTTAGTATATATCGCTGATGAGACTTAATAAAGTTGAAACAGTCTGTTGATTCTTTGCGGGATTCACTTGTCATTATTATTATCTTCTATAATTATCGAATTTATGCGATATTCACATTGTAGTTGCCTTCAAGCAAAAATATAAATTGATTTATGTTTTAATCACAAACACAATCAGTGACTTTCCCCTCTGTTACTATTCAAATCCTATATTTTTACATATCTTTCCAGACATAAATAAAATCTTCATTATTTTTGCATAAAAAGCAAGTTCTGGTGATAGTGAATGTTTACATATATTTACTTTGTCATTAATTGTTTTATTTTCATAGTTTCCTCCGGGCATACATACATACATGTACACCAACTGCCCTTTATATATGTACTAGAAGCGGCTACCCAGCATCAACTGGGTATAGGAGCAGTGACAAAAAAAAACCCTGTTGTATTGAATTGTTTACTTATGAGATTCACAAATGTTGGACATTTTTAAGTAGAATTTCAATGCTATTTCTGTGTATATTTTAATTTTTAAATATTTTCAAATATAAATCAAATCCTCATAATCTTTGCACAAAAAGCAATTACCGGATCTTGCTTTTTGTGCAAAAATTAAATTATATCACAATATTATTTAATGTGTATATATATTTACTTTGTCGTTAATTGTTTTATTTTTGTAGTTTCATCCGGACATACATACATACATACATACTGACTGCTCTTTATATATGTATAGAAGATAGATGAATACTACTTGATGTAAAAATTAGACAAAGCGCATCTCTAAAATTGTCAAGAAGACTGAAGGTGTCCTGGCGTCACTCAGCAAGACCTTTGTCAGCCGCTCACCGGCTATCTATTTAAAGCTGTATAAAGCAGCCACACTTGGAATTTGCATCAACACTCTGGAACCCCTATCTCGCTCAGAACATTGACCTGCTAGAAACTGTACAGAGACGTGCAACCAAATGAATACCCTCCATCAGGCATCTGCCATATTCTGAACATCTTGCTGCCCAGGGAATGGATTCATTGAAACTCCGGTCTGGCAACTGACCTGGTAAACGCTCATAAGGTCATTAATCATCTTAACAATAGCAACCTTGAGCACCTTTTTGATCTCCATGTTTCTAATACACGTGGGCATGCCTACAAAGTCAGAAAACAGCATAGCTCACATTACTTTCGGAAACATTTTTTCACGCTCAGAGTTGCCGAGGTATGGAATAAACTGCATGCGTCCGTTGTAGGCTGCCCAAATACTGCATCTTTCAAAGCCTCCATGCTTCCTGTAATCTGCCAGCACTATACCTGATAACCCGTACACACACATATGCATGTACACACATATGCATGTACACACACATACATGTATATTATTACTGTACACTATGCATGTTCCTGACACTAATACATTATTCTATGTGCTAGACATGAGACTTTGATGAGTTGTGGTGCACCTGAGAACTGTACACAATAAATTTCATTATTATTTATTTTTATTGACATATAATAGAGTCAGGACCCATATCATAGATTCAGCAGAGGGAATGAGACCCTAGAATCGGCCCTGGGTGCTCTTCCAGTTTGTAATCTACTATTGATCTACTATTCATGGCATGTGATCTACTAGGAAAAAAGAAGTTAGGGTTTAGGGATAGTTTAATAGGAAAATAATGGGTAGTTAATGGGTAGATACCATATTGGATTAACCTGCTCAAAAAGGTCATTCAGGTCACCCACCTGGCAAGGTTTAGAACGGATTTCATTGAAATCAATATTTTACCAATATATTTTCCACTGTAAATGGAACATAACAGCTAACACAGAATGGAAGATCTTTGGGTAGGTGTAGACTATGTGGAGTCAAGCAATGTTTACTTCCTCCTTTCTCATTCTTTTGTAACTCAAGTCGTTCACTATTAGAAAAATGACCGAACAGAGACATATATAGGTTTGTGATCTACTATCAATCTACTATTCATGCTATATGATCTACTAGGAAAAAAGAAGACAGGGTTAGGGTTTAGGGTTAGTTTAATAGGAAAATAATAGGTAGTTAATGGATAGATCACATATTGGAATGTAAACAACTCAGTAGATCACATATTGGATTAGAAACCATTCGGTAGATCACATATTGGAAGAGCACCCAATTCTGGTATTTGTGGAATTTAAGGCATGAGTAAAAGAAATATTTATTTTGTTTTTCTATCACTCCGTAAAATTTATTCACCAACGTTTGTGTCTGTTTTATTCCCTTAATTCTCTTTGGTTATTTGTTACCTACGGACTCCTAAACTAATGGGCAAAATCTTGATAAAACTTATATGTGAACTCCTTTCACCTAAAGGAGTGTTTTAAAGCCATCTGAGATAACAGGGGTACTGAAAATTGATCAGAAGGTCTAATTCATTCAGAAAGCAAATGAAATAGAACTTTTGCTAGAAAGTTTAATCAGAAATGATACATTCTACCTACAGACTCCTGGTATGTGAACTCCATTAACCCCAGGGAGTGTTTTAAAGGTGAATATTTACCCAAACTTTTGTCTAAATTGATAAGTAGTAACATAATGACCATCATTAAAAAAAGAAAAATATCATTACATGTGCAGTTTATTTTTAATACATTTAAAGGGATTTGTTTTGGTCAATTTCTGTCTCTTTTTCAATGGTTTTAAGTGCTTGTTTACAATTTTACTGTAACATTCGCGATTGCAAAAAAATTTACCAAAAATCTGGTAATTATCCGATTTTAATGAAATGTTCAGTATTGATTTATCAATTAATGAATTTTATAATGCATCAGTTATTTTATTTCAAAACTTTAATTTAGTATTTTTATCCTTGATAGAGCATGTACATCTAAGTTAGAGTAGCATGGACATGAAGTATCCAACTGACTGGTATGCAGGGGATACAATCTATTTGGGATCATCAATATCTCTTGTACATTCACAATGCATGCACATGTTGATGCAAACTTATAGATTTATACAAGGATTTTTACAAATCCCTAAGAGAGCTCAATGTATAATAACTAATAATCTAATTATATACAGAGCAATATCTATACTTTCAATAAGAAAGAAAAACTTAAACTGTCATTTGACTATTATGAATTAGTTAGGCTAATATTGAGTTCTGGTCAAAATAAATTCATAATAGCCAAATGATGGTTTGTTAAGTTTTTCTTTCTTATTGAAAGTATATATATATATATATATATATATATTTATATATATAGCATGCGTCATCAGTACAGTAGTGAACTGGATCACGTACTCATGCCACAAGAGAAACTGGAAAATTTCCACCTCAGATGCCTACACGCATCCTATGCATACATTGGCAGGACAAAGTGCCAAACACAGAAGTGCTGGCATGAGCAAACATGAACAGCATGCCCGCCATCATCTGCGAGAGGCACCTGCGTTGGCTTGGCCATGTCAGGAGGATGGACAAAGGCCGCATCCCCAAAGACCTACTGTATGGCAAATTAGCGGAGGACACCAAACCAGTAAGAGACCATGCCTGCACTTTAGGGATGTCTATAAGAGAAACATGAAGACATGCCACATTAACACCAACACATGGGAGGCTTGTGCAGAAGACCGTGCTACCTCGCGAGTCCTGTCAGACATGGAACGAAAAGGAGTGAAAAAGAGAGGAAAGGAGCCACCACGGAAAAGAGAGCCAAAAGGAAGGAGAGACAATAGCAACTCCAGCAAGCATCACTGTTTGTTTGCAGTCACTGCACCAGAGATTGTGATTCAAGAATTGGTCTGTTCAGCCACTCACGCAGTTGCAGATAAAAAAAAAAATTTTTAAATCGACACTATGTCATCGTCTTCAGTAGATGGAAGGATGCCAACAACAATACATATATATATATATATATATATATAATAAAGAGAAAGGAAATGAATCCAACAGTAATATATAGATAAAAAGGTATGAAACACACAATATTGTTAAAAATGAATATATTTTATATCATTTTCAAAGCTAATATTGAACAATATTTCGATTTATAAAAAATCATCATCAGAGCATGTTTTTTAATCCGGACTCATCGAGAGAGAAGCAGAAAATAATTTAAATTCAAATCGGAAGGATTGTTGTTCCAAAAAGCATGTATGCCATGCGCTCGCTTCAACATATGTACATCCACTGACACCAGGCATTGCCGAACTCTATCTTCATTGTAACAGTTTTTGAAAGAAAAAGACATACTTCAAATTTAAAAATAGAAAAATTCTCTTTTTCAAAAAAGATATATATATACATATATATATATATATATATATATATATATATAATCAAAAGAGCATTAATTTTAAAATGGTTTTGCATATTTCTTACAATTGATTAAGTCACCAAAGTGTCATGTCCCTTCATAAATATTGTTTTTTTTTTTATAAAAAATAAGTCCCATTCCAACGGCAAGTATTATACCAACTGAGATTAATCGAAAACTCGATTAATTCAACGGATGTAACCCTGAAGAATCAATCGATGAAACTCAAGTAGGTTACTTCTATCCATTGTATAAATAATTTTTGCTCTACATTGTATTGAGCACTATGTATTTGTTTTTTCTCAGTCTTAACCCCTGGATACTGTGTGCTTCCAACGATCATACTCATACCCACCGGTAAGCTACTACTCATACATTAACATACATATATATATATATATATATATATATATATATATCAATGGAGCATTAATTTTAAAATGGTTGGGTGGATTTGGATATTTCTTACAATTCATTGTCACCAAAGTGTCATGTCCCTTCATAACATTTCTGCACCAAGAGGAGTTGTGTTTCGGAACAGATGTGTGTGTATCAAAGAGAGAGAGAGGGCATCTGTAAGCTTTAATTGATCCGCAAATATCCCCCCCCCTTCATAACATCTCTTGTTGCAAAGGTAGGTAGTTATTTACTTGGCAGTGCCCATCTCCTTCCCAAGTAATATGCGACACGTTGTAACTGGGGTACCAATGAGAGGTCATATTTGATTTCAGGCCTTGCCCATTCGTGGCCAAGGATTTATTACATAGCCTAACTCCAGCATGTCCTCCTCTCCAAGCAGTACCTCACCATTGGACAAAGAGAGAGAGGAACACGGTCAATTTTTGATACCTGGGGTGTTCCAAAAATGGAAATATGAAAACTTTTGAACATTGACCCCACATGGATTCTTCCACAAATAAATAGATAAATCTTATTATAATGGAGATTGTGTGGTTTTCTGTCTGTAACCGAAACTATATTACTACTCAAGTCACAATTCCCTTAGTTATTTACGTCACATTCTCCATGATTTTATTTTTGTTTAACCTCAATTATTAATAAAATTGTTTTACATTATTAATACTGTTGACCATATCTACATATTAATAACATGCAATTGTATTTATATATACAACAAATTGCGGTTTACAGAGTGAACGGGAAGGCTAATTTGCATATGGATATTAAAAATTTGATTTTAATAAATATCTGCTTAGTATTATTGATTTCTAACTGTTTGGTTTTATCTTAATGAATATGAGCAAAATTCTCTACAATAAATCTTAAAAGAAATCCATTAACAAGAAGAAATAACTGTCATTTTATTCTTTACTTCCTATTTCAACTAAATAGCTAAATTAAGAAAATTTAGCAATGAAAGATGGAAGTGATGGGAGAGTAAGTTTCCGTTATTTTATTTTTCTATTATACCCCCTTCTGTTTCAAATCTTTTTATCTGCATTCTTATTTAGTTTTATTAGCCTTTCTAATTTAATATAATATTCTATTTCATTAAAACTTAAATACTTGCACCCGGAGGGTGCATATATTTGCTAGTAATAATAATAATACCACTGGTACAAGCAACAATCCCTACCTTGACCTTTAGTTCTTAAATATATTTTTTTAATTGAATTATATCATTTTATACATATCGAACAACCCCTCTGTACAAGTAGGATGTGACACAAGGTGTGGAAATTTATTAAGGGAATGGTGATCCTGTTTCACCGGTCACTAGCAGCAATCCCTTAGGGTCACATGATGCCAACTATAAAATAGGGGGCACCGAAGAATTCGGCCTCTTTTTGCCTCTAGCATTGGCTAGCTACACTTTTCTCCGTATCATTAGAAGCCCCAGATGGCAACGACACGGAATCCTCACCACGTTAGAAGCTGGAGCAGCAAACGCACACCTAAAACCAATTCTACAGTGCTCAACAAGTTACGGGGAACAAAACTCTCACGGATTTCAGCTAAGTTCTACAGGCATTTTTATCTGCAACTCCCCTTTAAACCTTTAATTACATTTAATTCTCCAAAAACTACATTTTACCTACCAAACACATTGAACACTTTGAATTCCTTTTGGACTCTTTGGACTCGTTAAAAACTCGTTTGGTTGTTTCACTTTATGTATATTGTATATCCCTATTTATCCCTAAAAGATACAGAGTTAGAAAAAGACCTTGGTGTGAATGTGGACCCCGAATTAAAATTTTCCAAACACCTAGAAATACAAGTAAATAAAACAAACAAGGTATTAGGATTAATACGGAGGTCATATGAATACATGGATAAAGAAATGCTGAAAAATTTATTCATTGCATTGGTAAGACCTCATTTGGAATTTGCTAATGTGGTCTGGAGTCCAAGACTAATCAAGGACATAAAACTCATTGAGGAAGTTCAAAAGAGAGCTACTAAGGTAATGAATGATTTAAAAACCCTTTTATATGAAGAAAGACTTAGGAACATTGACTTACCAAGTTTGGTTTATCGATGTACAAGAGGGGATATGATTGAAGTCTACAAATATACACATGGATTTTATTCAACAGAATTTGATCTACTAAACATTGTTCAAAATATCAACACCAGGGGTCATAAATTAAAACTAGAATTTTGTAAAGCAAATGCAAGACAAAATTATTTTAGTAACAGAGTGGTGAATACATGGAATAAACTACCATCATCAATAGTGAATGCCCATTTCTAAACTCCTTTAACTCTTAATGTCCTATACCACCTCATTCCACCCGGCCAGAAGTTACATTTCCTAATCCACCCCAAATGATAGCCTTTGTTTAAATGTAATATTAAACATATTTAGAAGTCTTTGATTTAAGGGAAATATCCCAGGTATCTTTAAATGAAAAGGAAATTTTTAGCCATTTTTGTTTATAAATTCTTATAGGAATGTTAAGAGTTAAGGCAATGTTAGATAATCTGTGGAAAGATTATAAATATTCTGTGGAATTAAGATGAATGTTTATAAGGAACAGCTGACAGGTCTCAGACCTAATATACTATTATTTTAATAATATTTTAGTAACAGAGTGGTGAATACATTCAATAGTGAATGCCCCATCTCTAAACTCCTTTAAGGCAATGTTGGATAATCTGTGGAAAGATTATAAATATTCTGTGGAATTAAGATGAATGTTTATAAGGAACAGCTGACAGGTCTCAGACCTAATATACTAGCTGAAAAGATATTATTATTATTATCACTCCTTTTGAGTTTTCACATCAGCATTAGCTGATGGTCTTTCACTTTTTATAAATTCTTATAGGAATGGGGCTCTGGACAGGATGTTAAGAGTTAAGGCAATGTTAGATAATCTGTGGAAAGATTATAAATATTCTGTGGAATTAAGATGAATGTTTATAAGGAACAGCTGACAGGTCTCAGACCTAATATACTAGCTGAAAAGATATTATTATTATTATCCACTCCTTTTGAGTTTTCACATCAGCATTAGCTGATGGTCTTTCACTTTTTATAAATTCTTATAGGAATGGGGCTCTGGACAGGATGTTAAGAGTTAAGGCAATGTTGGATAATCTGTGGAAAGATTATAAATATTCTGTGGAATTAAATGAATGTTTATAAGGAACAGCTGACAGGTCTCAGACCTAATATACTAGCTGAAAAGATATTATTATTATTATCACTCCTTTTGAGTTTTCACATCAGCATTAGCTGATGGTCTTTCACTTTTTATAAATTCTTATAGGAATGGGGCTCTGGACAGGATGTTAAGAGTTAAGGCAATGTTGGATAATCTGTGGAAAGATTATAAATATTCTGTGGAATTAAGATGAATGTTTATAAGGAACAGCTGACAGGTCTCAGACCTAATATACTAGCTGAAAAGATATTATTATTATTATCACTCCTTTTGAGTTTTCACATCAGCATTAGCTGATGGTCTTTCACTTTTTATAAATTCTTATAGGAATGGGGCTCTGGACAGGATGTTAAGAGTTAAGGCAATGTTGGATAATCTGTGGAAAGATTATAAATATTCTGTGGAATTAAGATGAATGTTTATAAGGAACAGCTGACAGGTCTCAGACCTAATATACTAGCTGAAAAGATATTATTATTATTATCCACTCCTTTTGAGTTTTCACATCAGCATTAGCTGATGGTCTTTCACTTTTTATAAATTCTTATAGGAATGGGGCTCTGGACAGGATGTTAAGAGTTAAGGCAATGTTGGATAATCTGTGGAAAGATTATAAATATTCTGTGGAATTAAGATGAATGTTTATAAGGAACAGCTGACAGGTCTCAGACCTAATATACTATTATTTTAATAATATTTTAGTAACAGAGCGGTGAATACATGGAATAAACTACCATCATCAATAGTGAATGCCTCATCTCTAAACTTCTTCAAGGCAATGTTGGATAATCTGTGGAAAGATTATAAATATTCTGTGGAATTAAGATGAATGTTTATAAGGAACAGCTGACAGGTCTCAGACCTAATATACTATTATTTTAATAATATTTTAGTAACAGAGCGGTGAATACATGGAATAAACTACCATCATCAATAGTGAATGCTCATCTCTAAACTTCTTCAAGGCAATGTTGGATAATCTGTGGAAAGATTATAAATATTCTGTGGAATTAAGATGAATGTTTATAAGGAACAGCTGACAGGTCTCAAACCTAATATACTAGCTGAAAAGATATTATTATTATTATTCACTCCTTTTGAGTTTTCACATCAGCATTAGCTGATGGTCTTTCACTTTTTATAAATTCTTATAGGAATGGGGCTCTGGACAGGATGTTAAGAGTTAAGGCAATGTTAGATAATCTGTGGAAAGATTATAAATATTCTGTGGAATTAAGATGAATGTTTATAAGGAACAGCTGAAAGAATATTATTATTATTATTATTATTATTATATGAAATAGACGTTTATTCCTTTGCATGTATGACAATGATAATACAAAAATAGCTCATGTGCAGAAGCATGAGTTCGTCACTTAAGATACTTCATCTTAGAATGGCATAAAGGTCACAAGTATAAGACACCTGGTGAGAATCGAACTCATTACATAGAAGTAATGGTCTATGAGACTAGCTCGCTAACAATTATTACTCCCCATGGTGGGGACGCGATATAAATAAATAAATAAAAAAGAACATTTATGCGATCTACATTTTACAAGGTTAAGAATTTTATAAATAGATTTCAAGAGAAATCTGTCGTGTCAGGTCAGCTTTAAACATTTTGTTTTTAATAATATAATTAATTAGAAGACAACGGCTTGGTGTGTTTGAAAGGTCTTTAGAATAATGACCAAAATATTTAGTCTTGAGCATTCTTACTATCTATCTAAAAGACTCATTTATTATTGATAGATTTTCTTATCTGGTCCAATTTAAGTCGGCTCGCTAAAATAAAAATAAAATTTTTAAAAGAAATTTATTTGAATTTGATTAACTCATTAAAAAGGTTAGATTAAATCTGAAAGATTTTATTTTTTAAATTCTATTTAATGTTTAATCTAAAGATTAAATATACACTACTGTGTTAGGCAGTATTTGCGTTTAAATATATACTATACTTCAACCCTTACCTAGAATACTGGTATAATATACAATGGAAATATATATATACAATTACTATTATTAATCATATATTTCCATTGTCAGTATTCTAGGTAAGGGTTGAAGTATACATTTAAACACAAATACAATTACTATTAGTAATTATATATCTATTGTATATATCAGTATTCTAGGTAAGGGTTGAAGTATACATTTAAACACAGACTAAGATATTAATATTTGTTTAAATAGTAAAAATCTTTTCTCTTTTAATGCTATATATATAGGAATTATTTTAAAAAAATAGATTTTGTCGCTTTTTCTCCAACAACGATTAAGCTATCATGCTACAAACAAATAAACAAACAAACAGAAAAAGAAAATAAGAAAAAAAAAAGCTCGCGGTTTATTTTTAATGAATGCTGAGCGACGTAAATACACAATCAATATCCGGATGAGCGTAAAAAAAAAAAGAAGAAGAAAAATAAAGAAAATAAAAATAAAACAGACTTTACCTTCGAATTTTAGGAAATAGTCTTCGAATAAGACAATTTTTTTTGGCTTGATTATTTGTAGTTGCATCATGCGGTAACGTTTTCACCATGTTGTTGTTTTGAAGAATTCCGGATTTCTTTAAAGAGCCCTGAGTAAAAGTACACGTGATGTATTAAGTTAACTGGTTTACTGAATAAACAACATTTTCTATATTTTACTACGTTTCAGTGCTTCTAAATATCTGAGGCACCCCCGTCTCTAACCAATAAACATTTTTTGTGTGATAAATAATATCTCTAAACTGTCAATGTACTGCAATTCAGTTATGTCTACATCACTAGCAAATTTTTTTCTCCTTTTTTTCTTCTTTTTTAAATAATTAATATTTTTTTCAATCTGTTTCATGAATAATTTTTACAGGTTTGTCAAAAAGAAGTACTTATTCTCTTTAGACAGGCTTTCTTTTCCCTCACTTTTTTCTTAAACTACAACTGGTTGAGACGGAAAAAATGCGGCTGGTTTATCATACATTAATGGCAATGCACAGGTTCATTTCCCTGGAAATTATAGACGAATAAAAGAAAGGCAGCTGTTTTGTCCTTCGCCCAAAACCTATAAAAAGCTCATTGATTTTGTTCAGATGTTCACCTACGTCATTGTATTTTTACTCTGTCTGTAATAGCCGTTGATGCAGACAGAAAAGGCTATCGAGAAAGTTGAAAAATGCTCCCGCTTCGTAAAAGCGTATAATTTTGTTATTTATCAAATAGACTTGCGGTAAATTTAAAGCTTACAGATGCCCTCCCTCTCTTTGATACACACGCATCCACAATTTCCTCTTTCCCATCTTTAAAAAAAAATCAATTATTGGAATTCTTTAAACTTAATTTTGCCATTAAAAGAAAGAAATGTGTTATTATTAGAATAACGGAGGCTATGCACAGCGACAAGCAAAGAGAGGAGGCGATCAATAAAACAACAACAGGATGATGACATTCATATCACTTCAATTAGCGCACAGCCAAATTTAGTATATGGAGGAGGGGGAGGAGAAGGAGTAGGAGACGAAGGGTGGTTCGAAATATCGCCGAGGTTAATTCTCGGATCAAACATGACTAGAGGCGTATCGCCACAAGTGTCACAAGTTCAAATGTGTAGTAAATTTTAAATGTATATTAAACAGAACGTTCATCAGGCACTTCCCAACAAAACTGACCTGAAAATACAAAGTTTCTATATTAAACAAATTTTTTAAAAAGTGGTGTGGCTTTCGTTTTACTGAAGAAAACATGTTTTTTTTTTTTCGTTTTTTTTTCCGTCTGAGTATTAAAATGTAGTTTAGACTTTTAATTGAACTAAACACAATATTTATTATTTAAAATATCATAATGCAGACTTGATCAAATAATTAGGAGAAATCCATGAAACAGCTTTTAATCACTTTCGCAGTCAGTCAAATAAATTTTCTTCTAAAAGTTGATGGAGGAATAAAAAAAAGTTTTAGATAAATTTATACAATTGTTTATCGAAAAAGTTAAAATAATTAAGGCCGCCATAAAAAAAAAAAATGTATATTTTGAAGGGAAACGTTTATCTAAATTAGAAAATCTTCAAAATTATCAAAATACTTAATATCAATAAAAAAAAAAGTAAAGTAAAGTCGTCGGGGCGGCCTAATGTCGGTATCAGCCAGTCAGCGAGGGAGTCTATCCCCTTTTCAATAGTGCTAGACCAAGGAGATTGTTTTTAGTGTCTGAGGTGGAGTGCCATACCTACCATCAGCTCCTTACTTTACCGCACATATCCCTGTGCTACTCATACGCTGAGTTGGCGAGGACCGGTATCGAACTAGGAACCTTGTGGTTTCTAGCCGAACACTCTACCGACTGAGCTAACCCGGCCGCGCCAATTTAATTCAGTTGGTAGAGCATCCACCTCAGAACCATATGGTTCCAGGTTCAATACCGGCCATCACCAACTCAGCGCATGAGTAGCACAGCTTGGTGGGAAGTGATGGTAAGTATGCCACTCCCCCATAGACACAAAATCAGCCCTGTCAACTGGGGCTTTAGAATACACCAACTGCACCTCTGTAGAGGGGTAAGACCTCCCCAATAGGGCCACCCGTTGGCTGTGGGTGGCGACCCATGATGCTGGTGGATGAGCAGTCCATGACATGCAACACTCAACTTAGGCTAGATGGGCAGACGGAGAGGATCCCTCTGATCAATCAGCTGGTCATGTCAAGCCTTAGCACCTACACGATTGTCCCAAGCCTATTGCCATTATGGCAAGCCCCAACCCTTTTTATCATATATGTGCTAGAAGGCAGTGGCTAAGAGTCTTTATGTCCTGGGAATGATGTTAAACTCTATCTGATGGTGAGGTTCCAATTCCGGAAGTCTGGGGAATGTGGAGCAGCCTTCTTCACCACTGCTTCCTAGTCCACTCTGACCCAGAGGGACTCATCTATGAGTTAAATAGAAAAATGTGTTCATGAAAAAAATTGAGTATCTATTAAGAATGAATTTATTTCAAAACTTTGTTGGCATTAAATGACTCACTGAGGTTGATATGCCATAAAACAAACAAATAAAACAATCTCCCTGGTTTAATGCTAGTGAAAAGGGGCTAGACTTACAAAAGGTTAATAAAGCTAAATATCTTAACACTGCACTGATTAGGCTCACTTATGTTTGGCTAAATAAAAATATCTGAATACCTATTCATATTGTCCTCATAGATTATTTTCTGACTATTAATACTTATTAGTGATTGAAAGAATGGGGGTGGGTACATCTGTTTTCAGTCTGATATAACTAATTTACTTAAGGAGACAAAGAATACATATTTCTGTAGT
Organism: Doryteuthis pealeii; assembly: GCA_023376005.1. NCBI lineage: Eukaryota > Metazoa > Mollusca > Cephalopoda > Myopsida > Loliginidae > Doryteuthis > Doryteuthis pealeii. Next base: position 21,812,663 of record CM042148.1, read on the forward strand.
TATTTAAACTTTTAATAATACATAATCTATACATATATAAAAAGCAGTTGGTGTGTATGTATGTCCATAGGAAACTATGAAAATAAAACAATGACAAAGTAAATATATACACATTCACTATCACCAGATCTTGGTTTTTGAGCAAAAATAATGAAGATTTGATTTATATTTGTGAAAGATAATTTTTTTTAAATTAAAAAATAAATGATAACAACATGGATTTTTTTTTTTTTTGCATTTAAGATTTTAAATAGGAGACATTAATGTTCCTTTTCAGAGTGGCTGGATCAACACAGTCTTTTTTACGGAGTGAGAACAGGATACCCCTGTGGACTAAATAAAGGGTTAGGTTCAAAGTTCCGTGATGGCTCCCGATTACGACAAGAAGGCCGGAGGGCACATCGGCCAAAACGTTATATAGATAACAATGAAGATGAGGACAATAATCCGAATAATAAATAATACTAATATTAAGAAATGTAACATCAAACGGATGTTGACCCGACCATAGCTTCAAACAGAATAAACAAAACTTGTTTCTGCGCATAAGGCTCCACGCAAGCTTCCAGGTGAAAAACCAAATTTACAGACAATCAAAAAATGTCCCTTTTTTATTTTCATTTTTTTCAACCAATCACAATCTTTCCCCCCAAAGCTTTTCATAGCAAATCTCGATCCTAAACATTGTTATAAAAACGGCCGACTAAAAGCCACGAGAGCAGTTGACTCCAGCACTGGTACCCAGCGTCACTTTTTCGGACAAGATCAAAGGACAGCTGAACCTACCAACCCACGCTACATCTCCACATCACACACAACCAAGTCACCTGGCCAAGAAACAGATTTTCACCCCCTCACCAACGCTCACTTCACCGAATGAAAGAAAGACTACCATTTCTACATTTTCCAACTTTTGTTTATTTTAAATAACCAAAATTAATCTAATTCTCTCGTTCATTTTCTTTTGCTATCATTTTTTTATTGTTATATGTCAATAGTAGAAAGCATCTATCTATAAAAATAAGAATATTCTCAAATAGATTCACTTTCTAAACATTTAATTTTTCACTTTGACAGTAAAGTTTAAAAGAAACATTCAAGAATACCTATTTAGAGTTTGCAAACCATTTTTTCAAGTACTTTAATGACATCTACTAATAAGAGAGATTTGGTCTCTATTTGTCTGTAACCAAAACTATGTCACTGCTTACATCACAGTCATTTCAGGAATTAAGTAAGTTTATCAATGAATATTCAATTTATAGTCAGTATCACATTACATAAAAAGATATTAAAATTCTATGAAAAATGAATTGTCAAATTTTCACGAAAATTTTGATACTTATTAACCTTTAGATAAATTTTTATGTTTGAAATATTTTTTTCCTAAAATATATAAGGGGAAATATTTACTTTTTTACTAGGTCGCCCTACCCCCCACCCCCGCCTTTTAATTTTATAAAATCTGAACAAAATATATTTTACTCATACGATTTTTTAATTTTTCTCTAAAGATAAGAGTCTGAATAATTAAATCAGAAATTTTAAAGACGTTTTGAAAGTCCCCACTGTTGTAAAACAAAACAAATATCTCAGTGGAGTTGAGTGAATATGATGCTTTTTAAGGAAGTAATTTTTTTTTTTTAAATAAAACGTTTTATTTATTTAATTTTCCCACCCACCCCTCAGGCACTATCTTTCAAAAAATTATTTTTACACCGCCCAGAGGTGTTTTTTTATACTAGTACTGGCCCAGAGGTGTTTTTTTATACTAGTACTTTTAGGCATCCCTTTTTGATCTCGATTAAGAAAGGACATGTTTTTCATTTACACCGTCAATATCCGGTTGTTTGTTAGGGGTTAGTTTTATAATTTTTTTTTTAAATCTAAAAATTGTCTGTTAAAACAACCGGATATTGACGGTGTAAATGAAAAACATGTCCTTTCTTAATCAAGATCAAAAAGGGGTGCCTAAAGGTCATATGGTCCCTAGTACTTGTTAATTAAAATACATTGATTATAAAATTCTATCTTTTCTGAAAAACTTAAATGAAAACTTTGCCGTAGGATTTAAAATACTGAAATCAGAAAATAAAATTAACTTCCCTTGAACTGGGAGTCATCACAAATAAATATTCCTACCACTTTCAATAATTCTCATGAGATAGAAAGGAATATTGTAACTTTAATAGAAGTGACCACTCAAAAAATGTTTACATATGAAAGTGTAAGACTGAATTATGAATATTTATTTCAAGTTGGAGGCACGTGGTCTAATGGTTAGAGTCGTAGGAAATGGACTCGTTGACCAGAGTTCAAATCCTGTATGAAGCTAGTTCACATAGTGTTAATACCCTTGGGAAAGGTATGAATCCAACTACTCAGCTATGGGTAAATGGTAGGTCAGACTGGGCTCTTTAACCTTGATTCGACAACCAGTCTAGAAGAAAAACTCTGAATTCAAACCTGTTGAACTCCACTTGGGGCGGTCTAGAATAGGCTCAGTCCTAATTAGTGATCTATTTCACTAATAACTACTACTAACTCCCAACCTTAGAGAAAGACAATATCTATTATTTTTATTGGTTCTTCTCTCAGTAATGGATAAATACTTTACTAATAAAGTAGTAGTTATTCAGATTTTATAAAATTAAATAAGGGGGGGGTAGTAGTTGTTCAGATTTTATGTATTATTTTCAATTTGATCTTAATTTGGACTTCAGCATTAAGTTCAATGCTGAAGTCCAAATTAAAATCAAATTGAAAATAATACATTATTAGTAGTAGAAAAGAAACTAAAGCAAGAAGTTTTTGTTTTTTCATTGTTAAAGTCCAAGTACAGAGTGGTCCGAAAGTCGGGTCACCCTTACATATTGTTTTAACTTTCATTATTTTTAGTATTATTAGTGTTATTCGGACTATTGTCCCCATCTTCATTGTTATTTGTACAACGTTTCGGCCGATATACCCTCCGGCCTTCTTCAGGTATTTCTTGTCGGACTCGGGAACCTTCTCGGACTCGGGAACATTCTTTTCCCATATTGTATTCATTTCTATGCTAGGTCTACTTAACAGCCCAGTACAGCCTATCATATGTGCTGATTCTTTGAGGCGTCTTCTCTTCCAATGTGCTTCTCTATCTATTATTCTAACTTCATCTCATAAGGGTAGATGGTTTCCCTTTTCATTCCATATATGGTCAGCCATACCCGACTTTTCTATGTCTCCTCGGACCACTGCTTTACGATGTTCTTCTAGTCTTACTTTCAGTGGGCGGCATGTTTCACCTTTGGATACCCCCGTGGAATAAATAAAGGGTTAGGTTCAAAGTTCCGTGATGGCTCCCGAATACGACAAGAAAGTTCCAGAGTTCGAAAAGAAGGTTCCCAAGTCTGAGAAGGTTCCCAAGTCCGACAAGAAATACCTGAAGAAGGCCGGAGGGTATATCGGCCGAAACGTTGTACAAATAACAATGAAGATGGGGACAATAGTCCGAATAACACTAATAATACTAATCTTCAAGCCTCATCTCAAACATTCAGAGAAATTCATTATTTTTGTTTTAATAATATAATAATAATAATAATAATAATACCATACAACAAAATGGTATATGCATAAACCAGAATCTGTTCTTGAGAACAAAACGCATAAAATTCTCTGGGACTTTGAAATAAAAACGGATCACTTTATCCCAGCAAGATGACCAGACTTAGTGTTGATTAACAAAAAAGAAAGAACTTGGCAACTGGTGGATTTTGCAGTTCCAGGGTGAAGCTAAAGGAAAATGAAAAAATGAACAAATACCTGGACCTTGCCAGAGAACTAAAAAAGTTATGGAATATGAAAGTCAAAGTGATACCAATTGTAGTTGGTGCAAAAAGGATTGGAAAAGGGTTTGGAAAATCTCGAAATCAGAGGAAGGATTGATACTATCCAGAACACTGCACTGCTGCAATCTGCCAGAATACTCAGAAGAGTCCTGGAGACCTGAGGAGACTTGCTGTCACTCAGACTCTAGTGAAAGACTATCAGCTAACGCTGATGTGAAAACTCAAAAGGAGTAAATAATAATATATATTTTTAATTTAATTTCCAGTATCTTATTTCATGCAATTATAGTTGAGGGCCGGTTCAGCTCAGTTGGTATAGCGTCTGCCTAGGAATTGCAAGGTTCTGGGTTCGATACTGGCCCTCCCTAACTCAGCCTATGAGTAGCACAGGGATCTGCACAGTAAAGTGAGGAGCTGATGGTAGATGTGGCGCTCCACCTGTGACACCAAAACAATCTCCTTGGTCTAGCGCTAGTGAAAAGGGGATAGACTTCCTCGCTGTCTGGCTGATACCAACTTTAGGCCACCCCAATGACTTATTTAATTGAGAGTTATATTTTGGGAGGGAAGTGCGTGGTGTAGTGGTTAAAGTTATGGGAAATGGACTCGTCGCCTCGAATTCAAATCCTGGATGTGGTAATTGCATTTCACTTAGCGCTAATACCTTTGGGAAAGGTATGAATCCTACTCTCTCTCCAGCTATGGATAAATAGTAGGGCAGACTGGGCTCTTTAACCTTGGTTAGGCAACCGGTCTAGGAGAAGGAAAACTCTGAATTCAAACCTGTTGAGCTCCGCTTAAGAAATTGACCTTGTGTCACATCCTGCTCGTGCGGAGGGGTTGTTAAATACATATATTTTGGGATGGATGATAAGACTTTCAGACCACCCTGTACATTCACAATCACTTTACTTGATATTTAATACTGTATTCTAAAGGTACCACCAATTTTCCCTGTGAAATTTAACCCCCCCCCCATCCTAAATTTAACACAATGAAACTTACATAAAGGTTAATATTATTTTGAAAAGTTTTGTCCATTCAAAAGAAGAAACATTACAAAAACTCCTGATGATCTTTAAAAAAAATTTTCAGCATACGGAAATAATGAAAATTATGAATGAAAAGCAATGTTTACATTTTTGCACTGTTAAATCAATTGAAATCTAACGTAGTCAAAAACAAGATATGAACAGAGGCTTTTTAAAAAATTCTATGAAAACTCAATTTATGGTCTGATTTTCATGAAAATTTCCATAATTACTAACCTTTTGATGAAAATATGTCTGAAATAGTTTTTTCCTGGGTCAACCCCACCCCTATTCTATTTTATGAAATATAAAAAATGAACTGACAAAAAATGATTTTTACTTTTTTTCTATAAAGATAACAGTCTAAATAATTATATCAGAAGATTTTTATAAGTTTCTATGCGAGAGATTTTTAGTAGAAGAACCATGAATACAGAATTCTGCTAAAAAATATTGATAAAGAAACTAACTCTGTTGTTAAAAAAACGGACTGTTTTACTTATTTTTCAAGATAATGGTGAGTAATCTTTACCCAATCGGATAATTGGATCTTTGAATTAAGTTTTTCTTTGTAACAACTCTTTATGTTTGTTATTTCTTTTTTGTGAGATTTTTTTTAAAAGTTCAAAAATATTTACATTTCTTCCTTCAATATCACCTAAACTGATCACGTGACATATTTTGGTGGTACCTAGTATTCTAACTAAAGTTTAGCTGTACATTCACAATCATTTTACCTGATATTTAATACTGTATTCTAATTTAGATACAAATAGAAATCCACACTTACATTCGTCAATACTTTATGTTAAATGCTATAATTAATATTAACTAATAAAAATTAACTTTAAAAATCAATGCACATGTACATTCAATTTAATTTGATTATTTCTCAGTTTGTTTTCAAAGATGTCTTCCATTGTATTGTAATAGTGTGGGATTTGGGGAATAATATGGTAAAAAGATTGAAGGTTTTTGGAAGGGAAGCACCTGAGAAAAAAGAAACGGTTCACTGAAAATGACCAGATAAAAAATAAAATAAAAAAGTAATAAAAAAATAAAAATTCCAACAGCCAAAGAGAAGCAAGGTGGCAGGATACCTCTGATTAAGAATTTATTGAGAGGACAAAATCACCCAGATTGACACTACCACCACCATTGTTTAGCATTTTCAATAAAGTTAGTGGTCTGATGAAAGTTATAGGTATACACAGATACCTGTGGATATAAATAGATCTATAACAGTAAAATGGCTGATTTTTAAGGCTTTTTCTTTACCATATATATATATATATATATATACTAGACAAACTGTAACACATTGGGTCACCCATTGAGCTCTGGGTAGATAATTGGGATTAAGAAAAAGTCAGATTGCAAAGTGAATTACATTTTTCTTTTAAATAAAATACGGTCTGAGAATTAAGAAAAAAAAAAACATTAACATAATTTGTAAGATTTCTAAGAAAGGGAAAGTTTGACCTAATTTAAATTTATTGAGAGCCAAGATATTGAAGCTACTGTCTCACTGTTTATGAAATTTAACATACAAATACGTTTCACACACTCCAATTTCTCTCACTCTCTACTCTCAATGTGAAATTAACATATATAACGAGGAGGTAATCAAGATATACATAGAGAAGGGAAAGTGACAGGCAGAATGTGAGTGAGAGAAGGGTCAGTTTTTTACTTAGTTACAAATTATGACTAATTAGAAACAATTAAAATGGAATTTTTTTCAAACATAACTCAATCCTAGAACTAAGGAATAATTTAGTATAATTTTCATGTCATTAAACTAAATAGTAAAAAAGACTTTCGGACACAAAGATTGATTTGCTCAGCTTTAGTATAATAATAGATACACACACACACACACACACACACACACACATTATATATATATATATATATATATATATATATATATAAAGTCAGTTCGTATCAGGATGATTCTAAGTTGGACCTTTCTCCCAAAAGCAGAATGTTAGAGTTGTTCAGGTCCTGTTTGAGAGCTCAATGTTCAATATCATTGAACAGAGCAATATAATTTATAAATAAAAAGCTCAAAATCAGTCATAGATCTATTTCTACCCACAAGTATATACTGATACTTGTGGGTTAAAAATAGATCTATAACCGCAAAATGACCGATTTTTAAGCCTTTTCCTTTACTGCATTATATATATATAAGTTAAAAGAGAGGAAATGAATCCGACAGTATGAGAATGAACAACATGGAATGAAAACACCACACAATGCTGTTAAAGAGAAAACAATTTATAACATAATCATAGCTGATATTGATCAATATTTCAATTTTACAAAAATCTTCTTCAGAGCCCATGTTACATTATTTCCCAATGTGGGCCTTCCGTGTTTTTGTGGGTCAACACGATATATCTATTTTGTCGGTCACACTTTATTGTAACGGATTTTGAGATGTTGGCAACTAGACAAGTTCAACTTATTCAAAAAGTGGGAAGGCCCACATTGGAAAATAATGTAACAACTTTCGTTTCTCTTTTTTGCAGAATCAAGGTTTTTTGTTTTTTGAACTCATTTGACTCTTATCAACGATCACAAACACCACGGAGTAAACGGGCTCTGAAGAAGATTTTTGTAAAATCGAAATATTGATCAATATCAGCTATGATTATGTTATAAATTGTTTTCTCTTTAACAGCATTGTGTGATGTTTTCATTCCATCTTGTTCATTCTCATATATAGATAGATAGATAGATAGATATAGATAGAGAGAAAGAGAATATACATGATATTTTCTCATGGATATTTGTATATCCAAAACTTTCATATATTACACAAGTTCTATCTGGAAAGTATCCAGATATTTTGAATATCTTGTGAACTAGTGCCACCTTGATGTAATTTGATAACTAATCAGAGGAAAATGTTAATGTGCATGTGTGAACAGAAACCTTGCCATGAAATTACTTAATCAACAGTGAAACAACACCGGGTTTGTTTATTTTATGAGTATATATTGCATTCACAGTGAATATACATTTGTTCACAAAAACTATTAAAAATAACAAAGGTTTTTTTGGGTTTTTTTTTTTTTTTAGGAATAATTCAATAAGCAAAGCCCAAATAAAAGTTTGGTACTGATGCTTCAAATTTAACGTGTTGATTTTTTTGTTTGAAATTGTTCCATGTTCTGGAAGGCAGAACACCAGAAAATGTTAAACATCTGCAGATTACAACCTAAAGAAATTTATGACTGTGTGAGAATTAGAATAAGATCTGGGGGATTAAACAGAGTGTCTGGAAAATATCCAGCCAATTTTAAACATCTGCCTATTGCTCAGATTTTGTGCAGGGTTATTTTTTTTTTTTTTTTTTTTTGGTAAGATATCATATCAACTAGATCTTTGAAGTTCCTCTATCCCCTCCACACCCACCTACAAATTCAGATTTGGCTCTCTGCAAGCAACTGATGCCAATCCACGAAGAGGATTCTACAGACTGTTGGATATGTGGGAGTGTAGTTATGTCCCAAGGAGGAGGAGGAGGGTTATTTTGAAATGGATTAAGGCACCATTGCCCACAGTAGGATACATTTTTGTTAATATTAAATACTATTTCTCTGAATGTTTGAGATGAGGCTTGAAGATTAGTATTATCTGCGTTATTCGGACTATTGTCCCCATCTTCATTGTTATTTGTACAACGTTTCAGCCGATATAACCACCGGCCTTCTTCAGGTATTTCTTGTCAGACTCGGGAACCTTCTCGGACTCAGGAACTTTCTTGTCGTATTCGGGAATAAATAAAGGGTTAGATTCAAAGTTCCATGATGGCTCCTGAATACAAGAAAGTTCCCGAGTCCGACAAGGTTCCCGAGTCCGACAAGAAATACCTGAAGAAGGCCGGAGGGTATATTGGCCGAAACGTTGTACAAATAACAATGAAGATGGGGACAATAGTCCAAATAACGCAGATAATACTAATATTAAATAGTTGAACCATTTCTGAACAAACCTTATACTTTACATGGACACACACACACACACACTAGACAAAATGTGACCCTTTGGGTCACCCATTGAGCTCTAGGTAGATAATTAGGATTAGTGAAATGTGAGTTTGCAAAGCGAATTGAATTTTGAAAAAAAAAAAATATGGAGGATAAAAAAAAAACCCATTAAAATCATTTTGTATGATTTCTAAGAAAGGGAACGTTTGATCTAATTTAAACTACGGATTAGCTGCTATGGAACTTAACATACAAATATATTTCACACTCTCTAAATCACTCTTTACCCACACAGAGAAACTAACCTATATAATGTGGAGTAATCAAAATATATTCAGATAGGGGGAAAGTGACAGACAAAATGTGAAGTAGGAGACAGGTCAGTTTTTGAAAATTATGACTAATTAGAACCAATTAAAATGGATTTTTTTCCAACATAACGCAATCATAGAACTAAGGAATATTTTGATATGAATTTTATGTCATTTAACTAAATAGGAAAAAAGCCTTTAGCAAACAATCATTGATTCACTCAGCTTTAATATAATAATATTGCAAAACTTTTAACTCACCCTAGTTTTTAGATTATTTCTATTTAAATGAGACTTAGTCTTAGGAATCCTTTTTTTTTTTTTTTAAATCTTCTATTTGTGGAAATGCAAATAAAAAAAACAAAGTATTCCAAAGGATGAATTTATTTGTAGACGGTGAAGTTAATCAACATTAAAACATTTCTTTTTTTTTTCCATAAAAATATAGAAGGGGGGAAATATATGGGGGGAAATAGATATTCGAATGAAGAAGTTCCTGCTGAGGGGGAACTAAAAACAAGCGGGTTCTCCGTCTCACAAGCCAGACTTTCTTTTGGTCAACACATTCTTCGTCTAGGAGCTGGAAAATCCGTCATCATAGTCGAAATAATCTTTAGCAGTTCAAATTCACATTTCCTATTTAGTTTTGTTTCTGTTTGACTAAAATCCATTTCTTTACTGAAAAGCGCTTCGTCGTCGACTGTTTCTGCTGCTGCTGACTGCTGACTCTCTAGCGCTCGACTCACTTGTTATTTTATGGGCATATTAGCCAAACATCCGGGCACATCAGTCGAACCTCGTGTCTGTCCAGTGCCCAAAATGCATTTGTTTTTGCATGCAGGAGGACGCAAGTTCGATCCCGGCAGGCAAGACAATGTCTTGCTCTTTTTCCTTTCTCATTCTTCGTCACAAAAAACCTTCATCAGGACAATAGAATGATAAGATGTTGTCTAAGATGAGTTAAATCAATTTCAAAATAACAGAAAATAAGAAAGTATTATAGAAAATGTTCTTTTTCCGTGAACAGAAAATAAAATTTTGAATATTTAAATTTAATTTATTTAAATTTATTTAATTATTTATAACATTATTTAAAATTATAACATTATTATTATAACATAATATTTTATGTCAACATATTATTATTATAACATTATTTAAATTATTTAAATATAATTAGTGGTTAAAATAATATCATTATTTAATATTTTATATCAACATATTATTATTATAACATTATAACATTATTTAAATTATTTAAATTTAAAATTTAATAATATTTACAATAGAATGATAAGATGTTGTCTAAAATGAGTTAAATCAATTTCAAAATAAAAACAGAAAATAAGAAAGTATTATAGAAAATGTTCTTTTTCCGTGAACAGGTTAGACAATACAACGTTGACTAACTTTTTATCAATTAATAAATTCATCGTTTGGAATACTTTGTTTTTTCTTATTTACTTTTCTATATACTACTGGATTTATTTCCATAGTTTCCCACCCAAATGTGTGTGTGTGTATATATATATATATATATATATATATATATATTGGTTAGGTTGATTTAGAAGGCTATCACAATGCAGTTTGGAATAAATAAAAAATAATAATACGGTAACAATGGTGTTGTGTGTTGACCTGTATTTTTATTATTTCTTGAATTTTCAAGGTAATACCTCTTTATCAAAAGAATTTAACTGAAGCAGTCCAGCTATGGCATTTCTTCCCATTCTTTTGATAGCCTTCTAAATCAACCTCCTAACCAATACATACACAATGCTTCAAGCAAATTATGAAACTCTCATATATATATAATATATATATATAATATATATATATATATATATATATATGAGGAAAAATTCTTTTTTCGAACATTTTTTTAAATTCTGTTTTGTCTCCAACAAATTTTTCTCTACTCAAAAAATAAAAATTCACTCTGATGAAGGTCGTAAAAAATCTTTCTGCATACGGAATATTTTTACATTTTTCCTATTATTTTATTATCATTATTTCAATTTCATCTGATTATTTTAATAATAATAATAATAGCGTAATCCGTATACATTTTGATAAACTGACCGAAACACATGTGTAAGTGAAATCGATTAAAGTGATGTCGATTAAATTCATTTTTTATCCATCTACATTTCTTTTCTTTACTCATTTTTCCTCATATTGTCGGATTCAATTCCTATTCCTTTTTTACATTATATATATAAAAAGGGTTTTGTAATCTGTTTGAAGCATTGTGTTTATATTGGTTTGCTGGTTGGTTTTGAAGGCTATTACAATGCAAGTATAAAGAAAAAAGAAGGTAACTGTGCTATTTGTTAACCTGTGATTTATTCTCAATTCTTAATATTTCGGGATAAAAATCCCATCTACAGAAGATTACTAGAACTGAAGTTGTTGCTAGTGCTAGTGGCTGTTCATTTCAAATTGTTCAGAACAAATGAACAGCCACTAGCAATAACTTCAGTTCTAGTAATCTTCTGTAGATGGAATTTTTATCCCAAAATATTAAGGATAAATCACAGGTTAACAAACAACACCACAGTTACCTTCTTTTTTCTTTACACTTGCATTGTGATAGCCTTCAAAACCAACCAGCAAACCAATATATATATATATATATATATATATATAATATATATATATAGTTTGCTATGTTTATAAGTTATGCGTGCTCAATATCATTATATATATATATATATAAGTTAAGGTAGCGAAGACATAAAGTCACTGGTGCTTGGTAACTGTCAGTTTCTCACCTATGTGATTTTCAAACAAAGTGAATTATGTATGCTCATATTTTTCCTTGTATAATGTTGTATAGTGAATCATGGGAAGGGTAGTTAAGTTTTTGTGGCATGATGGGGAAATAGAATGAAAGTTAGACTGACTAACAATCAATTCAGACTAACAATTCATCTACAAATAAATTCATCCTTTAGAATAGTTTTTTTTTTTTAATTACATTTCTTACATAATCTTTCAATAAGAAAGAAAAACTCAACAGACTGTCATTTGGCTATTATAAATTTATTTCAGCCAGTAATTCTATAAAAAAGAGACCAGTCTCATCAGATAGCCATCATAAAATGGGGAAGAAAATATACTAAAATGGAGAAAAAAAAAGAAAAAAAAAAACAAATGATAAAAAAATTACTTTATTCATACAAGTTTAGATCTATTTTTATGTCGACACTTAAACAACATTTCATTTTGTTTATTTAATAGTTGGCTAGTAAATCTATACCTAATTATGCTTATTTTTTTTCTCTCCAGGCAGAGGTTACGCCTACTCCAAAAAATATGGATAAATTTTTCAAAATATATACATATATCCTGTTTGTGACACTGAGTTCAAGCCCTAATCTTCATTTCATATTTATATATATATATTTATTTATTGTCTGATTGTTTTATTTTATTTTTTATTATCATATATATTTTTTTTTTATGTGGGTATGTTTTTGATTAAGGAAGGATTAACTGGTAAAAAGAGGTATTCAGTTTTTTTTCTTTTTTTTCTCCATTTTATTATATTTTCTTCTCCATTTTATGATGGCTATCTGACGATATATACAAGGTGTGTCATAAAAGTATTGAGATTGAAGTGGTATTTACCAAGATAGAAATGAACAATGAATGGAACGTTAATTTTTTCAAGAATACAAGGTGTGTCATAAAAGTGCCGAGTTTGAAGCTGTATTTACCAAGATAGAAATGAACAATGAATGGAACGTTAATTTTTTTCAGAATACAAGGTGTGTCAAAAAGTACAAAAAAAATCGATACTTTTTAAAAACACTTTGTATATTTAAAAGTTTATATATTAAAATATATATTTTAATTTTTTTTTATATTGATATATATTTTTAAAATAATTTTAAAATTCATATGAAAAATAATTTAATTGTTATTTAAGGAGAATACTTCTTTAAAATTATAAGAATTTACACGAATAGGAAAAGCGTGGTCGGCCACAAACAAATTATCAGTAATATGGAAATCTGATCTCACTGATAAGCTAAAGCGACATTTCTTCCAAGCGGTGGTTGTATCAGTGTTGCTGTACGGCTGCACCACTTGGACCCTAACGAGGCGCCTTGAGAATAAGCTGGACGGGAGCTACACAAGAATGCTGCATGCAGTCCTGAACAAATCGTGGAGGCAGCACCCTACGAGGAAACAGCTATATGGCCACCTGCCCCACATCTCACAAACCATTCAAGTGAGACGGACAAGGCATGCCAGGCACTGCTGGAGAAGCAAGGATGAGCTCATAAGTGACGTTCTCCTGTAGAAGCCAACACACGGACATGCTAGTGTGGGCCGCCCATCAAGGACCTACATTGACCAACTAAGCAAAGATGCAGGTTGCTGCGCAGAGGACCTCCCTGGGAAAATGAATGATAGGAAAGGTTGGCGAGAGATTGTCATGGATATCCATGCTAATTGCGTGACATGATGATGATGAATTTTAGCTTAATGACAAAAGCCAGGCAAGATTCAGTCTTGAATGAATGTATACCAAATATTCAAAGTCTATATTTTCTAATTCTTGAGAAAAACAGCAACGAAAAAACCTGGAAAAGATTTCAGTATTAGGCAAAGTAATCTTGTTAATACTGTTACATAATCTATGTGGTTGCATAAGATTATTGTCAATCCCCTGTAATTCTGAGGGGATGACCCCTTTCATACCATGGCCGGGTCCTTCTATGGAAAATTACAGAAGCCCGCCAAATATGTGAAGTCACGTGGGACCTTTTTCAGAGTCCCCAGTTAGCAGGTAGGAGCTCAAAGGTGTAAGTCGCATTTCTATGCGCATCATGTCATCTGCGCAGATTGTCTGGTTGGGGATTTGGAAATAAAGTAACATCAACGTAAATCGAAGTCTTGTGTTTATTACCTAAAAACTAACAATGACACAGGGCTTCTGATAAGGAGAAATCCCTAACAGAAACCAGACCCGAGGTCCCCAAGAAAGTCAACACCAGACGCTAGACCAGACCACGATGATAGACGATCAGAATAGCAAAGCCGGCCAGAAGAAAATACGACCAGAGTAAGAAGTAAGAAAGGGTATACAACATTATATCGATTTGGTACAGTGAAAACCCCAGTATGCAACAATACCAGCTGATAAAAAAAAAACCTGTAAGAGAAAAAGTAATCATATTCACTTTCAGCATTTTCAAAAGCAATGTATTCATCAACCATAATTTAAAAAAAAAAATGACAAATATCAATTTTATTGAAGCAGATTTAATATCATAAAATAAAAGTAATACGAAATTTTGATGAACATATTTTCTGGTATGAAAAAATGGAACTATGTATTGAAATGCATAGGATGAGGTTATACAAATAATCAAATTGTCCATGTTGTGCTGCCTCATTTTTTTTCTAGATTGCCAGTATTGATGTAAGCTTTTATATATATATATATATATATATATATATATATATATATGTGCGTGTGTGTGCGTGTGTGATACAGGGTTAATGTAAAACAGCATGTTATTCTCAGAGTTTTTTGCTCTGCACTCTAGGGCACATCTATAAGAGTTAACAAATACACTTATACCAAATATATATATATATATATATATATATATATATATATATATATATATATATATATGTAAATAAATGGAAGTTAATCCGACAGAATGAATTTAACATTTTGAAAAAAAAAAAACAATTAGTAATTATAATCTGCTGACAGAAATCTGTTTCGGCCGCTTAGTAGAAGGGTCTTCATCACGAGCAAAACATATGAAGGAAAGAAGGGATAAAAAAACGTTGGAAGAAATAGGGGGTACAAACACAAAATTCAAGCATTCCAGCGTGTGTTTGTACCCCCTTTTTTTTATCCCTTCTTTCCTTCATATGTTTTGCTCGTGATGAAGACCCTTCTACTAAGCGGTCAAAACAGATTTCTGTCAGCAGATTATAATTACTAATTGTTTTTTCAAAATGTTAAATTCATTCATATATATATATATATATATATATATATATATATATATATATATTTATTTATTTATATATGTGTGTTCAAACACACCAACACATAACCAACATTTTAGTTTGTCAGTTGAAAATGATCACTGAAATTGATGCTAATTGTAAATAGATTTTATTTAATACAGGTGAATTACTTCAAATTGGAAAAAGAAGATCCCATTAAAAACAAAACCACATCAGTTATGAATTGTATTCAAGAGGGACACATTTCATTAAATCCTAAAAATAAATGATACAACAATAATGATAGAATTTTAAAGCAATGTTATTGCATCTTTAAAGAATTCATTAAAATTATTTGAATTAGATTTTTCACTTTTCATTTCAAATTCATTTTGTGTGAATATTTGAGGTATATATATATATATATATATATATATATATATATATATATATATATATATAATATTACAGTCAATTTCACTGTCACTGCTTGTATGTTCTGTTGTCAGGAATGAGGGTGTCTGGTTTCTGTCTGCAGTTTATTTATTAATTGAATCTTGCAGAATATTTTTGATCCCATAAAATTAACTACAAGCAACACAGTCATGTAAAAAATATAATAACAGCAATGGATAGAAGCTCATTGGACCGAAAATGACAACCTATTTTTTCAATTACTGATTATAACTGAAACCTTATAAAAAAAAAAAGAATTACTTTAGATTTTGGCTAATAAGACCATAAATTGGACCCACCTAACAGAATTAGCAATAAGCAATATTAATTATCTATTGTCTATCTTAAAAGAAAGTTTGAGGAAGAGACAACAATAGACAATAATATATTTTATTATGAACAGTTAAACAGATAAAGGGCACCAATCTGATTTAAATCCAAATATAAAATAGCTATTTTGAAAAAATAAAAGACCAATTATTTAATTTTATATATATATATATATATATATATATATATTTTTTTTCTTTTTTTTCTTTTCTAAAAATTCATTTTATGCAATAATTTGTAGATTGAAAAAAAATGAGTGCCAGTAAAAAAAAAATAAATAAAATGTAAGTGTTAATTGAAATCAAAGAATGTTAGTCTATTTAATCAATTAAAGATCAAAATTATTTAAATCAAAACAAGAAAATGTGTCCTTCCAATGAGCTAAATGAATCAACATTAAAAAAATGTTGTCTAAATCAAAGACAACAGAACAAACCAGCAAACAAAAAATGACTAGGTAATTAGCAACAGTGTAAAGAAATCTGACCATTCCATTATAAATGGCAGGTCCACATGAAAACTGCTGTGGGAGGTAGGTGCTCATAAAAAAAAATAAAAAAAATAAAAAGACTTACTTACTTTAACCAAAATTCATAATATTATAACAAACAAGATTAGACCCAATATTTTTGATTCTGAGCTAAAAATCCAAATTCCTGTCATTTTAGAACTTTCATTTCTAAAACTTTTGATATAAGAGAGAAGGAATAACAAGATTGATGCTAACATGTTAATATATTGGCAGACCATAGAGGTTTCTACTCTGCTTAACAAAAAAAAAATACCCTGCCTACCTCATATGGTACAAAAATTGGCTAAAGAAGTGAATGAGTATACCACAGCCTGTAACACACAGTCAAGTTGCAATTTCCATGTGGTAATTTGATTTTAATTTTTTATTGTATGAAATATGAAAAATGCCAAATAAATTAGCTAAACACATTCTTGCATTAAAAACAAAATAAAGATGTAAATAAAATGGATATCGATTAATCAAAAATCAATAAAGGATAAGAAAACAATTTAATTGGAACAACAAAATTTTCCAAAGAATCAAAAGCAAGTCAATATGAGATGTCAGGGATTTAAAGGTGTAATAACTTGAAGCTATTGAAAGTACCACAGGAATTTAAATAGGATTCCTCAGCTGACTGGATGAAGGAAAGTAGAATCAGCTGGTCTCTTAGAATTCTCTAGACAGTCTAGAATTTTCTCTGATTCCCGCAATCCACTCCAATAGGCACCAGACATTGACTGAGGGAATTGACAGCAAGTAGCCTGAAAGAGAAAATAAGTGCATTTTAACAATGGAATTAGATTTCAAAACATTAAACAAATTCATCATAAGAAATAGTAAAAACGATGCTCAACATATTGTAAGAACCAAAATTTTCTCAAATATTATAAAATATTTTACATAAATTTAATATTCTCAAATAGATTAACTTTCTAAACATTTAATTTTTTGCCTTGATAGTAAAGTTTAAAAGAAATATTCCAGAATACCTATTTAGAGTTTGCAAACCATTTTTTCAAGTACTTTAATGACATCTACTAATAATAGAGATTTGGTCTCTATTTGTTTGTAACCGAAACTACGTCACTGCTTATGTCACAGTCATTTCATGAATTAAGCAAGTTTATCAATGAATATTTAATTTATAGTCAGTATCATTACCACATAAGAATATCAAAATCTATTAATAATAGAGATTCGGTCTCTATTTGTCTGTAACCGAAAAGTCACTGCTTACGTCACAGTCATTTCAGGAATTAAATAAGTTTATCAATGAATATTTAATTTATAGTCAGTATAACATTACATAAAAAGATATTAAAATTCTATGAAAAATAAATTGTCAAATTTTCACGAAAATTTTGATACTTATTAACCTTTAGATGAATTTATGTTTAAAAGAAAACCTTCATAATTTTTTTACATTTTTATAATTACAATGATCATAATGTAATTCCTCAACCACATTAAAAATGATTTACTGCTTCCAAATAAAAATCAATTATTAAGATTGAAGTCATGATCTTTGTCATCAAAAATTTGCAATTTCTATTTTTGTAAACTAAATCTAAATGACAGAAATTGATAATGTAAAATCTTTACCTCTCCAGCAAAGAAGACTTTCTCCTGGACTTCTTGTGCAATGTGTGAATACACTGAAGCATCAACCCCAACAGGAATGTAACTGTATGACATCCGAGTGAACCGATCATTTTGCCAATGACTTGTATAATATGCATTTGGTTCAGGGACATTCTGTGAAATAAAAATAAAAAATTTTTAATTATAAGCAATACAACAGTTTTGAATACTTGTAATATCTTTATATTCAAAAGTAAAAATGCAGGATTGTAATTCACAAAAAAATAATGCATGGTAACCAGTGTCAGAATAAAAGTTGATATTTTTAATATTTTTTAGTTAATAATAATTTCAAGTTAAAATATCAAAATTTTAGATAATTCTAACAATTATGTTATATATCAGTTTTTTTTGTAGATATGGAAAGAAATGCATTTCAATTGTGAAAAAAAAAAAATCTTAATGACATTGGAGAGTTAAACACTTTCTAATATCATTAAGTTTTTTTTTTTCTTCATTCATTTTCAGTTTTCATTCTTACAACTCAATCAATGATTTAATCTATTTTTAAGATGGGTCTGATGGTAAGAAAGAATAAGTATAATTTGGTGATGATGATGATTGTTGGACCATATGACCTTTAGGCACCCCTTTTGCGATCTCGATTCATAAGTACATTTTTTTCATTTGCACCGTCAACATCTGGTTGTTTGTTAAGGGTTAGGGTTAGTTTTATAAATTTTTTTTTTAATTAAAAATCATCTGTTAACAAACAACCGGATGTTGACGGTGTAAATGAAAAAAAATGTACTTATGAATCGAGATTGCAAAAGGGGTGCCTAAAGGTCATATGGTCCTGATTGTTCATAAGTTGCATTGAAATAGAATTTTCCCTTCAGTCTGTTAATGGTCTGCATGCAAAAAAAAAAAAAAAAAACGTGAGTACATACATGTAATCATTGGCCAATATAATAATGAAAAATAAACAGAAATATAATTGTTAAATTATCTATTTAATTTTTTATTCACAGAAAGAAAATGCCTTATGAAGGCATCAAAATAAACAATTTTCAAAAGTTCTAAATTCAGTCAATAGATTCTTAAAGTCTCCAAGACTGATTTGTATTACCAAAATATGAAAACCACCTGCTAAGAATTTGATGTTTCTATTTCACATTAATCACGTTTTAAATTCCTTATTCACTGCCATCATACATATTTTATTGTTACATAATTCATAAGTAGTTTATGATTTATGTACATACCTGTAGTAAGATATTTGAATAGGGTCCGTTAGATTCAGAATGATGGGTCCAGTAGAAAGTTACCCGAAAGTTATTGATAAGTAATAACCTTTTTACTTGACCCCTTGAAAGCGTGATTAGCATGAGATAGTTTTTAGATGAGATGCGAGCCGGCACCCTACGAGAGAGGATGTCTCAGGGTTCGCAACTCCCCCGCAGTGGTCAAATATGGGCTGGGTTGTGAAATAAAGGTTTAGAAGAAAACAACAAGTCTCATTTGTTACGTTATTAAAACAAGCGATGAAATATCCAACAAGAAGTAAAAGCAGCCTCATGGAATCAGCCTGAGAAGAATATGGCAATCAGCCGAGTTAGAAGCAGTAAGCAGAGGTAAACAAGTAAGAGCCATCATCTCATCTATCTGTCTTTCTCTCTCATTTATATACCCAATGTGTTATAAGGGGTATATAACATTATTCTCAATAAGAGAATAAGTCGCAACAGCAAAACATTCCTTGGTTGTTCAACAACATAAGCCTTAATTACACACATCTAAAAACAAAAAAAGTACAAAGTACTTCAACATCTTCTCCAGTCCGTAAAGCCTTCTTTCTTTCTTTATCTTTATTTCTATCTGTTGTGGGTTGTTAAGGGTCACAAATAAAGACAAACAACTGGTGAAAATTGACACAAGTGTATTGAACAAAGAAAGTAGAATTTACAGAAGGAAAGTGAAGTTATGTCCGACAATACAGTCTAGAACTGAATCGCGTTGTTCCCAAGCTACAATTGCCTTTGCTACTTATAGTAGTAGTAGGATCATTCTATTATGTAGATAGGTTATATCACCTATAAAATTATCTATTTTTCAGGGAAGGGATTCCATTAGAAAGATGCAGCTAGTAGCTATCCTAGTTTGATAGATATTGGCAGTTCATCATATCCTTTGTGTTTTAACTATACCTGTGCTATTTAAGGGAATGCACTCAGAACTTCTGTCATGCTTTTTACTACATATGCACAGCAAATACTTCTCAATCTCTTTTTACCTATATACAACTGTTATTGAACAAGGATACCAAAAATATCTCAATATTATGAACATTAACTTCCAGAAGCCTTTGCTGTTATAAAAATAAATTTTTAAATAACAGGATATTTAACAGATTAACACTTGTACCCAATCATGGTTAAAAGAACGAGATCTATCTACCCCAATGGATTAAATTAAAGGATTTGGTTCAAAGTTCTACAAGGAGGTTCCCAAGATTAACAAGAAACACCTGAGGTACATCAACCAAAACGTTGTGTATATAACAATTAAGACAAGGACAACAGTTGAAAAATCTAAATAATACAAATTTCGGACCAAGTTACCTTTAAGCACACCAGGGGTGACCTGGATTCAGAAGGACATATCTCACTTTGCACCATCAACATCCGGTTGTTTGTTAGGGTTAGGGTTAGGGTTAGCAGTTAGTTTTATAATTTAAAAAAAAAATGCGTCTAAAAATCATCTGGTAACAAACAACCGGATGTTGACGGTGCAAAGCGAAACATGTCCCTCAGAATCCAGGTTGCCCTGGGGTGCTTAAAGGTAACTTGGTTCCAAATTTCTATGAAATTATATTAAAGTTTGTGAAAAACCAAAATCATCAAGAAATACTTAACAGAGAAACATGATAAGTTAAAATTACTATAAAAGAATTATTTGTCAAATTGTTATTTAATCCTTTTTTTTTTTTTTAGAGGAAATGGAAAATAGAAACCTAGAAGTGTGGATCAGTGCTTAATTGTTACTGACACTAATGTATTAAAGTATCACTAGCCCAGTTATGCTGATAGGTTTTTGACTTAGTGATCCTGGGATGCACATATTTGCTTTGAATGAGTCCCCAGGAAAATCTATGGGTCCCAACTAAAGCTGTCTAACTCTTACCTTGTAACCTATCCTGCATAATTCGTTTCTAAGAAACTATTGAAATGTATTTTCAGTTAGCTTGAAATGGTGAGGGAAGAAAAAAGAAAACCACTGGGACGCATGGATACGATTTTACTGCATCCTTTTAGATTTTTGTGCACCAGAGACGCAGGACATGTACCTTTCAGCATCTCTGCTAGCCAGACCAAATCAGATTGGCTTTCTAGCAGGTCTTTTGATACAGCAAGTAAGATTTGACTTTGGTATAATTTAAACTTCTTTAATATCCACTCATAAGAATGTCAGCGAGAAGAATGAAGTGAAATTTCAATCATGAAACTTGCTTAAGAGATAAATCAAAAGTTATATTTATACACATCTACCTCTGTTGTAATTCATCATTCAGTAGAATTTACAATTTCAAAGAATAAGCAGTGACAATTTCTTTAGCTTAAATGTTTTTAATTCTATATCAAGAGATGATTAAAAACATCAAGAATACTATGGTACATTGAAAATATCACATTATAACAAAGAAAGCAATAGAGAACACCTTAAGAAAGGGGTTAGAGTTTTATAGCTGCAGTCTTTAGTCCTAAATACATCATTATATGTCATCCCTCCCTCCCTCCCTATTTCCTATGCTGGGATCCAGAAATAGCAGCACCTGCTGATCTTATTGATTAAAAAAAAAGAGAGAAAGTCTAACAATTTAGGGGGTGGAGGGGTGATGGAGAAGGATAGAGTGAAGGAATCAGCCTCCAATAGAAAAGTTACAATCAGCAGGCAGCTGTGAAAGAAGAAGAAAGAGAAAAGACACACACACACACACACACACAAAAAAAAAGAAGAGGAGCAGGTGGTATAAGCAATTGAGGAAGGAAGGGGGTTGTAAATGTGTGTGTGTGTGTAGCTGCATTTTTTTTTATAGCTGATACAATTTAAAGGTTTCAAAATAAGATTTGATAAGACTTTTAATTACAATATTCAGTTTAACATTGATCTAATCTATATACTAATATATAGGTTTGGTTTGTTTCGTTTTATGGCATATCAACCTCAGTGGGTCATTTAATAAAAATTTATATTGAAATTAATTAGAATAATCTTTTTTGTGTTTGTATTTAATTTCCTTAGGCTTTCTAATTCAATATAATATTTTATTATATTAAAATTTAAATACTTGTGCCGGAGGGCACACATTCTTAATAGTTTAAAAGGAAGCCTATGTATAATTAAAATCATGCATAGGGTTCCTTTTAATACATTTGAAAATAAAACAATATTAGAAATCAATAACAAATAATTATTTATTAAACATGGTTTTGTTAAAACTGGTATGCAAATTATTCACACCATATATGATGTAAACATTTATTTCTTAATGATATATAAACACACATCGCAGGATTTTAAAAACATTAATGATATGGGCTGTTTTGAGGCAAATCTATCTCAGCTAGACTTTAATAGAAACATTGTTAATAAATAAGATGCTAATTAAGAGTAAATAATGATTACTTAATAACCATTGAGAATATAACAAATACCTAAGGGAATTGTGACGGTGGTGGTGACGTAGTTTCAGTTATAGATAGACACATAATCTCCATTATAATAAGATTAGTTCATAATTATTTGAAGGAGTCACATAATTTTTTTTCTCAATTGAATTCCTTCCTAATCCAAAAGTTTATTGTAGGAAAGTAATAAAAATAGTGACTAGACTTTGAAAAAGAAATAATACCAAGAAAAATTGTTTTTTTTTGTTTTTTTATTGCGGTTAGTTAAGTGTTTGTACATAAGTAGTAACGGTTTTTTTAATAGCAATTTTCAGTCTCAAGTTCTTTCTTTTTTCTTTCAAATAATTTCCTTTTCCACTTAAAGTTTTAAAGAATTTTTCAAAAATGACATACTTTGAAAGTTTAGAAAAAAACATTTACAATAGAAATTTTAGGCTCTTTTCAACCTGCAGAGCAAACAGACTATAAATTTATTGTAAATAAAAATTAATTTTACTCGGAAATATTCACTTTCAAAATTTCAGTAAATTGGGAATTTTTATTGTTCTTAGATATTTTTTGAAACAAGATGTCTTAGAGAATAGACAACATATTTTTGTAAATAATTCTACAGTAAAAATTTTGCATAGAACTTCACTTTCATTGTCAAGTCATGTTGACAGAATGGATCTCCATGACGCTTCCTCACCACACTGTTGGTTTCATGAATAAACACAGGCCCCGAAAGGCCCGTGCTCTTAGTGTGTTTAAAATCCTGCAATGTGTCTTACATATAACTAAGAAATAAAGGTTTACATAATATATGATGTGGTTAATTTACATATTGATTTTAACAAAACTGGGTTTAATAAATACTTACTTGGTGTTATTGATCTCTAATATTATTGTTTTATTCTCCAACATATTAAAATCAATCATATGAATTATTTTATATAGAAACCAATTAAAATATAATTAAAATAAGTGTAATCTTTTTATATGCGTTCTTATTTAATTTTGCTAGTCTTTCTAATTCAATATATTTTATTAGATTAAAACTTAAATACTAACGCCTGGAGAGTGCATATTCTTGCTAGTGTATATAAATTACATATATACATACACACAGAGAGTAATATAAAAAATAAACAATATTTATAATTTGATATTTAAACTGACCTGTTCGGGAAAAAGTTTATACAACACTTCCATGCATGCATCAACAATTTGTTTGCTTGTCTTTCCAGACATTTTCTTTAAACCATTACCAGCAATATATGTCACCAATATATGACTTTCTTTTCCAGATTTCTAAAAAAAATAAAAAGTTAATATAAAAGTAACAAAATAATTCATCAATTCAAAAAAATATTTGAAAGTTAATCAGATTTTTAGGAGAAATTCAAATCATATTTGCTAACAAAAAATGACTATTAGAAAAGTTAGAATTGTGAAATGAAATGCAAAGAGAAATAGGATTTTGAAAATTAAAATTGTTTTTATTTTGAAAACTGTCAACAATCTTATTTAGATTAACAAAATAAATTATTTTAACTCACTTTATATATTATGAAACGGCCAGGTTAGCTCAGTCAGTAGAGCGTTTGTCTAAAAATCATAAGGTTTCTAGTTTGATACCGGCACTCAGCATATGAGTAGCACAGGGATCTTCTGCAGTAAAGTAAGGAGTTGATGGTAGGTGTGGCGCTCCACC
Source organism: Doryteuthis pealeii (assembly GCA_023376005.1). Taxonomy (NCBI): domain Eukaryota; kingdom Metazoa; phylum Mollusca; class Cephalopoda; order Myopsida; family Loliginidae; genus Doryteuthis; species Doryteuthis pealeii. The sequence goes on from CM042148.1 coordinate 21,837,092, forward strand.
TCAGATGCAAAAACAATCTCCTTGGTCTAGCGTTAGTGAAAAGGGGATAGACTCCCTCGTTGATGGGCTGATACCGACTTTAGGCCACCCTGACGACTTTCTTACTTTCTATATATTATCAACATTAGTAATGTAAAATAAAGTATATTTTGTGTAGAGCTTGAGCACTTTTCAAGAATATGGTATTATATATCAAGTGGGTTATTTTTTTTGGGGGGGGGGGGGTCCTATATACAAACATAAGATGACCAAAGAATATCCTATTTAACAAGCACCAAATAAAAATAATATTATAATGGTGCCAAAAATAATAGTGATATGATGATAAATTTTTCATAAGTTACATCAGCTATCATCTTCTAATTTCTAGTTGTGCCATCAAGTGTTAAGAAACGTTTTAAGAAATAAGTAAACTTTTCATTTTCAACTGATACAATGACACAAAAAGGCGTCTTTCAAAGTTTATTAATAAATCAGGATCCAATCAATTGTAAGACTTTTGTGGAAGAAGCCTAACAATTACTAATGAGTTTAACTTGGATGCTGTTTTTCCAGCTATTTTTTTTAAAAATCCTCGTCTAGGATTTGAACTCGGGTCGATGAGTCTATTTTCTACGACTCAAACCATTACACCATACACCTACTTCAATATATGTATTCATTTAATAATACCACACTTTTACATTATACTTACTGTCTCTAGCTTTCTTTATATTATTCTTATTTTGGTAATTTTCACCTTTAGTTGGCTAAATTCCTAGCACATAAGGCAATTAGAGTAACCTCCCTTGACTTTCACTTTGAACAAGCCAGTAGCTATTTTGAAAGTCTCCGTGCGTCAAAACTTTTTCGAAAACAATACAACTGCATGCTTTAACACAAAATATCATAAAATGTGTTCTTAATAACAATTAAGTTCATTTCAGATAATGCACACGCACAATTTTATGTTAGGAATTTTAGCCAACTAAAGGTGAAAATTACTGTATTTTATTGTTTTATATTCTTTCATCGCCATTTAATTAAGCTACTGCTCAAGTGAAAAGGCAGAATAGTTACATTTAATGTGTAGATATGCATGGCAAGATATATGCATACTGTGATCTCAGTGTAATGAAACCAGACCAAGCTTTTTTTTATGGAAGGAATCACAGAAATTTATAATAAGCTTATATTGATAATATAAATTTGATTTTGATCATTAAAATCTTTTCATTTCACTTGTTTCTTGCAAATACCAAGCAAACAAAGGAACAGTAACTTTAAAAAAGAAAAAGTATACTTGTTTACTTACGTAGACTCTAGAGAGATCATAGAATACACTGAACAGACCTCGGCAACTTTCATCTGAGGCAATATGGCCAAAGACATCAACATCCTTTACTTTTTCTTTCCAGAAATTTCTTTTGAATTGCAATACCACCTAAAAATATAAAAAGAGAAAATTAATAAAATTAAGTACTGAAAAATTTTGAAAATTTTTATCTTTTAAGATATTCACATTGCCAATTATTTTAAATGATATCAATCTCCTGCTTGCAGTATTTTTCAAAATATCCTTTCAAATACTAATAATAATAATATGCTTAATAAGAGTCTATATTGATTTTGATGATAGTAACAGGCAAGTACCCCAGTCTCTGGTGTTTCTTACATTCATTTTTTCTATGGTAGTGACTATTTTTTGGCAATATATTTTTTTAATTCTGCCTCTATTTTGAACTTTGAATTTGTTTTAAAGACAGACCATTTGAGTAATTTCTCAACCAATTAAACTTTAGAAATGGATATATAAAACTGACAATTAATTTAATAATAAGGAGGAAAGAAATCAAAAGCAAAATTTACCAATCAATTTCTTAAAAAATAAACCAGATTAACAGTTACCTGTACATATTATGCATATGCTGAGTATAATTTGCCTTGATTCAAATTAAAAATATTAAATTTTAATATTTTATGTCATTTTGAATATAATAATACACAATTTAGTTATAATTTATTATTTTACTTTACCCACAATAGTGATATTTTCAAACCCTTTAATTCATAGCTTAAATAATAGTCATAAGCACATTTTGAATATTTTCTTTTCCATATTTTAAAGTTTTAAAATAATTGGCATTTCTAATTATATCACAATGACAACCTTGTAAATTTTCCAGCATTTTTTCCTGATATTTAAAAAAATGTTATTAGTACATTTAATGATCTATAGATGTGTATAGCAATCAAACAATATTGTAACTTTCTGTTACAATAAACCACGCCTACACTTTAAAGATGTCTGCAAGAAGGTCATGAAGACATACCACATCAACACTAACACATGGGAGGTTACTTCAGTAAACCGAGCGGCCTGGTGCCTCCTTGTCAGACAAGGAACAAAAAGGAGAGAAAAAGAGAGAATAGAAGCCACAACAGAAAAGAGAGCCAGAAGGAAGGAGAGACAACAGCAACTCCAGCAATCATTACTGTTCGTATGCAGTCACTGCAACAGAGATTGCCATTCAAAAATTGGCCTGTTCAGTCACACACACAGATGCAGTTAAAAAAAAATTTTAATGGACACTACGCCATCATCTTTAAGAGATGGAAAGATGCCAACAACAACAATAAATAAAATATAAGTGGATAAAATACAAGGGAGGTAACTGTGAGACCTGAATTTTGAATGAACGCACTTAGCCACGAAAATATGTAAACATTATCACTGAAATAATTTACAAAAAATATAGTGTGGTTGTATTGTCCAATCACACTGTCGCCTGTGGTTGTGACTTGGCAGAAAGCCTTATTTGGAATGTATATAAAAATACAATAAAGTGTAAAGATAAGTTTTTAAATCATGAACAAACCATTTCTACAACTCCAGCCCCCAAAGACTTAATGGCTTTTGTTTTCTCAGCAGGAAGGGGAGGCACAAATTCAATGACATCATTCTGTAGCACAGCAAGTGGAACAGTGACGAGTACCTGCAAGAAGAAAAAAAAATCATTATTAGTGCTTATAAATGAAAGTCATAAAAATAAATGGACAGACTAATTGTGTAAAAGTAACAATTAAATCATGTTATAATAATGAAATTTACTGCTAATGTGCACCACAACTCATCAAAGTCTCAAGCATAGTACATAGAATAATGTACTAATGTCAGGAACATGAATCAGTATTAGCCAGACAGCGAGGAAGTCTATCCCCTTTTTAATAGCGCTAGACAAGGAAATTATTTTAGTGTAGAGGTGGCACCACACCCATCATCAGCTCCTCACTTTACCGCACAGATCTCTGTGCTACTCATATGCTGAGTTGGTGAGGGCCAGTATTGAACCCATGACCTTGTGGTTCTTAGCCGATGCTCTATCGACTGAGCTAAACTGGCCAATATACATGTATGTGTGCATATGTGTGCGGAGGGGGTATCAGGCATAGTTTTGTCGATTACAGGAAGCATGGAGGTTTTGAAAGATGTAGTGTTTTGGCAGCGTACAACAGATGTAGGCAGTTTATTCCATGCCTCAGCAACTCTAAGTGTCACCCAACAGACAACACTAGGAAAAACTAAACCCTTCTGGAAAAGGTTAGAGTACACTAGGAAAGAGACTAGAAATGGGATATGCACCCACTATGTGGAGGTAGAATAATATCACATCAAAAACACCAAAAACAATGCAGATCCATCAATAAAATTGGTCACTTGTGTTGATAACAGTGTAAATATCATATTGATATTGTAAATCAATTGTAGGGATCCCGAGTCATGATCTCAGTCGGTAGGACACCCACTTTAGAATCACGCAGTTCCGAGTTCATACCGGTCCCGCCAACTCAGCGTATGAGTAACACAGATTGGGTAATCTGATCTGTGCAGTAAAGTGGGGGTGCTGGCGGTAGGTGTGGTGCTCCATCACAGCAAAAACAATCTCCTTGATCTAGCACTAGCGAAAAGGGGATAGACTCCCTCACCGTATGGCTGATACCAACAATAGGCCACTCCCCTAACTTTACTTACTTTTACTTATTTAACTTGAACTATATTATCTCGACTTTCCATCACGTTATCATCTCAATCTACAATTTAAATTAACATCACTGAATTAACAATCTCTTATTGAGATCTTGTACACTGACTTCACAATAATTTTAATGGGGATTCTATTCTTGTTTAGTGTCATCTTATCAGTTAATTAAAATGTTCATCATGGAATTGACATTCATACTGGAAAGTTATGAATACAACAAAGGATTATATGAAGAGGCTGCATCTTGATCTGGCATTCCACAACAGAATGTAATATATATATATATATATATATATATATACATACATACATACATACATACATACATACATACACACACTCAAAAATTAACAAAATTCTTGGCAATAGTTATAGAATATATTTATTTACAATTTTAACATAACCAATACATGATACAGAACTATTTAATGGATTTACATTTTGTTATTTTTTACAATTAGCTGTGATCAAAAAAGTTCACTGAAAAAAAAGGGGGGGGGGTCTAAATTTCACTCTTCAAAGATATCTCTAAAACATGTTCAAAAATATTTAATGAAAATTTATCAAAGTGCCATGAAGTAATTTACCCTGAAAACCCATCATAATTTTTTAAAAGTAACAAATTACAATGATATAAACACCAATAGTTTTGAATGTATAAAATGTTGAGATATTGGTATTGATCAGATCCCCTGATTTTGAAGCCATTTAAAAACAAAATGTCATCATTCTATGTTCAGTTTTGTTCAAAATTAGAATTTAGATGACTTTTTGTATTGTTTGAGACACTATTAAAAACATATCAGAATACAAGTAAGGAAATATCAATGATCTTTTATCTCAAAAGTTGTAGTAGTAGTAGTAGTAGTAGTGCAGTAGCAGCAACAGCAGAAGATACATACATACATAGCAATAGCATAATCTTTACAGATCATTGCCGTCCCTAACAATCCTATAACCCCACCACCAGAAACTTTCCTCTTATGAGCCCTCAAATGACTCATCAATCCTGCAGCAGATCCACAAAGTTTGATGCAAATATGACATAGTATGGACGTCCTTCCCATTGGATCGGATGGACCAGATGATAAAATTTGATGCTTATGCACCACCATATGTCAGAAGCTGACTTACAGACTTTGTTACAGATTGCACAAGACATATTGTTTGTTCCTGGAGTGTGCATGAATTGTCCCTGATGAGATTTCCTATGATTGACATATCCAGCCTTAGAAAGCAGAATCCGACCACATGTTTGACATTTCCAACCCTCCGTGTTCTCACCAATATGACAGGTGTATCCCTTTCAAAGTTGATGCTTGAGGTTTTCATGCTCAATTCTTTCACTCTCATACATACATAATTTCTTTATCTAAGAAATAGATAATTTTAGACAACTCAATAATTAGGTAGAAACTTACCTTATCAGCTTTAAAAACACCACCAGATGAAGCATGTACTATAACACCCATTCCACTGTAATCAATCTTCACAACCTAAATAAGACAATAATGCTTTTATAAAGGATATGTAGTTGAATAAACAGAACTCACAAATCATCCAAAAAACATTGTATACAATCCTTTAGAATCTTGTGTGTGAGTGTTATAAACAGAATGTATGAATAATCAAATATTATGTAATGTTTATATAAAGATGTTATGAAAACATAAATTTTATAACATTGATAGTGTTTTTTAAATCATAATTTAATCAAACTTCATAAAGAAAAGTTGTTCCAATATATAAAACCAAAGAAGGTGTATATCTTTAGTTTACAAAGAGAACTGCTGAAATAGGTTATGGCAAATAAACATAACACAGATATACAATATACTATTAAAAAGGTAAAAAGATCAGTAATTTTCACCTTTAGTTGGCTAAATTCCTAGCATAAAATTGTGCGTGCGCATTATCTGAAATGAACTTAATAGTTATATAAGGAACACATTTTATGATATTTTTGTGTTAAAGCATGCAGTTGTATTGTAAAGTTTCTAAGATTTGTGTATTTCGCACAGAGACTTTCAAAACGGCTACCGTCTTGTTTCAAAGTGAAAGTCAATTGGCTAAATTCCTAGCATAAAATTATCTGAAGTGAACTTAATTGTTATCAAGAACACATTTTATGATATTTTTTGTGTTAAAGCATGCAGTTGTATTGTTTTTGAAACAGTTTCTAAGATTTGTTTATTTCGCACGGAGACTTTCAAAATAGCTACCGGCTTGTTTCAAAGTGAAAGTCAAGGGAGGTTACTCCAATTGCCTTATTTGCTAGGAATTTAGCCAACTAAAGGTGAAAATTACCAAAAGATCCTTCTAATGAATATGATACTCATTAGTATAAAAAAAACCTTTTTAAAGTATTCAACAAACTTTTAGTGGAAGGTGGGCAAACTTTTAGGTAAAACTTTCGATTCTAACAATGAAGAAGAAAGAGTAAAGATGAATAGAAAAATAAGAGAAAACTCTATACTGACCTCAACGTTATACTGAATGTCTAAATCTTCTGAGAGAAGATTAAGCAACTGAGAAGCTCCCTGAGATAATAAGATACTGGAGTTTCCAAGTTGTGGAAATGCTTCATGCTGGTCCCAGTGCATAGCAGATAGTTCATCAACTGAACATCCACTTACCAATTCCATATGCCCAAGATAATATTGTAAGATTTTTTCTTCTTCCTGATAAGAGGGAACAGTATATAAGGTAAGATGAAAGGAAGACTTTGACAAATGGAAATAAATATAAATGCAAAAAAATCATATAAATATTATATAATTTTGAGAGCACAAATATGATTTCAGCATACTTCAACAATGAATAAAACTCTTTAATTCTTAATGAAATGGGAAATATCTCGAATTATTGTAAAAATCTAAAATACAAAATAAAAACTAATAAGTTGTGCACTTAGTTACATGACAGAGTTATTCAATTCCCAAAAGTATTTTATTCAGCCTCTTAGTTGATATTATTTTCTTTTGTTAGTAAAGAAAAGAAAAATAGTCAAAATGCTTCTGTTAAAAACCTAAGAAAAACTGTCACTAATAAAATACTCCATGATTCTAAAATTGATAGTTCATTCGATTATAAAATTTTGAAGTGAATTAAAACATCATTAATATGACTAGCAAAATAAAAAATGCTTTCCGGGCAATAAAAGTTAATTTTTGAAAGACATTGCCTGAGGAGGAGCAGAAGTACCATAAGTAAGTAAAATCCTCAAATTTATCAGAGGAGTAAAAAATAAAACAATTTGAAATGGAAACTTAGTTCTGATATTTAAATATATATTAAAATAAAACAAACTATCTATAAAGATATAATACCGGGCATGTATTTACTAAAACTGGTTCTAACAATGAGGACTGTCTTTACTAAAACTTGTTCTAACAATGAGGACTGTCTTTACATGCTCAAATTTTGAGTGTATATATTCTATGTTATGACAATTTTTGGGTAATGTGACATAAGCAGTGACTTAGTTTTGGTTACAGAAAAATAGAGAGTGAATCTCCATTATTAATAGATTGTAGGACATTCTAGATATTATTCCTTTAAATTGAAATGAGAAATGTAACAAACTACAACCACTGATTTTGAAAAGAGTCATTTCCATTGCAAATTTTGTTCACATTTTTCAACCTTTGTCAAGTGTATATTTTTTATATACACAGAGAAGGCTAAGTAATTAATTAGCTTAAATGTTATGCTAATGACTTGAAGAATACAAAGGAGTTCAATTGTCTTAACAAAATTTAGAATACTATATCATTATTGTACATTAAAAATGCTGAATCAGCAAATGAAGGTCTGGATGTTGTTGCTTTGCAAACAGAGAGGCATTTATTGAAGCACAGATGTAAAATAGAAGTTGATTATGTTAATTAGTTGTCTTTGCAAAAACCATGTGTAAAACAAATTTTTATTTAAAATTTCATGATAACTTTAGGTAATCTGTGATTTTATCTACTTAAAAGATATTTGGAACTAGTATTAAATGACCTGGTTGTAAGTTTGCATAATACAGAAATAACAGGCATATAACTTTTTTTTAGCTTATTAATGTCATATGACCAAAATTCATGCCATAAAAAAAAAAAAGAAAGAGAAAAAAAAAAGAAAAAAAAAAAAGAAAAAAAAAGAAAGAAAAAAAAGAAAAAAAAAAAAAGAAAAAAAAAAAAAAAAAAAGAAAAAAAAAGAAAAAAAAAAGAAAGAAAAAAAAAGAAAGAAAAAAAGAAAGAAAAAAGAAGAAAAAAAAAAGAAAAAAAAAAAAAAAAAGAAAGTTACTCACTGGGGAGAATTCTAACTGAGACTGTTCAAGGAACTGGGCATGAGCTTCTTTAAATTTTGCTATAATAAAAACAGAAAACCGATTAAAAAAAATTTTTTAAATGGAAAAAACATTTAAATTTTGAAAATATAATAGAAAATATGAAGATACTCATTTTAATTTAGTAAAAATAACTTACATAATAATCCTGTGTCTTTAGATAAAACTTTATCTTTGCGCCATTCTGCTACAACATCAAGAAGAGCATTGAAATGAAAATTGAGCCGCCGGCAAGAAGATGGTAATGCCAACTGACCATCTTCAAAGATCAACTCATATTTATCTCTAATCACTTTCATTTCAATATCTGCCTGTCAACAAGAAAAGGAAAAAAAAAATAGATAATAAATAATTCTGTTAAAATCTTTTGTATCCTTATCAATAATTTTCTAAATAAAATTTACAGATTAAATTTTTGAACAAGGAAGACTTATTAGTCTCACAGAAAGCAATACAATAGGAAATATTTTACTATGTAGATAATGAGAATTATAACATTTATATCATAAATTAATGACGTGCTGGGTCAAGCAAATATGAACAGCATGTTTGCTATCATCTGTGAGAGGAGGCTGCACTGGCTTGGACATGTCAGGAGGATGGACAAAGGCCACATCCCCAAAGACCTACTGTATGACGAATTAGTAGAAGGCTCCTGACCAGTAGGGAGACCACGCCTATGCTTTAAAAATCTGCAAGAAATACATGAAGACATGCCGGACCATATGACCTTTAGGCACCCCTTTTGCTTTGCTGATTCATAAGTACATTTTTTCATTTACACCGTCAACATTCGGTCGTTTGTTAACAGATGATTTTTAGAGGGGTTTTTTTTTAATTATAAAACAAACCCCTAACCCTAACCCCTAACAAACAACTGGATGTTGATGGTGTAAAAGAAAAAATGTACCTATGAATCCGCAAAGCAAAAGGGTGCCTAAAGGTTTATGGTCCAACATGCCACATCAAAACCAACACATGTGAGGTTGGTGTAGAAAACCGAGTGGCCTGGCGCCTCCTTGTTAAGGCACGAAAAGGAGTGAAAAAGAAGAAAGAAGCTGCCACAGAAAAGAGAGCCAGAAGGAGGAGAGACAACAGCAACCTAAACAAAAATATTCATTTTCATGACATTACAACATTATTCTATGTACTATACATGAGCCTTTGACAAGTTCTGGTACACTGTAGACAATAAATTTCATTATTTCTCAATTTGTCTGGCTTAAATTAATTACATTATTGGACAATTGCATCTTCATTGTATTAGGCAGTTAGGTTAAAACAGTTCTAAGTGACAGTTATCTCTGGTACCCAAGTTCAATCCTGAGTGAAATCAGTTAGAAAAATAATTAATTAACACAACTCCTACCCCAGCTATGGTTAGCAGAATGAGAACAGGATACCCCCGTGGAATAAATAAAGGGTTAGGTTCAAAGTTCCGTGATGCCTCCCGAATACGACAAGAAAGTTCCAGAGTTCGAAAAGAAGGTTCCAGAATCCGACAAGAAATACCTGATGAAGGCTGGAGGGTATATCGGCCGAAACGTTGTACAAATAACAATGAAGATGGGGACAATAGTCCGAATAACGCAGATAATACTAAATAAAAAAAAAAGAGTAATATTTGAGATGCTTTTGAAACCAATTATTGTTATGAATAAAAATGATTCCTTACCTGCATACACATTAAACAAATGGGATTATTAACACAGCCATTGATGATCTGAGCACCATAGCCTTCTTCACTGATCCCTCCATTACTATTTCATCTCCTACACGCCCACCTAACCAGTTCTGGGCCTCAAGTACAGTTACCTAGAACAAAACAAAAACATCAAAACTTAGTACACATAAATTTTATCTAAGAAAAAAAAAAAATTATGAAACTTTTTATTTTTTGTTAAACTAATGATAGATTTAAAAAAATTAAAATACAGAAGTCCCACCATTTTTAATTACTTTTTCAAACTGTAATTTAAACAAGTTACAAAAATGTACGACTATTTATTACTGACTATATTTACTGGTAGATATTTTAATATTATCATAAATATATCTATCATTTTTGTAGCATTCTTAGAATTTATTTATATTGAAGATAATAAAACACTGATACAACAAAATTCAAAATTAATGTAAAAATTACTTCTAATCACTGAAGAAAATATCAACCTTCACAATATTCATAAAAAAGAAACTATTCTGCAAAACTAAATTTTAACCTGTAGCTGTTTTTTTGTTGTTTTTTTTTTGACAATGTTAAAAATCTAAAAATAATATCAAGCATTATTAAAAATTTTTAGTGGTAGGCAACATTCAGATAGTAACTCACTTAAGGTGTATAAATGTGTATATCAGAAGTCAATCTTGTATAACCTTAGTTTCGCAAAACAATTCTGTAGAATAAAAAAGGGGAAGGATTTTTGTTAAAATCATGCTAAAACAATAAAATAAACTTTTAGCCGAGAAATACTTTTTATCAAAATAATATAACAGACATTCAATTTTTTAAAATAAACAAATCCATTTTTATATTTACTAGCAAAATAAAAAACGCCCTCCGGGCAATGTAAAAATAGATTTTTGAAACATATTGCCCCCCCCCCTCGAGAGTTAAAAATTCAATGTCAGCGAGTTTGTACCCTAAGTAAGTAAAATCATCAAATTCATTAAAGGATTAAAAATTAAAACAATTTGAAATGTAAACTTTAAATATGTATTAAAATAAAACAAATTATATATAGATATATAATACCAGTCATGTGTTTATTAAAACTTGCTTTAAAAAACAATGAGGACTGTCTAATGTTGCATGTTCAAATTTTGAGTGTATTTATTCTATGTTATGACAATTTTGGGTAATGTGACGTAAGCAGTGACATAGTTTTTGTTACAGACAAAAACCGGAAGCGAATCTCCATTATTAATAGATAGTTCTGATGGCTGCAACAGCCATCAACTAATTGTTAATGTTTTAGACATGAACTTGATTTTATATAGTTCTGCAGGTTTTTAACAAGCTACAATTACATTAATAACAACAAAATAAACTTAGGTAACAAAAGAAACAAAAAATAAATAAATAAATAAAATAATAGTAATTAAAAAATGGAGGAATTCTGTAAACAAAAATTTTAAAAGTATGTTTTGTCTCCAACAGAACAGACTACAAGTTAAAAAACAAAGCAAATAGTCATTGCTTATAAAGAGTTAAATTTTCCTAGAATTAAATAAAAAAAAACCAACACAAACCTTTACACCAAAGTTAGTCAACTGCCTAGCTGCAGCCAATCCAGCAATACCAGCTCCAATTATTAATACTGAGTCCTGCAATAGAATAATTAATTATCTAAAATATCATAGAATCTAATTACAACACCAGAAGAAAATAAACTAATCAACTAATTAAGATTACAATTCACTGCCAAGAACATTAATTTTTCAGTTCACAATTTCAACTGGTTTTATCTTTTTTATTTTTCTGTTATGTAAAAATCAGAATAGTACAAAATATAAGTTCAATGTTTTGTTTTGTTTTTTTCAGATGAAAACAAGAAAACAATTAAATGACTTGAAATGACTAATCTTTAAAATTTGAAGATAATGAAAAAGATAGATATATAATCTTGGGTCATTATATATATACACACACACTGGGATGCTGATAGATACTTGTCCTGCATCCCTGACACATAAAAATCTAAAAGGACGCAGTAAAATCATATCCATGCATCCCAGTGTTTTTTCTTTTTTTCTTCCCTCACCATTCAAGCTAACTGTAAATACATTTCAATAGTTTCATAGAAACAAATTACACAGGATAAGTTACAAGGTAGGAGTTAGACGGCTTTAGTTGTTTCCCCAGATCATAAATAAAAACCCTACAATTTATTAAGAAACTTTATTGGGACCCATCAAATTTCCCAGGGATTCATTTAAAGCAAATATGTGCTATCAGCATCACTGTATATATATATATATATATATCTTTTTATGCTGAAACTTGTGATAAGATTGTTAAAAAAAAATAAAAAATAAATGACTGTGAGGATTAGACTATCACTTCTCAGCAGTCATCATCTAAGGTTAAAAAATTATTACTAGATAATTGAACTAAATGATTGACTGATTGACTTTAATGGCATGTCAACCTGTAAGGCTTATTTTATGCCTAGAGTTTAGCAAATCACATTCATTATATATTCATATTTACATTTTTGTGTAATTATTTCTTAAGAGGGATTTTGCATATGGTCCTATTAAATACAAACAAAATTTAAACAGATCTATTTGACCCATAGATGGGACCTTAACAGGTACTATGAATAAAAAAAACCCTAACATATCAATTTAAATGTTAGTAGTAAAGTAAAGTTGGCAGAGTGGCCTATTGTCGATATCAGACGGACAGCGACAGAGTCTATCCCCTTTTCACTTGCGCTAGACCAGAGGGAGTATTTCTGCTGAGGTGGAGCACCACACCTACTGTCAGCTCTCCACTTTACCGCATAGATTAGATTATACAATCTGTGCTACTCATACGCGAGTTGGCGGGGGCAGTATCGAACTCAGAACCTTGGGATTCTGAGGCAAGTACTCTACTGACTGAGCTAAACTGGCCCTAAGTAATAACATAATCAGAAAACATCAAGTCAAAAAAAAATATATCAAACAAGTCAAACTGAATGCATTAAGATAAAAATGTAAAACATTTCTGGCAATTTCTCTGAATGTTTGAGATGAGGCTTGAAGATTAGTATTATCTGCGTTATTCGGACTATTGTCCCCATCTTCATTGTTATTTGTACAACGTTTTAGCCGATATACCCTCCGGCCTTCTTCAAGTATTTCTAGTCAAACCTTGTCGGACTCAGGAACGAAAACTTTCCGTATTCGAAAAGAAGTTCCAGAGTCCAACAAGAAATACCTGAAGAAGGCCGGAGGGTATATCGGCCAAACGTTGTACAAATAACAATGAAGATGAGGAAATAGTCCGAATAACGCAGATAATACCATTTCTGGCAATTTTTGAAATGAAAAAAAAAAAAAGAAACAAAAATGCAAAAAAAATAATAAATAAAAACTTTTGAGTGTTAATTGATATTACTTACCTTTTCATGGTCAATGGTTGGAAGCAGTAAGTCAGAAGGAGGATCTCGCAAAAGCCCAATATTGATGTATCCTTTCCGTGTGAGATAATAGATAATGGGCTGCAATTCCTGTGCACACTTAATCCTTGTTACTCCTCTGTAGATAAGATAACAGGCACACCGCTGCCATGTTAACCATTCCTAGTATACAAATCAAATAAAAAGATACCTCTAAGTATCTTAATTTACTCATCTTTTATTAGTTTTAAATAAAAAAGGGAGGGGTTATGGGGGGGTAGGCTTAAAAATATGCTTATACATATACAACATATTAAAGGATTAATCAGTAACTAATCTCCATCTACCTGGTAGCCATGAAATTTTACATGGTTAATATTTATAAAGTTGAAATCTATATATATTATATACAATATAATAAAATAAATATATAAAGGTTTTACATATCTATTTATTAGGTGACAAAGGAACATTCACAACCATATTAGTTTCATGCGATGCAATCATCAGGTGAAGATGTTTTAAATGTTTGGTACGCCATTCCAGCAAAAGCTGAAACAGTGACCATCTCACACTATATATTATATATATACATATGCAAATAATATTCATTGTGCTACAGTTTAATATGAATATATTGAAAATTAAAGAAACCTAATGTTAATTTAAATGTTAGATCAGTGTCTCTCCAAATCATACTCTCAGTAATAAACAAAGCCCAAAAGTTAAATATATTTCTTCTGAATACTGTTTGAAAAGAAAGAGCAAGGATTGAATTTGACAGTTGGTCAAATACATACATACATACTGCTGTGTACCATTATAATGATAAATTTGCTCTACTCACGTATTGAGCACTTTATATTTGTCATATCGCTATCTTATCATTGTGAAACTTGCATCAACTAATCATTGTGACCAATTTCACCAGTAAGTCACCTTTTTCATATAAAATCATATATATATATTTTTTACTATATTTATAAGTAAAGAGTGCTCAATATTATTGATAGAACAGGTATATCTAATTTAGGGTAGCAAAGACATGAAATCAACAGCATTTGGTAAATAATGGTTTCTCACCTATGTGATTTTCAAATCAAGACTTAGCTTGAAAATTGCATAGGTGAGAAACTGTCAGTTACCAAGCACTGTTGACTTCATGTCTTCATTACCCTAACTTTATATATATATATACACAAACACACACCACTTGGCTGAAATTTTGTATTGTACAGTAACTCATAGAAACAAACTTCTTTGACTAATACTGAACATTTCTTAATGAATAAAATAATGTAAATCTTCATTTTTGAGATTGAAAAATAATCCAAAAGAAACTTGCAGCTATGTTTATTGATATCATTTAAATAAAATTATGAATGGAAATGACTTCCCTACTTACATGATTAAAACAATACAAAAGAAAATAAATACAAAGTTCTCAATCATGATATTTTGAAATACAATCAAGTATTGCTTTGAAAATGCATATATTGATCTGTGTGGATTTTTGTGGTAATAGTTATTTTCAAATTAAGATATGTTCTATGTTATTTTTAAATGGTATCTACTAAATCCTTAGTTAGGATGGCTTACAAAATGTATCCATTTTTATCTTCATCTCTTATCTTACCACTGTGCTTTATTTAGAATTTTTAATTCTATTGCTTTATTTTTAAACATAATATCCTTCTTTGTCAATGACATAATACTTCTGCATTAATTATAGTAGCAACAATAAAACACCCTCCGGGCAGTGTAAAAATAATTTTTGAGAAAGATATTGCCTGAGGGAGTGGGAGTAAAAATTCAATGTCAGAGGGTTTTATCATAAGTAAGCAAAATCAAATTTATTAGAGTTAAAAAAATAAAACAATTTGAAATGGAAACTTAATCCTATCCCCCTCAAATAATGTCACAATTCCCTTAGTTGTTTACATCACATATTCTATGATATTATTTTTATCTAAACCTCAATTATTAATAAAATTGTTTTACATTATTACTATAGGCCTTATCTGCATACCAATAACATGCAATTGTATCTATATATACAACAAAATAGCAGTTTACAGTGTGAATGGGAAGGCTAATTTGCATATTGATCTTAAAATTTTATTTTAATATATGCGCTTGGTATTATTGATTTCTAATTGTTTGGTTTTATTTCAATAAATATGATCAAAAATCTCAGAGATAAATCTTTAAAAAAATCCATTAACATGAAGAAATAACGGATTTTATTCTTTACTTCTTATTTTAACTAAATAGTTAAATTAGGAAAATTTAGCAATGAAAGACAGGGGTGATGAAAAATGATGGAAGAGTTAGTTTCAAAGTTTTTATATTTTTCGATTATACCCCTCTCTATTTCAAATCATTTTATTTATTTAGTTTCATTAGACTTTTAATTTAATATTTTTTAATATATCTAATATATTTCATTACATTAAAACTTAAATACTTGCAACCGGAGGGTACATATTTTTGCTAGTATATATAATCTATTTTGTAAAAATTGTTAGATCATTTTCTCTTATAAAACAGCTTATCTCTTAAAACTATTTTATATATTAATGTGATAAGAAGGGTAAATTCAGTGCTTGTATTTTGGTGTTTAAAAAGAAATACCAGTATTGTATATATTTGCATTTTTTACCAGTCTTGAAAACCTGACAATAAAATTCAACACTAGAATGAATATTTCCAATGCTTTATATGACTATATGACTTTATTATATGACTTTATATGAATATTTCCAATGCTTTATATGACTATATGACTTTATTATATGTTATATATGATGCTTTATATGACTATATGACTTTATTATATGACTTTATATGAATATTTCCAATGCTTTATATGACTATATGACTTTATTATATGACTTTATATGATGCTTTATATGACTATATGACTTTATTATATGACTTTATATGAATATTTCCAATGCTTTATATGACTTATATGACTTTATATGTATATTATATATATGACTATATGACTTTATATGAATATTTCCAATGCTTTATATGACTATATGACTTTATTATATGACTTTATATGAATATTTCCAATGCCTATATGACTATATGACTATATGTATGCTTTATATGACTATATGACTTTATTATATGACTTTATATGAATATTTCCAATGCTTTATATGACTATATGACTTTATTATATGACTTTATATGAATATTTATGCTTTATATGACTATATGACTTTATTATATGACTTTATATGAATATTTCAATGCTTTATATGACTATATGACTATATGACTTTATATGAATATTTCCAATGCTGACTATATGACTTTATTATATGATCATGCTTTATATGACTATATGACTTTATTATATGACTTTATATGAATATTTCCAATGCTTTATATGACTATATGACTTTATTATATGACTTTATATGAATATTTCCAATGCTATATGACTATATGATATGATATGACTATATGACATATGATATATATATGACTATATGACATGCTTTATATGACTATATGACTTTATTATATGACTTTATATATTTCCAATGCTTTATATGACTATATGACTTTATTATATGACTTTATATGAATATTTCCAATGCTTTATATGACTATATGACTTTATTATATGACTTTATATGAATATTTATGCTTTATATGACTATATGACTTTATTATATGACTTTATATGAATATTTCCAATGCTTTATATGACTATATGACTTTATTATATGACTTTATATGAATATTTATGCTATATGACTTATTATATGACTTTATATATGCTTTATATGACTATTGATATGACTTTATATGAATATTTCCAATGCTTTATATGACTATATGACTTTATTATATGACTTTATATGAATATTTCCAATGCTTTATATGACTATATGACTTTATTATATGACTTTATATGAATATTTCCAATGCTTTATATGACTATATGACTTTATTATATGACTTTATATGAATATTTCCAATGCTTTATATGACTATATGACTTTATTATATGACTTTATATGAATATTTCCAATGCTTTATATGACTATATGACTTTATTATATGACTTTATATGAATATTTCCAATGCTTTATATGACTATATGACTTTATTATATGACTTTATATGAATATTTCCAATGCTTTATATGACTAAAAACTTATCTGAGTATCTATTGGGGTTAACCTACGGTCAAAATGTATTTTAAGGTGTATTAATGAGTGTATTTTATTATTTTTCTATCCTTGTAAAGAGGCAAATATGTCAATATAACTAAAAGCCTTTAAATTGAATTTTTTTTTTTTCAGTTTCTTAGCTGATCATAGTTCAAAGAAAAAATAATCTAGAGAAAAGTTGAACTGTCTAGATCCAGCTTTAAAATTACATCTGCCTTCTCTCCTATTTTAGAGTGATATAAAATTTTCACTTGTAAAAATTACTATAAATTTGTATTCTCAACATAATTATTCACATTTCTTGAAAAACTTCATATTTATTTTTCTCCTAATTCAAAATCATTTTAAAAATTCTATGTTTAAAATGCAAATGAAAACCTTAAAATGTAAAATTGAAATTTATATAACACCCTAGTATAATTAAGTATATATATATATATATATATATATATATTAGATAAGTACATTATTGTTTTTTTTGCAATGTGTTCTTTACAGAGCTAGAGAATCATTTTTGAGTGATTGTAGCAAAATGAAATACCCATTCCTAAATTATAAAAACAATATTTGATATGGAATAAAGCAACTTGTGTGTGAGGAGAGAGGATATTGGATAGGTAACCACAGTCTAGGAGAAGGAAAACTCTTAATTCAAGCCTGTTGAACTCCGCTTAAGAAATTGACCTTGTGTCACAGCCTGCTTGTGCGGAGGGGTTGCTATTTTGGTAGAGCTCTCTAATTGGTAATTTAAATTAACTCTCACTACTAAGCATATAAGCAATGATCGTTTACCTGGAAATTTGATCTCTCAGTGACCATAAAATACATAAACACACCTATGTACTTAATAGTTTAAAAACACCAGTCCCTGCTACAGCTGTCAGTGGACGAGGGGATAAGATATCAGGCTACCATATGGTCAGTCTGAGTTCGAACCTAGCCAGAGATAGATGTGTCTAGCCATACTGAAGTGGCGTGAAACGCCGAAACACGTGTCTGTGGATGACTTATTATATATATATATATATATATATATATATATATATATATATATATATATATACACACACACCTAAAAATGTTTTTATTTTTGTTTATCTCACTTAAAAAATCTAAGTTATGGTAAGAATATCAAAAAGTTTTTTAGTCTCTTCATAAGAATATCATTAGCATTTCCAGTTACAACAAAATGCTAATTTTAACTTAAATTATAACACTAAAACAAAAATCTAACCCTTTTCCAATAGGAACAGATGTAATAAACCCTACTGTCAGCTGAAATGGTATGTCTTCTCCAGAGATGCTGATAGGTACACGTCCTGCATACCTGATGCATAAAAATCTAAAATAGTTTCCATGCATCCCAGTATTTTTCTTTTTTTCTTCCCTCAACATTTCAAGCTAACTGTAAATACATTTCAATAGTTTCTGATAAACGAATTACACAGGATAGGTTACAAGGTAGGAGTTAGAGAGTTTTAATTGTTTCCCCAGATCATAAATAAAAAACCTACAATCTATTAAGAAACTTTAGTCGGAACTCATAAATTTTCCTGAGGTCTCATTCAAAGCAAATATGTGCGTCCCAGGATGCACTAAACTAAAAAGCTCTCAAAATCACTGCCTCTCAAACAGTACTGAATGAGGAGGCTATCAACCACAATATTCTGAAAACTTAGTAGATATGGGGTTCAGTTGGCTGACCAGATATAAAATTTTGCCTTCATCATTAAACACTCGTCTATTTACACTTCACTGTATCTATGCTTTAACTCTTAACATCCTGTTCAGAATTTTCTAAGTCCAGAGCCCAATTCATATAACCATTTATTTAAAAAAAATGGCCTTTTCATTTAAAGTTACCTGCTATTTCCCATAAATTAAAGACTTCTAAATATGTTTAATATTACATTGAAATAAAGGTTATCAGTTGGGGTGGATTAGAAAAATGAATGTGACTTCCGTCCGGGTGGAATGTGGTGGTATAGGACATTAAAAGTTATTAATCATCTTAACAACAGCAACCTTGAGCACCTTTTTGATCTCCATGTTTCTAACACACGTGGGCATGCCTACAAAGTCAGAAAACAGCATTGCTCACATGACTTTCGGAAACATTTTCTCACGCTCAGAATTGTTGAGGCATGGAATAAGCTGCCCGCATCCGTTGTAGGCTGCCGAAACACTATATCTTTCAAAGCCTCTGTGCTTCCTGTAGTCCACCAACACTATACCTCATACCCTTCTCCGCACACACATACATGCATATTACTACTGTAAACTGTTCATATTCCTGATACTAATACATTATTCTGTGTACTAGACATGTGACTTTGATGAGTTGTGGTGCACCTGAGCACTGTACACAATAAATTTAATTATTATATTATAGCTCTCTCTCTCTCAACATTTGAATTCTCTAATCAGCTTCTATTAATAATGATGATTTGAAATATTTTTAAAAAATCTTGTTTATAATCAAATCAAATATTCATTACCTACAAATGTGTTTTTATTTTGAATTATTTTCATTGTTAATGGTTCTGAAATATCAAATATACAATTACCTGTTAGAAGTATAATTTAATATAAATAGTTTCTATTCCAGAATATATATACAGTGATGCTGATAGCTTTTTAATTTAGTGCATTCTGGGATGCATGTATTTGATTTGAATGAGTCCCGGGAAAATTTGATGGGTTCCAACTAATGTTTCTTAATAAATTGCAGAGTTTTTATCTGGTACCCCATACAGTGTAATTAGTTTCTAAGAAAATATTGAAATGTATTATTAGCTGGAAATGGTGGAAAAGAAAGAAAAAAAACACTGGGATACATAGATACGATTTTTCTTCCTTTTAGCTTTTTCTGCATCAGTGATGCAGGACGCGTACCTATCAGCATCTGTGTGCGTGTGTATATATATATATATATATCATATAAATCATAGCATGAAAAAGAGCATCTCAACAATTTGCCAACTACTAGGTGGGTATTATAAATGATTAGGTAATTTTGCTTATCTCACTTAAATTCAAAAAGTCTCTGTAAGAATATCAATGACATTCTTAGTTACAACAAATTACTAATTTTAACTGAAATCATAACACCAAATCAAAAATATATCTTTTTTTCCAATATAAAAGATTGTTTATGTACTATTTGATAATAATTCCAATAATGATTAAATTTATGGGAATATTTTGGTTTGTAAATATCTTTAATCCAAAGAACATCCCATGTAAAATTCACAAAATACTTTAAAGCAAAAATGAAATAGAATAATTCAATATTTTTTTTCAAATAATGCAGAGATGCTGATAGGTACGCATCCTGCATCCCCGATGCACAAAAATCTAAAAGGGCACAGTAAAATCATATCCATGCATCCCAGTGTTTTTCTTTTTTCTTCCCTCACCATTTCAAGCTAACTGTAAATACATTTCAATAGTTTCTTAAAAACGAATTACACAGGATAGGTCACAAAGTAGGAATTAGACGGCTTTAGTTGGGACCCATAAATATTCCCGGGCTATCATTCAAAGCAAATATGTGCGTCCCAGGATACACTAAATCAAAAAGTTATCAGCAGCATCACTGTAATGATTTACTTATTTGCCTTGTACCACATCTGATTAATTAATTTAGATAAAGTAGAAGAGAGAATTAAAATATCTTTTATACTCAATGTTACATAATTGTTAGTACCCTAACACTTATGTACAATTAGTGTAGAAACCAAAGTGGCTGTTATGAGTTACAGCCGGCAGCCTTTGAGTACGATGTCATAGAGGATTGAGTAACATGGGTTGAACTGATCTTGATCTCCTTTCCGGTGGATACTAGTTTAGATTAGAAAGAGTTAGTATTGGCCAAGCCACGGAGGGAGCAAGTCGTGTTAAACGCCTCCATACTCAATCTGTGCAGTAAGTCTGGTGGGGATTTCTGAATAAAATATGATATAAATAAAATCGAAGTCTGGGGTTAAAACAGCACTGCTCACGTGACTTTCGGAAATATTTTTTCATGCTCAGAATTGCGGAGACATGGAATAAACTGCCCACATCTGTTGTAGGCTGCCAAAGCACTGAGTCTTTCAAAGCCTCCATGCTTCCTGTAGTCTGCCGACACTATACCTGATGCCACTCTCCACATATATATATGCACACACACACGCACATATACATGCATATTACTACTGTAAACTGTTCATGTTCCTGACACTACATTATTCTGTGTACTTGACATGAGACTTTGATGAGTTGTGGTGCACCTGAGCACTGTACACAATAAATTTCATTATTATTATTATTATTTATCCAAAAACTACCAATGACCCGGGGCTTCTGATAAAGAGAAATCCCCAATAGGAGACCAGAGATGAAATAACCAAATGGAAAGTTCCAGACGCTACAAGAAGAACATCTAGAAGAACATAAGATACCAAAGACGATCATAAGAAGAAGAATAAGAGAATATATAACACTCAAGATCATTTCAGAGAATCAATTTACAAAATAAAAATAAATATACAATATCACTGAATTTAATAAAAATGACTGATAACTAAAACTAGAATACCCAAAACAATTGCTCACAAGTAGAAAATAGTTAAGCAAGATTCTATGAATGTTTCACAAAAATACTGTTCATATATAGTACAAACCTGAGATTTTGAGAGGATTTAAAAACTAGAATCAAATATTCTATTTAAAAAAAAAAAATAATAAATATATATATATATATATATATATATATATATATATATATATATATATATATATATATACATACTATTAAAAAATAAAATCAAACCATTTATAGGATTTGATATCTTGTTTTTACAAAACAATAATAAAATCTACAGAAATACTTTTATTTTTTAATATTTTTTGTCTAAAGAATTTTTTTTTTTTTTTTTTTTTTAATTGCTTAGCCTATTCAGTGACGAGATAAATGAAAGTTTAAAAAATAAATAATAAATAAAAAATCTAACATCAAAGAAAGAACGAAAAAAAAGCACAGCAAAGGGACATAATCCCCAAACACCTAATCTGCAAAATCACACAAAGCAATATGGTTAACAAACGGAAAATTATGGAAGAAAATTCTCACGTTTAGTTACAAACATGAAACCACAAAGAAAAAAGAAATTGGAATCATCAAGGCATTGAAAACTGCTTCATCAAGACTTAGTGTGTCATCAAAAAGTATCTACACTAGACAAGATTTCATATTAGGATGGCAGAATAAATCAAATAAAACATGGAGTATAAAATAGATACATGACTTGCCTTTCTTTTCTAAATGACTTCTTATAAAGAGTTTACGGCATTAAGGGTTGTTTCAGTTCTAAATCAACATAGCTTAAATTATGGGTATTGCTTACTGACATACAGGTCATCATAATAAATTACAGTCAAGTTACAATGAATGCATCAATTCCTACTAGATCACCAAAGTTAAGCAGCAATGAGCCTGTTCAATATTTAATTGAGTGACCACTTAAGCAACAGCAAGTACTGTAAGCAATCTGAGTCCTTTGTTTATCAAAATGACTTGATTTAGCATTAAATGACCCAAAAGAGTGTTGATCTGCCAGAAAACAAAATAACCAAAACCAACCATAATAATGATAGAAGTAAGATGAAACCGTGTTGCAATGAACCACTGACTAGTTGTGATAAAGGCACAGTTCTTCTTTCTGAATTAAAATAACATTAGCCTAAGTCAGGGATCACCAAACTTTTTTCATGGTGAACCGGAAAATTGAGAAAATAACGAGCACAGGTCACATTATTATTGTGTTCAATTCTTGCTAGCCAGAACGAAAGCTCTGAGAAAAAGATGAAAAACAAGATTTATCTTTCCATGTTATATTAATGGATGAGTGGTGTAAGATGCAAAAAAACAAATTTAACCAACATATCTATTTTCAAAACATTATCAAAAACATTACAAATTCAAGTACCATCAGCAGGCCTGATAAAATGCCTTCACGGGCCGGATTCGGCCCATGGGCTGTAATTTGGTAACCCCTAGCCCAAGTGTAAACTAATCTGTAAAATAGAATAATGGTAGACAAAACATATATATATATATATATATATATATATATACACACACACACACACACACACTGCACAGTATATTAAATGTCAAGTGGTGGCAGCATGTTTCAAACAGGACCATCTTGGAGAGAACTGGACTCCCTGGCATGCACAAGATAGGCTGGCCACTTAAACAGACTTGGGATGACAGACTGCCAAAGCAGATTTTGTACTCTCAACTGAGAGAGGGATCACGTGGAATCATTAGACCAAAGCTCAGGTACAAAGACAACATCAAGAGAAACCTGGAGGATTTGAACATCCCCCATAGGATGCCAGACACAACCAGAGATTAAATCAAATGGAGAAAACAGATTTGCATGATGTCATCATTGGATACGATGAACAGCAAGTAATATAACATTATATATATATAGTCGCAAATAAAGAAATCCTGACACTGTTTCCCTTTAATCAATTCACAATCTAAATCTTGAGATTTATGCCATTATCAACACAGGTAATAAATTTTAATGAGATGACTCTGCACTGTTTCCTGATGTGATAAATATTATATTCTACATTCATATTCCATTTCTTTATGACTTGCTAATGATAGTGTGATTTTTCCCCAACTGTCATTAATCTTAATATCCAATTTTTCCAATGTAGGTGGGAAGGTACTTTTCTACATCTCTTATTATAGTGGAGATTGTCTGTAACCAAAACTATATTACTACCCAAGTCACAATTCCATTTGTTATTTACATCACATTCTCAAGGATTTTATTTTTCTTTAAGCCTCAATTATTAATAAAATTGTTTTATATTATTAATACTGTTGGCCTTATCTACATACTAATATAATGCAATTGTATTTATATATAAAACAAAATTGGGGTTTACAGTGTGAACAAGAAGGCTAATTTGCATATAGATATTAACATTTTGATTTTAATAAATATTTGCTTGGTATTATTGATTTCTAATTGTTTGGTTTTATCTTAATGAATATGAACAAAAATCTTGGGGATAAATCTTAAAAGAAATCCATTAGCAAGAAGAAATAACTAATTTTATTATTTACTTCCTAATTTAACTAAGTAGTTAAATTAGGAAAATTTAGCAATGAAAGATGGGAGTGATGGAAGAGTAAGTTTCAATTGTTCTATTTTTTAATTATACCACACCGTTTCAAAACATTTTTATCTGCATTCTTATTTAGTTTCATTAGCCTTTCTAATTTAATATATTTTATTACATTAAAACTTAAATACTTGCATCCGGAAGGTGCATATATTTGCTAGTCTCTATAATATTTACATACAAGGAAATAGCAAAACTGAGACAAATTTTTTTCTTATGCTCAATGAGCAAGAGTAATGTTATCATAAATACATTAGTAACAAATCTTACAACAAATATACTATTTTATTTCTTTTCTTGGACCATATATGACCTTTAGACACCCCTTCCGTGATCTTGACTCACAAGAACACTTTTCTCATTTACACTGTCAAAATCCGGTCGTTGGTTAGTTTTATAATTAAAAAAAAAAAAAAAATCTAAAAATTGTCTGTTAACAATTAACCGGTTTTTAACGGTGTAAATGGAAAAAATGTCCCTACTAGTCGAGATCGCAAAAGGGGTGCCTAAAGGTCATATGGTCCCTTTTCTTAATAAAAAAAAATTAAATTAAAGAATCATCCCATAGAAAGTCAAACATAACCATTAATCTTTTTTCTACAGTTAATAACTAGTTTATATATAAGTTTTCACATATCTAAAACTAAAGAGAATCATACTTACATGTAAAAGTAAAACAAAATTCATAAACTACTCACAATTACAACTCATTCATAAACCTAATTTTAATTTTTTTTTTCTTTTAGCACAAAAATGACTGCTGCTGCTGATAATTTAACATACAAAAGTAAATGTGTCTGAGCAAAACTATTGGTCAGAAACCATTCCAGCTAATTTTATGTTATATTAGAAATAGATAAACAACGTCTCTTTGGCACTTATAGCCAACTTGTACTGAATGGTCAGTATATTATTTATCCATGACAAGTCTTTTAAAATATGTCATTTCCCCTAATCTTTAATGTAACACTGCTTGTATATTTAGAAATCAATTTTTGTATTTATCGTTTATATTATGAGTATAGCAAAATAAAAAAAACACCCTCCGGGCAATGTAAAAATACATTTTTGAAAGATATTGCTTGAGGAGGTGGAAGTTAAAAATTAAATGTCGGAGAGTTTGAACCATAAATCATGAAATCAAATTTATTAAAGGAGTAAAAAAATAAAACAATTTGAAATCAAAACTAAGTTCTATTAACTTTGAATATCTATTAAATAAAAACAACTATATATAAATATATGATACTGGGGATGTATCTATTAAAACTTGTTTAAAAAAAAAAAAAAACAATGAGGACTGTCTAATGTTGCATGCTCAAATTGTGTGTGTATTTATTCTATGTTATGACAATTTTGGGTATAGTGACGTAAGCAGTGACATAGTTTTTGTTACAGACAAAAACCGGAAGCGAATCTCCATTATTAATAGATACTTACATTACTTAATAGGTCTAAAAAAAAAATAAAATAAAATAAAATTTTTCTAAAAATAAATTTAAATTTTTTTTTTTAATTAAAAAAATGAAATGGTATGTTTTAATCAAAACTGATGGCGTACTTAGATAAGAAAAAAAAATCAGATCTCATATATAATTCACTAAATGTCTGTCCCTATATTAAGGCATAAGAAATGGACTCGTCAACCTGAGTTCAAATCCTAGACGAGGCTGTTTGCATTTCACATAGCACTAATACCCTTGGGAAAGGTATGAATCCAGCTATGGGTAAATAGTAGAGCAGACTGGGCTCTATAACCTTGGTTAGGTAACCAGTCTAGGAGAAGGAAAAACTCTGCTTAAGAAATTGACCTTGTGTCACATCCTGCTCATGCGGAGGGGTTGGTGTATATATATATATATATATATATATATATATATATATATACACACGATTAAGGCTTCACCATTTGTGTTGTGATTTGAATCAAACTTTCAGGAATTGTTAGAACCATGCCTAAAAAGATTTTAAACTATGCTAGATCAATCTCTGGCTGATATTATTTTTATTTTTTTTTTAGGTGGACTGTTTCTTACCCTCTATGTCTTACTGTCCCCTTTACTGTGCTTACCCACTCTCTTGGTAATTATTATGAGAAGTAGATAACTTCCTCTCTCTATGCACTTAGACCCTCTGTCATGGCCAAGTGTTGAGAGATTAAGAGGAAATTCATTTAATCTTAACAAGCACCCAGCCTAAAAAAAAAGGCTTAGAAATCCAATTTAAAATAATGAAATTAGATATTTATTTGAAATATTTATTAATTTTTTTAGGTATTTTCAAGTGTATCTGAGATCTCACAATGAACCTAAAGCCATTGTCCATATGTTACACTTGCTGTAAACAAGGCAGTAACTGTAGTAAATAAAGAATGTAAAACAAATAAAACCTCCTTTAAATGCAAATAATTATCTTAGACTTTAATTTTGATAATGACCATCTTACAACCAATGAGTAATAATGGGTAAGTACTGCTAGTTGTATTAATTGATATAGTTGGTCCAATTGGTCAAACAATGATTGTAATTCAAATGGAACCTTCATAGCAAACAATATATAGGTGATGAATTCATAAAATATAACTAGAAAATATATGCACCCTCTGGGTGCAGGTATTTAAGTTTTAATGAAATAAAATATTATATTAAATTAGAAAGGCTAATGAAACTAAATAAGAATGCAGATAAAAAGATTTGAAACGGGGTGGGGGGTATAATCGAAAAATAGAACCACTGAAACTTACTATTCCATCACTCCCGTCTTTTATTGCTAATTTTTCTTAATTTAACTATTTAGTTAAAATAGGAAGTAAAAGAATAAAATTACTATTATTTCTTTTTGTTAATGGATTTCTTTTAAGATTTATCCAAGATTTTTGCTTATATTCAAAACCAAACAATTTGAAATCAATAATACTAAGCACATATTTATTAAAAATCAAATTTTTGATATCAGTATGCAAATTAGCTTTCCCATTCACTCTGTAAACCGCTATTTTGTAGCATATATAAATACAATTGCATGTTATTAGTATATAGATGTGGTCAATAGTATTAATAATGTAAGACAATTTTATTAATAAATTGAGGTTTAAATATAAAAAAATCATGGAGAATGTGACCTAAGTAACTCAGTAAATTGTGACTTGAGTAGTGATATAGTTTCACTTACCAACATAAAAACACACAATCTCCATTATAATAAGATATGTATATGCAAATACTCTTTAAGCTGCTACACAAGGAAATACAAATACAATTTAGACTACCAAAAGATGTTATAAAAATGCTAATAAATATTTGATTATTACTCTGGAAAAATATTTTGATGATAGGAAATATACTGTGAGATATTTTCAGCCCTTCATAAGGACTGGAAAGTTGTAGTAAGGGTTCAATATTTCCTGATAAAAAAACAGGACTCTTCCTTATTTTTACCTCTGATGATCTGATTTAGCAACAAATAATTTATGAACACTAAATGATCAACTCACCTGAAGATATCACAAAAGTTTGAAGCACTCGACTGGACATTAAAAGTGGTAGAGTCTTCATGGGATTAACAACCATCACTTACCAAGAGACTTTGCAGAAATATTCTTTCCAGTAGTTAATTTTATACTTGCAAATTACACGACACATAAATAGTATAAATACCAACACAAATGATTGACAAACTGACAAGAGGGAATAAGACAATGAAAAAAAAACAAAAAAAATACACAATTTGTAAATTAATGGAACACATAAAAATAATAACACCAACATAATATATAGCAAAAGAAAATAAAGTTAAACCCGATACAAAAGACACAAAAGAGTTAAACATATTTTCTAAATTGGAAAATTATAAAACTAGCATTGATTTAAAGAAACCAAAGCATCTCCAGACAAAAACAAAAACAAAAACCATAAAAAAAGTTTTTATACTGATATTTAGTTTGCATTTCAGAATCTAAATTTATTAGATGTTAAAGGTGCGTGGTGTAATGGATAAAGTCGTAGGAAATAAACTCGTCAACCAGAGTTCAAATCCTGGACAAAGCTACAGTTCACATAGAATCTAAATTTATTAATGTTAGAGGTGTGTGTTGTAATGGATAGTCATAGGAAATAGGCTCATCAACCAGAGTTCAAATCCTGGACAAAGCTAGTTCACATAGCGCTAATACCCTTGGGAAAAGTATGAATCTAACTACTCTTCCTCCAGCTATGGGTAAATAGTAGGGCAGATTGGGCTCTTTAACCTTGGTTAAGCAACCAGTCTAGGAGAAGGAAAACTCTGAATTCAAACCTGTTAAATCTGCTTGGGGAGGTCACTATTTGAATAGGCTCAGTCATAATTAGTGATCTATTTCACTAATTTAAAATTATAATTTAATTTACAACTATTTGGGGATGAACTATATCTTTGAAAGAGAAAATAAAATTATTATTCAATTATTTCAAGAAAAATAAAATAAAATATTTCATATTAAATACAAAGCAAATGGTGTACTTTGTGGCTTAGTTATATATCACCAATGAAAAAGATCAGTGTTCAAGCTCTGTTAAAGGCTTGGATTTCATTTGCTAAATTTTGTATGCTGTTAGACCATTTAGAAGATTTGTGAATCACAATTTTTCATTTCCCTTTCAACTGGCTTTGTATTAAACTAAATTATATTTCAAATATAGATTACCTCCAATGTATCAATTACCAGCTGAAGTACCTATCTACACTATCTAAACGCTCATAGGGTCATTAATCATTTTACCAACAGCAACCTTGAACACCTTTTTGATCTCTATGTTTTTAACACATGTGGGCATGCCTACAAAGTCAGAAAACTCACATGACTTTTGGAAACATTTTTTCATGCTCAGAGTTGCTGAGGCATAGAATAAACTGCCTGCATCTGTTGTAGGCTGCCAAAACACTATATCTTTCAAAGCCTCCATGCTTCCTATAATTCACCAACACTATACCTAATACCCCACTCCACACACATATGCACGCACACATGTATATTATTACTGTACACTATTCATGTTCCTGATATTAGTACATTATTCTATGTACTATACATGAGACTTTGATGAGTTGTGGTGCAGTTGAGCACTGTATGTAATAAATTTCATTATCATAATTTATTACAGTAAGAAGAAGTCAAGACTCAAATCAAAGCTGATTATAATGACAGTAAAACAATTAAGTGTTTGCAATCAAACAGACATCAACAAATGTCAAAAAACAAAACTAGCAATGATTTAAAGAAGAAACCAAAACATTATTACTTAGTCAGTGATGCTAATAGTTTTTGATTTAGTGCATCTTAGGATGCACATATTTTCTTTGAATGAGTCCCAATTAAAGTTTCTTAGGGTTTTTTATGATCTGGGGAAACAACTAAAGCTATCTAACCCCTACCTTGTAACCTATCCTGTGTAATTTGTTTATAAGAAACTATTGAAATGTATTTACAGTTAGCTTGAAATGGCAAGGGACAAAAAAAAAGAAAAGAAAAACACTGGGATGCATGGATACGAATTTACTGCATCCTTTTAGATTTTTGTGCGTCAGGGATGCAGGACGCATATCTATCAGCATCTCTACTACTTATTTTTTATAAACAATATCTATTTTAAGGTCTTTGTCAAATTAAAATAAAACTAGCAGGAACTCTGGATAAACCCTGTATGATAATTTAATAATTACAATGTTTGATATATTTACTTAAGAGCTATTGCAGTGTAGTACAATATGTAAAGAGTATGATAATTTTGATTTAACTATTTTAGTCTTTTTTCTTTCTTTCTTACTTTTCATCAAGTTTTATTAAAACAGATTAGCGCTCACCACATCTGTCTATCGTTCACCTACTCTCTTTCTTTCTTATTATATGTTTTTCTCAGTAGCATGTTACCCTTCTTACCCTTCTTTATTCATAATAAAAATGGAATGGTCCATTATTTAGCTGAGGTGACAACACTCATAAGAAATAAGAATTTGGTGGATAAGCAACACCAGATAATCAGGATTTACATTTTTGCGTTCCATCTTAGATGATTTGGACAGTCTGATTTTTACAGGATGATAACAGACTAGATTTAGGAACAAGCATATCAATATATAGATGGTAATTGATACTATTAAAAAAATTAAAATGGAATAAATTATATTTATCTTATAAATTCCAGAATTTTTTTCAATTTAAGTGGTACTTAAGATATTTAGAGAGTTAAGCATTCCAGATTATTAGTCCTAACTAAGTAATAATGCTTTATAATTATTTTACATCCCCAAGTTTAACTATCTATAAACCATTTTAGTAAGACACATTTTTGTAATTTTTTTCTTCTTTTGAAGTTTAGAAATTTAAATTCTATACAAATAATTGCATCTTGTAGCAACATGGCTTTCCACTGTTTATTGTGAAACACATACCCCCTCACAAAGACCCCAACATTTTCTGTTAAAATATTGGATCTACATCAAACTGTTTGGCCATATAATGGGACCATATGACCTTAAGGCACCCCTTTTGCGATTTTGACTCGTGGGGACACTTTTCTCATCTACACCATAAAAATCCGGTTGTTTGTTTGGGTTTAGTTTTAGAATTAAAAAAACTCTAAAAATCGTCTGTTAACAATTAAACCTTAGGATGCACATATTAAGGTCATATGGTCCAGAATGATATTTATTAAGCTTATCTTAGTATAGCACAAGGTCACAAGTGAGCAGCACTGAATGAAGATTGAACTTAGTACAGTACATTAATAATGGTCAGAAAAACTAGCTTAATAACCATTACCTTACAGTATAGCATCCATTGATATATGATTTTTTACTGTTACATTTATTCCACATTTCTTTAAGTGTAATTGAGAAAAATTAAACCATTTTCAATAAGTTAGTTGGAACTATTTTTTATTTTAACAATGAAGGGTGATACAAAAATACCTCTAAAATTAGTTGAAAATTCTTTATTACAAAATGACCAAAGAGTAAGCTATTCTAAAACTTTAAAATAATGTATATTTTTTAAATAGGAAATATTGTTAGATAAAATTAATTTGATATATTTTAATGGCTTAGACATTTTAAACATTTATTTGCAAATAGTAAAATTAAAATTATTTCAATTTCTCCAAGTATTTGACTAAAACAAAAAAAAAAAAAAAAAAAACAAACAAAAAAAAAAAATGCCTGGAGTTGTCTCGGTTTCAATTACTACTTCCCTAAACAACAAGAACAAAAAAAGTCAGACTCAAGCAAGTAGAAATTTAACTTGTCATTTCTCATGCAAAGAGGAAATAACTCTTGCATTTAAAAATTAGTAACAAATTTATTCCAGTTTATAAGAAAATTATTTCAAAAACAACATTTTAAGGTATAAAAGACAAGGTGCAGATGAAGATTTGTTCTCTTATGATAATTTCCAGTCTTCAAAGTACTGATTTTATTTATGTTCAGAGAACTCTGTAGAGGAGAGAATAACTAATGACAGAAGAAAAAAAAAATTGAAGTTTTTTTTTTCTCTTTTAATTGAAAAGAAAAAGAAAAAGAAGGCCACATGAGGAAGTTGAATTTATTTAAAGGATTGAAGACCAGTAAATAATCAGTGTGTGTGTGTGTGTGTGTGTGTGTATACATACACATAGATGAATTCCAAACTTAAATATTTAGAAATTGATTGCGTAAATCATTCACAAACCTGCAATATACAACATTCTTTCTGTGACTATTTTGTGATAAATTGTTTTTTTGTTTTTGTTTTAGTAATTAGAATTTTATCTAGTCAGTTTTGTTGCTAATCTTCTATTGTTTATTTCTTAAATAACAAAAATTTATTTGGTGTCTATCAGCCTACACAAGAGGATTACAGATTACCAAACAAAATTATAATAAAAAGTTAGACAGCAAATATGAACAGATTAGTTGAAATTTATTTTAAATGTATAAAATATACATTTTGTAAATGTAAAATCAAGATTGGATAATTGAAGTATGAAGATTGTTCACTGCATAATAATTGTACTTTTATATTTATTAATATTACTTTATGAAAAGTACTAAGAATTAGTATTATTTGATTTTTAAATTTTCACATAAGCTAAAATGTATATATGGATATAGTTATAAGCTACACTTATATAAAAAAAATATTGCACTGAATTTTAGAAATTTCTTTAAACTCTAGTTTTCTCATAAGTGATTTGGAATTAAACTAAAATAAATTAATTATATACACTGAATTATGCAAATTTAGACTTGTTTACATTTGCAAATCAATTTGATTTTAAACTAT
The DNA here is from genome assembly GCA_023376005.1 of Doryteuthis pealeii. Taxonomy (NCBI): domain Eukaryota; kingdom Metazoa; phylum Mollusca; class Cephalopoda; order Myopsida; family Loliginidae; genus Doryteuthis; species Doryteuthis pealeii. The sequence continues at coordinate 21,870,244 of CM042148.1, forward strand.
TAATTAAGTTTGAACAATTGGAAAATTTTATGCATTAATATTGATAAATTTGTAAGCAAACATAAACTATTTAAGTTTAGAATATATCTGTTTTACTTTATAAATATACAAGAATATTTCTAGGATTTAATTTTTTTTTTTTTTTTTTTTTTTTTTTTAGACCAGTTTAATATAAGTTTTTTTTTTGTAAAAAAATAAATGAGAAAAAAAAATGTTTCTATCAAAAATCAAAACAAAAACAATTTCATTATTTTTGTTTTTTAATAGAAAATAGGTTTTCTTTTTTGTCTTGTTTTTTTTTACAAAAAAAAAAAAAAAAACTTACATCAAAGTGGAGTAAAAAAAAAAAATTAAATTATCTTTTTTTTTTGTACAGATTAAGAGTACAATATAATTGAGCACAAAAGAAAAATGATCAAAGTGAGCATCTTATATATATAACCATTCATTTCAACAATGAATATTCTCTCTTTCATTTTATGGTATACACCAAAGAAAATATGAGAATAACTCCTATATTTTTGGTCTTATATAATCATTACTATGGTAATCTGTTTCTTAATGGAAGAAAAAAATGGAACCAATTCTTAGAATTCTTAAATACTGCAAATATCATAACAAAAAATTATATTTTCTTAATTTACTTTATTGAGTCAGTAAATGAATAAGATAAGATTTCTTATCTAGTTGTATGTCTTGAGGCAAGTTTAAAAGTTTAAGAAAATGAAAATAAGGAATAATGATGTAATTGCAAATGATTTTTTACAGCCCTCCAAAAATAAAATAAAAATTATAACTGATGCACAATTATGTAAAAAGTTCTTTTGGTGAAGGAATTAATCTGTACTCTTTAAAATAATATAACAAATAACTTTTTAATACAGTATAGAATATGTTTATAAGATGGAATGGGTATCTATGTCCACCTGTATAAAAATGCTTCCTCTTACAAATATTTCATATGGACTTCTGTGGAAAAAGTTTGAAAATATTGAACAAAATATTGGAAAAATGTACTATAGAAATATTTACTTTATTAGAAAAAAATGAATTAGAGCTTGAATTTAAATATCTGCTGTTTATTGCAGATTTGAGAAAATTATTCGAAAAGTACCAGCCACAACAGACAAATGTGAAAAGTTATAGAAAAACAATTTTGAAACCAATCATTTTGCAAGTAATAAAAGATAAACAGTTTTATCAGAGGAGCCACTTCACCCGTTTAATGTACTCAGAGAAAAAAAAAATGTTTCAGTTTGAAGAGCACTCAAATGTATTGAAAAAAGCAAGCAAAATGGTAGAGCAATATTCATGTATTATGATAATACTGATGACTAGATTTGAAGAGAGAAGATTTGGCAATGATAATTCATAAAACGTTATCTAGAAATAATTAACCAAAAAGAATAGTTAAAAATAGAAACCATTTAATTCATGAAGAATCAATCATTCAAAAACAAGTTTTAATAAATTTGCACAGTGGACTTAATATATGTTACTAATTGTTTATCAGTATTATACTAAGAGAAGTTAATTAAAAACATAGAAAGAAAAAATTTATAAAATGTATAGGACTTGTTGTTGGTCATTTTATGACATAGTTACAACCAGAGGGTATGTGACTAAAAGATAAAACATATCCAAGATCAGAATTCTTGCACACTCATCGATTAAACTGATTAAATTCTCTGTTCCTTTTGGCTTTCACGTTTTGTGATCTACACTTATGAAAAAAAAAAAAAAAGTAACATTTGTAATTATATAATAAGATTTTGTAAAATGTTATTGAGTTTAAAAGTATGTTTTTAAGCAAATAAAAAAAATCAAGTATTTTCAAAAGATATACAATAGTTTCAGATGAGCCAATAATTCTGTAATACCCTCATAATTTTATGTCAAACCTCATCCAGAAAGGTTTATGAATTATTATCCACATGACTTAAAGTTAAATAATTGTAACAAAAAGAATTATGAAACATTATTACTTTTCAAAATGTGATTTTCTATTTACATAATGAAAATGAATAGCAATGCTGTTTATGATATTTAAATCAGAACTGTATTCCAGAAAATTATCTCCATTCACTTTTTAATTGCCAGAAACAAAAGTATGAAAAATAAATCCATTACTCATAAACTCAGAAGAGAAGACTGAGTAAAAACATTTTGTATAGTAAAAAGAACATTCATTCAAAAAATATTTGCTTCATGTTTATAGAATAGTAGTTACCACAGTGATAGGATTTTTTGGTTTGTTTCAAAGAGAAAAAACACAGAGTAGCTTTTAAAATTCATTTAATGATTGTATAAATTATATTAATCATTGGCAGTATGTAGGGCATAGTTATTTGCTATTCATATTTCTGATAATCAATCAGAAATAGAAGAAACATATACTAATATCCAAAATAGCAAAATTTACTAAATCTTTGCCAAAAGAACAAATTATTTAGCAAATCTTCTCAAAAGTTAATTGCAGAGAGAATGCAAACCAAGTATAGACCATTAACGGCCTTAACTATCAATAGATGCAGTAATGTACATATATATTGATAGCTAGTATATCACAAGATCAGAATAATTTAAATTCAACAAATAGTCAATAATTTATAGAATATCATCATTATTGTAGTCATTATTTGCATAACTTCTGCTCTTCAGCACTGAGATCTTTTTGTTTTTTTTTAGTTTTTTTATGTTTTCGTCTTTTTCTTTTTTTTTGGGTAAATATTTCAAATTTGGTTCATTTGCAGTCAGATGGGGTTTGTTGCAGGTAGTTGCTGAAATGTTGCTATCCCAATTTGTTCTGTTTTTAATACTGACGTTCAAGATTTTGTAGAAGCTTTCATCAATTGGTTTTATGATAACAATACATCAAGTTGGTTGCATTGTAGTAATAGTACTTCAAGTCGGTGGTATTGTAACAACAATACATCATGTCACTTGTGCTGTAATAGCCATACAATAGGTCATTGGTGTGGTGGTGACCATATAAAAGGTCAGGAGTGCTGTAGTAACAATGCAACAAGTCCGTGGTGCTGTAGTAACAATAGAGTAGGTCTGTGGTGCTGTAGTAACAATAGAGTAGGTCTGTGGTGCTGTAGTAACAATTCAACAGGTCTGTGGTGCCGTAGTAACAGTACAACAGGTCAGGGGCACTGGAGTAACAATACAACAAGTCGGTGCTATTGTAGTAACAATATAACAGGTCAGTGGTGCGGTAGTAACAATACATCAGGTCGTTTGTATTGTAGAAACAATACGTCAGGTCATTCGTATTGTGGAAACAATACGTCAGGTCACTTGTATTGTAGTAACAATACGTCAGGTCAGTCGTATTGTGGTAACAATACATTAGATCAACGGTGTTGGAGTAACAATACATCAGATTGCTGGTAGAGTAGAAAGAATTAACTTTTTTTTGGTTGAATTGATAAAATGTTTTAAATTTATTTTTAAAATGATGCTTCAACTACTGTCTGTTCTCTTTTCTCAAATCAAGCCGACAGTTTAAAACAGTTTGTATAGTTTTGAACTGGTTCCTTTGTGAGATATGTTTAGCAATCTTCTCATCTTGGTGCTTTATCTTGGAGGCCTCACTGGTGAGTTGGTAGTTTCCTTGACCTACGTAGAGAAAAAGAGGTGTTGGAATGTGTCTGTGTGTGTGATGTGTGGAACCTACTATCGGCTGATCAACACATTCTCTTAATAAAACCAGGAGACATACAAGACCAGCAATTCTAGTAAAGTTCCAAATTTGAGCCACACTAATTTATTCTAAACTGTTGGAAGCTTGATTTGATATAAATCACGGGCAGTGATCAAAGTATCACTTCAAGAATAAAAGAAATTTTTAAAGAAATAAAAAGAAATCTTTAAAAAAAAAAAAAAAAGAATTTAAAAAAGAAACTAATTATTAAAAAAATGATTAATCCTAAATCATTTTTAAGATTATATTTTTATGAAATATTTGTATACCATAAAAAATATATTCCAATTAAAAAAAGATTTTATCAAGAAAATTTAAAAAGAAATTTGTTTTAGGTTTACATACCAATATCAGGGATCTTATGCCAACATTTTAGTAAAAAATATCTTACATAAAATGACTAAATATCTCAAAATAGAAAATTTCTTCAAAACACAAAATTGTATATAATTACTTAAAAATATCTTAATATGCTTATACTTGTGGCTTCTTTCTAGATATCATATCTTTCAAAAATAATTTTATATGCCTTACAAGCAATAAATAAAATTGCATGAAAAGAGTAACTTACAGAATCAGAAAGAGCACTAAAAACATACAAGATTTAATATCCACAGCTACTGACATTTATAATCTGTCTAACCATTCATACTGAAAAAAAAATCTTACTTTTTATTTAATTATATCTGAATATTAATAAAAGTAAGAAAATTCAAACCATCAAAATAAATTATGTAACTGATAGAAATTTCCAAAGTAGCATTTCCAAGAAAAATGCTTTATCAATTAAAAATAGTAATCAAATTTGGAGACATATAGCTTTATATATTAGTAAAATACTTCAATATTTTACTGATCTAAAAGTCTATACATTGTAACAAAGTAACAAAATCAAACCAAGAACCTCTCTTCCTTCAGAAGTATTTCCAAATATTTATATTATCTTTACTATTTATCAATGATGAATTTATGATACATGTTTACATGATAAAAATGTGTGTATAATTACAATTTAATAAAATTGAAAGAATTTACCAAAATGCAACATTTTGATCATGTGAAATTATTTTACAACAAATTTAATTGAAACTTTTAAAATAGTTCTTTATAATGCTGGTAAATGAAGTGAATTTATATAGAAATAGAAATAGGATTCTATGAAAAGCTATAATATTACAATTATATCAATCATCATGAGTCTATTTAGCACAAAAATTAAATCTTTTTTTTACTCTCAGTGAATCTTAAACTGATCAATTAAAATATGAATAAGACAAATTATATTAATTTAAAATCGTACTATAAAGAGAGCCACATTACATGATAAAGTTTTGTGTAACAAATATAACAATAACCAGAGAAAAATGAATATAAAATCTAATCAAATTATCGTACATAATGTCATTCATCTCATAAGCAATAAAACTATTTTTTACAAAAGTCTAAAACATACAAACCTGAATCCCCCATGAATTATCTCAACAAGAACTTAAGAATTATAGTTTGAAGTCATCTTATTATAATGGAGATTATGTATCTGTCTGCCTGTAACTGAAACTATGTCATCAATGACGTCACAATTTCCTTAGTTATTTAAATTATATTCTCAACGATTATGGAATAGCCATTATTTAATCCTAATTAGCATCTTATTTATTAACAATGTCTTTATTAAAGTCTAGCCGAGTTAGATTTGCCGCAAAACTGCCCTTATTATTAATGCATATAAATCCTGAAATATGTGTTCTATATCTCTAAGAAATAAATATTTACATAGTATATGGTGGGAATAATTTGCATAATGATTTTAACAAAACTGGATTTAATAAATAATTTGCTGTTACTGATTTATAATACTATCATGTTATTCTAAATTATTAAAAGTGTTAAAAGCAACTCTATATATAATTTTATACAGAAATCAATTAAAATAACATTAAAATAAGTGTAATATTTTTATATTCTTTCTTATTTAGTTTTGTTAGTCTTTCTTATTTAATGATATTTTATTACATTAAACCTGATTACTTGTGCCCAGTAGGCGCATACTTTTGCTAGTTTAGATAAAAAAAACTATTAGATTATATTTTTGTTACTTATCAATATCTCATCTATTACAAGCAGCAGCTTAATAAATATTTTCATTTTCATGAACTTATTAAAGAATATTTTCTTTATAATTCTTGCAGTAGTGACAAAATTTTATGTCTACCCTATACAAACAATATTTTAAGTAAACTGATATCTATTACATGAAATAGATTAACAGAATACACATTTTCTAAGATGTCCTACTGAAATTAACTAAGTTTGGGGCAATATCTATTTAGTATTCAAATTTTTTTTTTTTTAATTAATTGTTAGCAACAAAATTCGAACCAGAAATTCACAAAGAAAAAGAATAAATAAATTAGGTAGATATCAAATCAGGCATCAATAAGTAATATTTACAGAACTGCTATAAAATGGAAAGTTTTTAAAATATAAATTCTGAAAAGTTTAGTTTATGAATTGTTTAAATATTTGAAAATGAGTTCAATATTTATCATACATTATTTTATCCTAATATATAAAACTTAAGTTTTCTTAGTCTTTAAATTTTATCAACACTGTTTGAATTCAAGTCTAAAGATTCTCACACATTTAAAAAAATACTTAATTATTGAAAACCTACATTTTTTCAAGTAGCCAAAATAAAACAATACCAAATAGTTAAAACAGGAACACAACTTTTAATTTCTTTATTTTGTATTAACCTTAATGATAACATAAACATTATTTCATTGATGTACACAAATTAATCAGAATTGATTCAAATATTATAAGGTTCACTTATTTTTTTTATCCTTTTTGCCAGTTAATTTTAAGGTAAAAATATTTCAAAAGTTAAAATTGACACATTTTAAATCTTTCAAAATTTAAAGAGGAATTTTATAAATTTTTAAAATTTTCAAAGTCTACTAATTTATTTTTTTAATTATTTCCACAGCTTAGAACAAATTTTATATATATAAAATTAAGATTATAAATACTAAAAGAAGTGTACTAAGATTTTAGATCAAAATTCTTGATGACTAATATATATATATATATATAACTTTATGTAAAAAAAAAAAAAAAAAAAAAAAAAAAGGACTCTTTCGTCGATTTCAACACGAGTGTTCATCCAATGAACAACCTACACAGTGTTTTGTTTAGAGTGGTGAAGGCTTGTGTTGGAACATCCACACGTTTAGGCACAGTTTACAAGAAAGAATTGGTGCACAAGGAATGCCACAAACCCAATTAATGACTGACCTCAGGCTTTTCAAATTCATTCAGAGTTTTCCTTCTCCTAGACTGGTTACCCATCCAAGATTAAAGAGCCCAGTCTGCCCTGCTATTTACCCATAGCTGGAGGGAGAATATATTCCCAAGAATATTAGCACTATGTGAAATGCAAACAGTTTGTAGAGGATTTGAACTCGGATCAACGGGTCCATTTCCTATGATTCTAACCATTATGCTATGCACCTCCACATATATATATATATATATATATATACATACACACACCCTAAATTTTATATATACATAATTTAAAAAAAAAAAAAAAAGTCTGCAAAATGGATTATGTTTTTAAAAAAAAATGTATTATTATTAAATGTATATATACACACACCCTCACTTTATATTATATATTTCAACAGCTGCTCCTACGTTTTCACTGTTGTAGCATTAGTAGTTAATCCAAAAAGTGATCAATATATTTTGTATAGATAGAGTTACTATATATATATATATGCACACACACACACACACGCACACGTTTTTATCACATAAGGTTCTCAAAATGCTTATATTAAAAATTCATCCAATTATCAAAATAACTAAATTAGTAACAGAGTTGTATGGGAAGTGGCATTGCTTAAATATAGCACTAGCAAAAAATAACATATCTTGTTCAGTGTATTTAAGTGATAACTCGGGATTTGAGGGAAAGAAAAATTTATATTCTGTTCAAAGTAAAAACTCATGATTTTTTCATCAAATATATTAGTTGATATAAAAAAAAAAAAAAAACAAATGGAATAATTGGTTTCAAAAATAGCAAAAATTTGAGGATGATTGAGTTACATGGTTTTTTGTGTATAATAGGAAAAACTCATTAATATTTAAAACTCAATTCTAAATACTCTTTATTCAAAACAACTGAATAGACAGTGGTAGAATTCTGTCCCATAAGCAATATTATAAAATAATCTTGTACATTTTTTGTAAATTGTTTCATAATGTTTATGTATATACTGCTTTTTATTTTCAAATACCAATTTAAATTGTTGAAAGGTTAGTGAAAAGTATATGTTATGCTCATTTTTGAGTTCACCTTTAATTACTAATACATTTCACAAAATGCTAACAGCAAAACTGAATTTTATATATTATTGAAAAACGTCAAAAATAGGAGTGAAGTGGCTCATTAGGTAAAAACCATTTCTAATAATGTTGTGGTTCAAAAGATTGCTGGCCCAGGTTCTGCTCTGGAAGCCAATAGGTAGACCATAGAAAACTGACAATGCCGTCAGTATATTTGTGCATTTGTAAAAATCACAATCTCTAAATGGCATGAATATCAAATGTATATCACAATGCTAAGGAGCTATTAGTTGCAGTAATAACAGAAAAGAATAGTCAAGAAAATAGAAAATGAAAATATATAATAAATAACTTCCAAAAAAGACAAATTTAAGTTGTTACTCATCACAAATCTTTGTAATTAGTATAAAACAGGTTTAACTCTTAACGTCCTATACCGCCTTATTCCACCTGGCTGGATGTCACATTAGTCTTCCTAATCCACCCCAAATGATAGCCTTTGTTTAAATGTAATATTAAACATATTTAGCAGTCTTTGATTTAAGGGATATAACAGGTATCTTTAAATGAAAAGGCCATTTTTAACCATTTATTGATAAATCCTTATAGGAATGGGGCTCTGGACTTAGAAAATTCTCAACAGGATGTTAAGTAAGCAATCCCTTAGTTTATAAAAATAATATTAACTGAATCCTTTTTATTTTTCATATTAGAATCAAAGTGTTGTTTATAAATATAATTGAAGGAAATATTTATGGTTAAATATCAATATTAATAAAATATAATTTACAGAAAAACAAAAAGCAAATAATGATTATTTAGTTAATCTTTTTAAATAATAATACCAGCCTTTAAGTAAAATCACTTTGACATAAATTTTTATTAAAATCTATATAAATATAGAGAAGAATTTTATTTTGGATAATCAATAATATAACAGAAAATGTAATCTAGTATGTTTGCTATTTTTTGTTAAAAAGGTAATATCTATAGAGGTTTATGATATATATATTAGAAATTTAAAAGATATAATGAATCAAACAACAGACTTAAATCTGTTTGGTTATTTATGATGATAAAAATTATAAACACTGAATGAGCTGCCAAGCATGAAAATCTAAACTAAATATTTTTAAGATATTTAACCAAGATTGAAACTTAACAAATATAGCCAGTTACATTATCTCATTTCAGATTCTAAAACAAAAGAAAATAATTTTAAAACTGACAAATTTTGTCTTCAGAAAAATAACTCTTTGAAATATCTTTATAATTGTCTACAAATATTAAACTGAATTGAGGCAATTTTCTAAACAAAAACCTTTTTAATAATCATAAGACACAAGAGCAACTGGTCACTGATGAAGTCAAACCTTATTTCTAAAATTTAAAGAAAAAAAATCCTTGTTAAGTTTAATTCCACACACTACATCAACAAATGCAAAGCTACACTTATTTGGCTGTTATTCAAAATCCTTATTTTCAATATATAAAAGTGACAAGTAATCAAATTTGTAAACATATATATATATATATATATATATATATATATATATATATATATATATATGTTTGTTTAAATCATTTTACATCTCTAGGAAAAGGTAGCATGAACTTAAATATTTACAAAATCAAATTTCAATACTAAGCACATTTCTTTATTGTTATTGATTAAGAGTCATGAACTTAATATGCAAAACAACTGAATGTTAGTAGATAATTAATTTAAAACTATAATTTTCATTAAAATAATCAATCTAGAAATATTTAAGAAATGGGAATAAACTTTTACTATAATCAAACATAATTAAACTTAATCCCTTTTTTTAATATATAAAAGCTTTACATACATACATACATAATGTCTGCTTGTACATTCTAATATAGACAGTAAATAACCCAAATCATAATTTAAACATCTTTGTTAGAACAGATTTGAAAAGATTAATCAAAAAGTTTTTGCTTTTTATCATTCATTTTAAACATAGTTATCTTTCTTGAAGATTAAGTTCAAACTCTGAGATAAATTCATTGTTACTTAACATTCTATTTATAAAAATGAATGAACATTAAGAAGTATTTTTGGCTTAGTCCTGCTCTTGAATTTTTACTTATTTGCCAACTTTCTGTTTGATGCATAAAATTATATTAAAATAGAAAAAGAATTGCATGTTTTCTTTCTTTCCAAACAGCATTACAAATTTGTTAGTAGAATATTCACAAGACTAGGAACACAAGGAAATAGCAAAGACATTGTTTACATATATCTTGCAAATAAATGATAATAATAATAATATTGAAACTAACAAAGCAAAGCTTATGGTAATTTTTTACTCTTACCTTTATATTAAGATTCCATAAACTTATAATGAGATTACGAAGACTGAGAAAAATTTTTGGTTCTTTGGCAAAATGTGGAAATTGTTTTCTTTCAGGCTCACTCATTTCATCAGGCTTCACACTATATGCGACATCTGCCTGGTCAGGCTGTGTGAATGGTTGGCGTAACATCTCCCAAACTGAAAGGTGCAAGATTTAGAATAGGGCAAACAAAAACTTTAGGAAAAACAAAAATTAAACATTTTTAAAAGCCTTTTATCTTTGAAAACTTCTCAGAAAGCAATAAAATATTTACAATAATTATAATGAAATTATTGTGTACAGTGCTCAGGTACACTACAACTCATCAGGTATAATACATAGAATTTACAAGAACAGTGTATGAGCTATGATATATATATGTGCATGTATATGGAGGGGGGGATATCAGTTATAGTGTTGCAAATTTCAGGAAACATGTAGATTTTTAACACTTTGTCTACCAAATTTCCTCTATGGCTGTATCAAATTTTCATTTAATTGGTTCTCTATTGCAAAAGAATCAAGTACCAGTGTCAGGGTTGGTCTCAGAGTTGGTTCACAGACAAACAAAAGATGGCAAGGGTATTCACATAGTGATTTTTCAGTGTAAACAAGTGACACATGCAAGAGCCACTGCCAGCGGCTTATGGTAGAATCGCAGTGGTGGGAGAGCCAGTGTGAGTGGTTTAAAGTAGGCAAAGAGTTAAAGGATACAGTGTCTCGGCTGCTAACAACTAATACAGGTAGCTTATTCTATACTTCAGCAAATCTGAGCATGAAAAAATGTTCCCCAAAGTTATGGGAGCTGTTCTGTTTTCTGACTTTGTAGGCCTACATGTGTTAGACACATGTAAATCAAAAAGGTGCTCAAGGTTGCTGTTGTCAAGATGATTGATAATTTACTTATTATGATATCAGTTGTTGCTGATATAAGATGAACAGGAAAATCCTTATTATATAACTGATATCATTTGAAAACAAGATAAATATCAGGGCTAATATTATAAAGTCATTTTTAAAATGCATTATGAATAATAGCATATAAATTTTTCTACAAAATATAACATTTCCAGCCTTCATTAAATTGTTGCTTTTTTTAATTCTTTGACCAAAAGTTTAGTTAAAATTGAGCAGTTACAGATTCAAGTGCAAATCAGTTAACGTATTCAGATTTTTTTTTTCAATATTTGATTAAAAACTACAGACAAATGTCTAAATAATGAAATTGCTAGTTGCTAAATATTTTGTTTAGGAGTCACTGAATTTAGTTGCTAATTACATTTATTCACACTGACTATAATCTGTACAATTTTTCAGTGCTAACATCAAAATAATTACTTTCAATTTTTAATGGTCTTTTTTATAGAAATATAGAAAGGGATTTTTTAAGAATTCATATAAAAAATCCATACCTAAAAAATATCATTACAAGAACAACAAAAAAGGTAATATGAGTTTAGAAAGATATTTATTTTTACTGTTTCATAATATCTAAAATGTTATAGCTTATCGGTAGAAAAACATACTTTGACTAATCAAATTTAATGAAAGCGTAATTTTTAAATAAATAAATAAATAAAGCTTTTAAATAAATTAAGATATTTTACACCAACACAACTAATTCTTAAAAAATCAATATCATTACCAGATGAGTATCAAATAGTCAGGTGAATAAAAATATATTTTTCATATAATATGTATATATTATAATATATAATATATTATTAAGGTGAATAGTAAATTATATTTTTTATTCAAGGATTTTTATGAGTTATCAAATAGTCAGAGGAAATCAACCTGTAAAAGTTACATTTCATAAAATATGTATTTGATGGCAGTGCGTGGTGTACTGGTTAGAGTCCTGGACAAAGCCATAGTTTATATAGCGCTAATACCCTTGGAAAAGGTATGAATCCAACTATTCTCCCTCCAGCTATGGGTAAATAGTAGGGCAGACTTGGCTCTTTAACCTTGGTTAGGCAACCAGTCTAGGAGAAGGAAAACTCTGAATTCAAACCTCTTAAATCTTCGCTTGGGGTGGTTACTACTAGAATAGGCTCAGTCCTACTTAGTGATCTATTTCAATTTATTCATTAATAGTTAAAAATACTTGAAAGTATGTATAAATAAATATCTAATACTTATGCTTTTAAAGGAATAGGCATTACATTTGATAAATCCTATACATATATATATATAACAGGCTATATAAATAGTTTTACATTACTTTCATCAGAGAATTATATCATAAAGCGACCAAATTCTTTTTTAAAGAAATCCCTTCAGAATCTACAACAGATTGCTATGAAGGCAATTCAGTTGTAAGGAAAAAATAGAGTAGACCATAATTACTATTTAAGTGTTAAATTACATAACACTAGAATAACCTATTAATCAGTTAGGTATCTGTTATGCATTTGTAAATAAAGAAATAACAAAGGAGACATATCTATAGTCAACATTTCATTAGATGAAACATAAATAATACAAATATATAAAATGCCTACACACGTGCGTACACACACACACTTTTTATTTTTATTATCACAGGTTTCCTATAGTTGGTCTAAAATAGTTTAAATACTTTATCATAAATATATATTTTCTCAAGATAAAATTTAAAATATCTAAAGGTTGTTTCTAGTAACAAAAAGGAAATTGGAAGCAAGGTGGATCAGCACAAACTATTTAGTTCAGATATGATTTCAGTTTTTAAAAAGAGAAAATATATATTCACTTATTTTTCAGTTATTTTTTAACACTTCAATACATCATTAATTACTATATAAACTTTAGTAAATTGATAAACTTTTATATTTTTGTTAAGTATATGCATTTTGCCTTCATCCTCAATATAATTTGGCAAATGTTAAATATATTTGTATTACTCAAAAGCTTCTAATTTAGTGTTTTTAACATTTATACCTTTTTTCTGGTTTCATCAATATTTGAATTTTCTCAGCTAGAAATTAATCAAATTTTCAAACACATATTAGCAATTAGTGTTAAGATCATCCCTGATCAAATAATTCCTAAAAGTCTATAACCAATATTTATTAAAATGATTTAGTTCTTTAAAATTTACATTTATGTAAATACCTGATTTTATGGCCTATCATGCAAACGTTCAAGAGTTATCCCCCCTACAAATACACAAATATCTTACATTAGAACTATTACTTCAAAGTCATAACACACGTTTCATTTTAAGGCACAAAAAGGTTCAAATAGAATTTCTTATTACTTTACTAATTTTTCTTTTGGCATTAATAAAACTCAAATTGGTAAATAAATGCAACTAATGACTTGCTTATAAATATACAAACTAAAAGACATATTTTCTGCAAAAAAATTAAGGAATGAAATTTTTTTTAAATTATCCAAATTTCAAGATTTTATAATTGAATTATGACCATTGTTTAAAATCTAGTAGATATCTCATTAAATAGTTCTATCATACAATTTGTAAAATGTTTATGGCTAGACATAAGCTATAAGAAAATAACATCGTTTTGAGAAAGGCTTGAGGTTATCTAATATATACAATATCATTAATTTGTTTTAATCTTAAAACGATCAGATTTTACTTAAAATTCATTAAAGTCTACCAGTAAAAAAATAAATAAAAAAATAAAAAAGAATCACCATTCTCATGAATATCATTTCTTTCCAATTAGTTTGTATCTTTTATAAAGTAGATTTACATTGTCTATAAGAGTTAGATGTAATAAAATTATACCAATGGTTCACACATTTTATTTTAACTCATCCAGTTACAGCTTTTAATTTTTATCAATGTTTCAAATAAATTTTATCTTTTAAATTTAAATTAATTAATTCAAAGCAGATAGATTTTAATACAATTAACTGTTTGTAATAGCAGCAAGAAGTTCAAATACACGTTGTTTTTTTTCAAAGTTATCATTTATATTATTTACACATTTATTTCTGCTACTGTAGCTTCCAGATTTCTTCATTTTTTTTCTTTAGTCATAGTTGGAAACCTTTAGTGAAATTCAAACAAAGCCCTTTATTCAATCCAGACAATTCTCATGTTTTATCCAATGCCTTGGGATATCTCATATCAGTTAATTCACCATAGCTATTTCACCCTTCTAATGTTAATTTTCTTTCCACTGAACCAGAGCCCAGAGATTGAATTCACAACTTCCATGTAGATTGCAAACAGATCTTAACCAATGCTTTTATCCTCTAGGGTCCAAAAACTAGGTACAGCTATTTTAATATACATCAGGCATGGCTGAGAAAATCCAGAGAATCTCTATTTCATACATCAGGATAATATTCATAAATTGTTTCACTGTGTGTAGATACTTTACTTACTTTTCCACCAGAAAAAAAAAAATGACCAAAAACTGTGTGTACAACATTTCAAGCTGAGGTAACAGGGAATACAAGGACAAAATCAGCCAACTAAAAATAATATATTAATTGATTTTTAAAAAATCAGGAACAGCTTATGTGTGCAGGGTAAGGAAATTACTATTGAATGAAGTAAAAATAATAGCATTGGAAAATAAAATGATTGAAGTAATTAGCACATACATGACGCTCAAATTATCCAATTGGCAGACCAAGCATAGAATTCAATATTGTATGGAAACAACTGATAAAAAAGAAAAGAACAAACAATAGATTTCATATTCCAAAAACATTATTCATAAAATGAGAGGGCTGCTAAAATTCACTAGAAGAGCACAGGTTCAATGAGCTCTGAGGGAGAGACTTTGATGTAATGTGTATGGAAGGAATATGCATGCCTCATCAGAACAAGGTTGAATATTTCAAAAACAGATACCTAACAAAGACCATTTCATACAGCTAAAATGTTATAAAACAAATAATAAAAGACAAAGAATTTAACCAAAATAAATCAATACAATGAGTAGAACACCTTGTCTGAAAATTTGCAGAATAAAACTCATTTTAACTGTCTTATTCTGGACACCAAATAGTTGGTCACATGTATTTCTTTTATATATAAAAAAAAAAAAAAAAAATGTTCCCCTTACATAAAAATACTAAAATATCAACACCTGAATTTCATACCTTGAAATAGCTTTTATTAAATATTTGTAAATAGATATATTCTATATATGATACATACACACATATATACAAAATAACGATGCATACGTTTTAGTATTACTACTTTTATATCTATGACATACCATATCCATAATACCAACCTTTGCTATAACTTGAATTTTTATCACTCTGAGGATGAAGGTATGTAGTATCTGTAGGGCAGTGTCCAATAGCATCGGGAGAATAGTCGGAGAGGAAGTAGATGGAAGGAGACATTTTGAGACCTACACTGGCAGTCAGCTGTCCCAGCCACCATGGTGTCTGACACATCTCCACACGCTGATAATTAAAAAATGAAAAAAAAAAAAAAAAAAAAAAAAAAACACTATTTAACAACAAAGAAAAAATTACAATTCAATTTGAATAATATAATTTATATAATATGGTTTGAATAATAAAAAAACAGTTCTAACTACAATCAATGATGTAATGATGATTTTTATGGAAGTACTTATTTTCTTACTAAATAATTGCATTTAACTGTTACATTTCAATGTAAATTAAAGCTAAAATTATTTTCATATACATTGTTAACTGTTATGTTTCAGTTTAATACAAAAACTGTAAGAAAATTGCAATTGCTACCTTTACTATTAAGTGTTTGTGAATAAACATTTTCTAAAAACAATTTGTAATAAGCTTTTACTATCATTCTTCTAATATTATTATTTTAGGTTCTTCTCTTATTATGATAATAATTTAGTAATATGTATATTCATACTAAGTATATTTTCTTAGGAAATTCAATGCTAGAATCTTCAGACAAAATTGCTTGTAAACCTGTGTAGTATCAACATAAGAATAAAATATGAAAGTAGTATCAACAGTGAAGAAGAGTATCAACATAAGAATAAAATATGAAAGTGAAGAAGAGTATCAACATAAGAATAAAATACAACTTGTCAAAAACAGATCTGGAGTTACAAAACGTATTTATTTACTAAGTCTATATAAGTATGAAAATCAAAAACAAGAAAGTTTTATTTTTGAACTTGCTTATATTTGAATGTCCTGGGTGTCAAATTGAGATTACTTTTAAAACCTATATTTTTTTCTAATGTTGAGTTCTGTTAATTTAACTTTAATGTTTCCCTTAAGAACCTTGTTTTAATGTTTTTTTTTCTTTGAAAAAAATTATTGTGAATTTTAAACATGAATATTCAATAAATGAATTACAAAAAATAAATGTTACATTATTCATTAAATTTTAAAAAAATATTAATTACGTTTTAAATGGCTATTTTAATAGATGTCTACTCTCTGAATTGTAAGAGTTAACAGTCTAAAGGATACCAGTTAGGCTTCCAAATTTAATCTTATTAAATATAATACAGTGATCACTGATCAGCCATGAAGAAAAGAAATATTTTAAAAATTGAAGGAGTATAATATTAATGAATTTAGCATATTTATCTATAAAAAAAAAATGTTAAAGTTTTAACCACAAAATATTATTTTAATTAAAATTTTCATTTAATTAAAAGCTAATTAAAAAATGAATCATTGGCTGGAGGGGGTTAAAAAATCTATTCAGTTAATTTTTTTTTAAATCACCTATTTGTACATTACTTAATTCCCTCCAACCATCTGGCATGCCACAGTCTCATTCTGAAAAAGGGAGCTGCCTAGTCATACTCTTGAGAAATCTAGAGCCAAGACTTTATAATGGCATCATATTGATTATCAAGAAGATGAATCATGTTATTGAATTTCAACATTGTAATGAAACCCAAGATGATGTTATTTCTCCCAAGTAATTCCAGTTATCCCTGCTAGTATATTATAATCTGTCTGAATTTCTGAGATGAAGAAATTATCATTATTATGCACTGATGTACTGATCTTGGTTATGATCAGAACTATATTTCAGTACATCAGTATATAATAATAATAATTAGATTACTGTAAACTTGCCATTTTAATATTTCAGAACTTTAAGAATAATAAAGCAGATAATGATTATGGCCATAAAAATCACCTAAAAAACTCACTCTTTTATTATAAGCTGCTCTAGTTGAAATAAAACTTTTAGAAGGGAATACTTAAGTTTTCCTTAAGTATTTCTTCCTAATTTTTTTATTTCGAATACAAATTGCAGAATACTTACAAAAAAATTATCTAGCTGTTATTTATATTTTTTGTTACAGCAAAGTTTTAGGACATCAGTGTTCAGTATTTTTGTTTTTAAGCTTTTTAAACTTTTATATGTAAAATATTATTAAAAATCTAAATCAAATTTATTGAAAATTTCAAAAAATAAATAAATAATTTTTTTTTAAATAAATTTATTGAAAATTTTTTTTTTTTTAAATAAAAAAAATCACTATAGTGATGTTTGATTTCAGACTTGATAAAGCAGATTACTATAGTAAGGTTTGATTTCATGTGACAAAAATATAGCTGCAAAATATTATTCTATTATATACATAATATAAAACAGATTATTTATTTTAGAAATATATCACTTGTTGCTTAATTAAAATATACACTTAATCTAAAAAAAAAAAAAAAAATTTTTAATTTAAATAAAAAAAATTCTGTTACTTCCTAAAATATTAAACTGGTGAAAAAATTTAAACATAGTAGCTGTATTATTATTTTAAGACTATCTACATATCAATTACTTTTGAACAGTCACGACAAACCAAGAGAAAACCAAAGTTATTTTGCAATCAGATTGTTAGTCCTACAAAATTCCTCCACTTGATTTTAATTGGTGCCAGCTACCTATCTACTTAATGTTATATTTCAAAGAAAAAGTTGTTACTTTAAATATCAACAAACCATCTTATAAGTAACTATCCTAAGTATATTAAGCAAAGATATTACAGGTGTTAATAGAAAAATGTCTCAGTTTTTATCTAATCTTTATGGTTACACAAATTTCTACACTTTACATGTACTGAAAAATAAATAAGTGAAAAGATTTGTTAAATTCATTTTTAACACAACTTTTCCTAAAAAGGTTTCTATGAATGTGTAAAATATCTATTTTCTCCAAATTGAAAGTCAATGCCAAAAATCAATTGTTAAAAGAAAATCAAAGATCGATTTGCATAATTACTACAATAATTAACATAACATACAAAAGATGATTGATAAATTCATGGCCTATGGTACAAGAATTATTGACACAGTTTCAACTAAATTGATGTACATGTCAAATCTTTGAATTATTATACAGAAAACATTAAGTTTATAGCTTTTTTTTTTCTATTTCAGAAAATTGAAACATTGAGTAAACAGACAATATCACTCATCATTCATTCAGTCTCCACTTTTTAATTATGTTGTAGGAAGTGGTCTCCTTCCTTCATGTCACCACTCTAGATCTCCTTAGTTAAAAGGCCTTTGAATGATTGCACAATGGGTAATAAAAATAAAATAGTTATGAACAAATTTTCTGTGTTATTATTCAAAGAGTTGAAGTGTATTTCAATTTAGTTGGAACTGTGTGTAACACAGAAAAAGAATTGCAGAAAATATTCTTAAAAACCATTTGATAAATTTGCATAAAACCAAAGATAAAGAAAATTATAGAACAAAAACTGGAGTAGCATCCAAAATTGAAAATTGTAAATACACATGTAAATTATCAATTATTTAATATTGGATTGTTCGGACTATTGTTCTCATCTTTATTGTTATCTGTACAAAGTTTCGGCCGATATGCCCTCCGGCCTTCTTCAGGTATTTCTTGTCAAACTCAGAAGCCTTCACGAACTCAGTAACGTATATGTGGCATAATCGGTAGCTATGTGTACTACGCTATGTGTCCAATTGTGAGACAGTTATCTCTAGGCTGCAGGTTCGATCCTGGTTAAAGGCGACAATAACATAGAATAATAATTAACACAGCTTAACATTTGTACCCAGCTATGGTTAGCAGAATGAGAACAGGATAACCCCTTGGATTGAATAAAGGGTTAGGTTCAAAGTTCTGTGATGGCTCCTGATTATGACAAGAAGTTCTAGAGTTCAAAAAGAAGGCTCCCGAGTCCAACAAGGAATACCTGAAGAAGGCCAGAGGGCACATCGGCCAAAACTTTGTACAGATAACAATAAAGATGAGGACAATAGTTAGAATAATCCAAATAATCAAGCCTCATCTCAAAAATTCAGAGAAATAGTATTTAATATTGATATAGAATATTAATAAAACATGTAGCAGACATGGCTTTTAATTACTTCAGCACATCTACAACCGCACAACTTCACTAATTTGTCACATTGTTCAGTCAGGATTTTGTACCATTTATCCTGCAATTTCTGTCACATTTCATTTAATATAATCATTTTCCTTGCCCTAATATTACTACTAATGATTTTCCAAAGATTCACAAACGGACTTTGACAACAGAAGAATGGGCATCAAGTCCTGCTTTACATAAATGTTATGATACTATCAAACATTCTTATGTTAAATTATTCAATTACCTGATGCTCAATGCCTACTGCTGTGTCAAAATGGTCCACCATGAAGAGTCTTGGAATTGTCCGATTCTACTTTTATGTGGCCACTCTGTTGATGTTATTGATGACTTAAAGTCGTCGGGGAGGCCTAAAGTTGGTATCAGCTAAACAGCGAGGGAGTTTATCCCATTTTCTCTAGCGCTAGACCAAGGAGATTGTTTTGGTGTCAGAGGTGGTGCGCCACACCTACCATCAGTTCCCTACTTTACCGCACAGATCCCTGTGCTACTCATACGCTGAGTTGGTAAGGGCCGGTATCAAACCAGGAACTTTGTGGTTCCTAGTCAGTCACTCTACCAACTGAGCTAAACCGGCCCTAGTATCATTATAAAGCTTTAATATTGTAGAAATTACATTCTTAGATCTATTAATTTCTTTTACGATAGCAAAAATCATCATCTCTCAAGGTTTTAGAGTGAAATCCCAACACATAAATAAATCATCAACTTTGCAATAATTTGACATCAACTTAGAAAATAATGCTGTACACAAATAAGGAATATTTGTTTATATTGCAATGTTATCATATTTCATTGGGAACTATTATATATTATCTTAGAAATTATCCATAAATATAAATGACAATGTTCTCTATTCATTGATGCTACACTTTTTGTAAACAGCTTTTGTTCTGTAACTTTTTTTAGCCTTGTTTCTTTATAAAAATGTATCATGGTGTAGAACATGTTTTTAAGTATATTTACTGCAATTTTTATTATAATTGAACCAGTAGAATTCAGGGTTTTGTTTTTGTTTTTTCATTTTTAAAAACTTTTGTTTTATAATATTAGACACACTTTTACATTATTCTTTTTATATCAGAATGTTTTAATTATTCTAAGTTCATTTTAGGATAGATAAATATAATTTTCATAAGCAGTATAAGAGAATCTATCTAATGAATAGTGCATGTAATCATGAACAAACATGTATTAATTTAATAAAGACTAAATAATAATTACTACTTTGCTATAATTTGTTGTTCTTTATTGCATTTATAGCTTATTCTCAGGTATGCAGGTTTTATTAATTTGTGGGTTTCAAATTATAAGAATTGTGAGATGTTAGAAGACAAGGCAGTGATAAAAAAAATGAACTATGAAAAAGAATACAAATATTGGTATAATAAAGCACAAAGATAAACCTAAATCCTTTTGATTTTCTTATTTTAAAATTTTATAGAATAAATTTATAAATAAGAAGTTTCATTAGAAGAAAACTTCCTCAGAGCAAAATAGTAACAAATCAGATATACATTATTTTTTTTTTAAGAAAAATTACCCAATAACTTGGTTTCAAGAAAAAGAAAAAGCTCTAAACTTACATGATCCTCTGGAACTGCACATGCTTCCAACTGTTTTTCTTTCTAAAATAAATAATAAAAAATATATCAGTCTGGAGTTTCAAAACTTTATCAAGTTTATTCTTCTGCACATTTTACTGCATCTTTTTTTTTTTTAATAATATATATATATATATATATAATAAAATAAAATATATAAAGGTTTTACATATCTATTTATTTGATGACAAAGGAAGTCACAACCATTTTGGTTTCATGCATGCGTAAGCGCAAACAATCTTCAGGTGACGTTGTTTCAAATGCAATGAAAATCGAAAATTACAAAAAGTTTAACAGACATAGGATGTGTATGATTGGATGAAATGTTATGCGTATGTATGTGGTGTTGTTATGAATGTGTATGCGTGTTTATGGACAGTGCAAAGTTTATGTATACAGGTCAGCAGGTCTCGCACACATTCACATTATTCTGCGAATACATACACACACATTTTCAAAGTTTTATCAAATAGAGATACTAAGAAATTAGATACACAGTAAATAAATCTATCAACAAATATTGAGTTATATTCACCGTTTTTCCTTCTGAAGTCATTCCACATTTAAATTTGCGAATGAAATCTGGAGTGAAGTCAACATCCCGAGATAGCTGCCTCCATTTTTGGCACTCTGAACGTGTGCACTGCACCCAGAATGGCAGCAGATTGTCAGCCAGAAACACACAGATCGAGGCCTCCGCCTTGCCCTTTGAAGACCACTCCCGCTTCCATTTGCAAAATGTTTCATAACCTGATTTGTGACTGAAAAAAAAAAAAAAAAAAAAAAAAAAAGAAATTCATTTTTCAAGTTAGATATCCAAATAAAACTATTCTGGTTTGGTTAACTCAGCATAGTTGGATAAAAAAAATAATACAATTCCAAAGTGCGTATAAAATGTAGCAAATGTAAACAAAAGCAGTGCTAAAAGCAAAAGATAAAGTACCAATAAAAGAAAAATCAAAGATCTGTTTTTGAATAATATTTAAATCATTTATTCCTAGGCAATCCTCCAAAAGCAAAATGCCTAACTCACAAACTGTCTTTTTTAATATTCTCATTTCTTGGTTTAGTTTGGTTATTCTATTGCATATTATCACTTTTTGGGTCATTTAATGCCAAATCAAGTCTTTTTTTTTTCAGTCCATGGCGCAACAGATATAAGTGTTGAGTTAATACAGTTCTAAGTGACAATCATCTCTGGGCTACAGGTCAATCAAAACAATCGCAATAATTAAAACTTGGGAATTCAAAATTTCAGAATTGTGGGTCTGGCCTTCTTCTGGTGTTTCTTATTGAATTGGGGAAAATTCTTGTCAGATTGAACCCTTTATTTAATTCATTAGGTTAGATTGTTCTCATTCTGTTAACCATGACTGAGTATAAGTGTTAAGCTATGTTAATAGCATTACCAGGTCATTTGGTAAAATCGTTGGACATTGACAAATTTTCACCTTCATCAGTTCAAATCGTAATTTCTCATGTATTTCTGTTCCAATCTTAAAAATATTTATATGGTTCGAAAGAAAAAAAAATAATATTTCTAAATATGTAATTTTTATGTGTTTTTATCCATTGAATTATTTTTTACAGCGAGTTAAAATTATATTTTGCTTCAAACAAAAACATAAAATGACATTTTTTTTTTTAGACAAAATTTTATACGGTATTTTGTTTTTCAAAATCAAAGTGGCTAATCTTTATCAATATTCTTGAAATTTTACATTTAATTAGGAGACACTTGTAACTACCAGCAGAAACTTGTATTTTTCTTTTCCGACCTTTGGAAGCAAAACCACAACAGCCAAAGTTGACGGAGATTTCTTCAAAAAGTATAAGATGAGAAAAAAAAAAAAAAAAAAAAAAAAAAAAGCACTATATCGGTAATAGAAGATTGTCATTTTTCATATATAATCGGCAAAATTTTAATGATTGTATACCATCAGGATTTTTGTCATACTTTCAATTTTGGAAAAAAAAACTTACGTAAACAAAGCTGCACACACAGGACAGGCTATGTTAATTAAAATATATCAAGAGTTATTCTATTTCTTGTATGTAATACTATGTAAAAGGTATTTTAAAGTCTAAAGTGATGTTATTTATATAAATTAATACTATGTATGTGTATATATGCTGTATTAAAATGAAAATGTTGAATAAACTTGTGAGAAACTTAAAAAAACAAAAAAGGTTGATATCCCTACTTTTATTCCCCAAATAATGGGATCCAGCATGGAGATACATAAAAGTTAAGTGCAGAAGGAGAAAGAACATACAATTTTACATAAGAATGTCATGTTTTATCAAAATTGCTTCAAAAATAAAGAAATGGTGAAGAAATTACTAAATTTCTTGTTTTGAATTGGTCCGTGATTTGACATTTTTTTGAACAAAATCAGGTCTACTTTTTTACCCCCAATTTTCGGGCTTTAAATTCTCATAATTTTTGAACCACTGGGGATATTTGCATAATTCAAACAGTTCTGAACTCCATTTACAAAGCTCTATATAACTAATGTGATTAAATAACTATAACCTCAAATAATAAAAAATCAACTGGGAATGCTAATGTTAAATAGTCTATGTTATTTTCATCTGTAGTCAGGATTGAACCTGCAACCTGCAGATGATTGTCACTTAGATCTGTATTAACCTAACCCTTATATCCATTGCACCATATGTCCAACTGGACAATTGTCTCCATTGTTGTATTATACTGTGTCTGTATACCAGTTTCAATCCTGACTACAGGCAAAAATAACAGAATACTTAACATAGCTTAACACTTGTACCCGGTCATGGTTAACAGAATGAGAACAGTTACCCCCATGGATTGAATAAAGGGTTCAGTCTGAAGTTCTGAGAAGGTTCGCGAATTCGAAGAGAAGGTTCCCAAGTTTGACAAGAAACACCTGAAGAGAGCACATCGGCTGAAATGTTGTGTAGATAACAATAAAGATGTGGACAATAGTCCAAATAATCCAAATTATCAAGTCATTTTAATATTCAGTTTCTTACAGTACCTTCTGTTGCTTAAACGGTCACCCATCTAAGTATTGAACAGCATCATCGTTGCTTAACTTCAGTGATCTAGCAGTAACCGGTGCTTTCAACGTAACTTGACCATAAGCCAACTTATTTCTGATCTCTTTAATAAAATCTAATTTCATTTACCAGCCAATTATTTATATTTCTCATACTGAGTAACAATTCATAGTAACTTCAAAACATTAGGAAAGCTTTTGTAATAAAGTATTATACAATAAAGAGAAATCAGTTATATTCAATATTTTGATATTCCACATGTTATGTTGTCTTGTAAGTCCAAATAAAGAAATAAATAAGATGAATTTAGCTTTAAAATATTATTCCCATTTATACAATAAGCACAAAATAAATTCTGTCATCCCAGAATGTTGAGAAAACCAAAAAGTAAGATTTTCATGTAGGGCAGAGGTTCTCAACTGGGGGCATATAACATTTTTTGGGTGCAGGTAAGCAAAAAATATTTCATTATAAAAATACAATAGGACTTTTAAACATTAAATGGCTATGGGGGGTCCACCAGAGTAAAGGTTGAGAACCACTGATGTAAAGCATTTCAAAATGAAATTGGTCAAACCAAGTTCAAATAAAAAGTATGTAAGTAAAGTTATTGGGGTGGCCTAAAGTCGGTATCAGCCAAACAGCAAGGGAGTCTATCCCCTTTTCACTAGCACTAGACCAAGGAGATTGTTTTTTGGCGTCTGAGGTGGAGTGCCACACCTACCATCATCTCCTCACTTTACCACACAGATCGCTGTGTTACTCATACACAGAGTTGGTGAGGGCCAGTATTGTACCCGGTACCTTGTGGTTTCTAGTCAGACGCTCTACTGACCGAGCTAAACCAGCCCATCAAAATAACATTGAGAAACATAAAATCAATTCATTAAGCAAAATTAAAAGACATTTTCTTTTTACCTTATTTAACAACGTATTTAGCATTTAGTTTCACTATCTTCTGCCATTTTTCAAGAAACTTCATAATTGCATCCTTGAAAAACCTAATCTTTCTCAACAAAGAAGTGTTCTAGTTGCTTTTTCAGTCTCTCCAAGGAATTGAAATGTTTCAACAAATTTAAAATTGTTCGGGTTAGCTCAGTCGGTAGATAGTTCGACTCAGCGTATGAGTAGCACAGGGATCTGTGCGGTAAAGTAAGGAGCTGATGGTATGGCGCTCCACCTCAGATGCTAAAACAATCTCCTTGGTCTAGCGCTATTGAAAAAATACCGACTTTAGACTTTACTTTACTTTAGCTACTTACTTAATCTAGTTGAAATTGAAAAACACAAAGCAAACACTGGCTTGGTAAAGAAAAATATAAAGCTATAAAAATTAAGATATCAATGCATACATAGTTATAAACAAAAATACTATTAACTCTCAAAAAATAAATAAATAAATAAAAAAAAAAATATGTTACCTTCTATAAAAGTACTCAAAGCATTCATTACAAAAATGTTCTCCGGCAGAGATGTGATGCCACCGGGATGTATAACCACTTCCAACACACCTGCAATTGTACATTGACAACTTTTAGAAAAAGTAAAGATTTGATTCAAACAACTATTTTAAAATATCATATAATGTAATATAATCTGACAAAATTATATAAATGATAATCTATATGAATTCATATGTAAGACTTTGGTTACCATATATTTTAACTAGCATCCTTGTCATTGCTTTTGACAATATTTCAGTTAGTTCATTCTCAAGTTTTCTTTAGGAATTTTTTTTTTTTTTTCAAATCATTTCTATAATTTTTTTTTTATTATTTTCAGTATGTCTTAATTTTCCATGCTTAGATAATTAATGAATTTTTTTATAATATCACATTCTCTTAATTTCTAACTTTTCCAATAGGCCTTTTATTGTTCCAGAAAATACCATAATTTTTTTTTTCCTCGTGTATGATCTGCTATGACATATCTTATAAGTCTTACCTTCAAAGCATGGTTAATTTCAAATTTGTATTTTCTACTCCTAACTACATGGTATACCATATAGGAAATTTCTTATATTTTTTCCTGATAGGAGCCTAACTTTTGTGAGTTGACTGTGAAGAGTCTTGTTGCCTTTGAAAACCATTTTAATATTTAACAACCCACTGCTAGATTATATTCATTTTCTGGATACATTTGTCTATTGGCAGATTTCATTGTTTTTTGTAAAACAAAGGGTTGAATATACTATCTGTGAAATATTGTGTTGATGTTTCTGGGTTGCCATTTAAAAAATGTTGCTTGACATTGCAGGCATCAGATTATCGATTTCAAAATATTATATGAATGATAGAAATTAAAGTTTAAATACTGATCTATTGAATATAAACTATGAATATTTTGTATCCATATGAGTAAACAAAATATCCATGAAAATGTTGTTTTTCTTCATTCTCTATGATGAACTGAATAGAATGAATGGACTAAAAATATTGTGAAACAAAAACAACGAGAATAAAAGGAATTCAGACAATATTAAATCTTACCTCAAATTCTCAAAAAAGAATTCTACATATCTTGTTCAATAAAAAAAAAAAAAAATACTTGAATTTGAGGAAGTATAAATACTTTTAACACCATAATATAAATAAATATTTGCTGAGAAAAGTTATATTCTCGATCTTATTATAATAGAAATGGTGTATTTGTTTGTCTGTAACTGAAACTATATCACTACTCAAGTCACAATTCCTTTAGTTATTTACGTCACATTTACCTTGATTTTATTTTTATTTAAGCCTCAATTACTTATAAAATTGTTTTACATTATCAATACAGTTGGACATATACACATCTAATAACATGCAATTGTATTTTTATATATACAACAAAATAGCAGTTTATAGTGTGAACAGGAAGGCTAATTTGCATATTGATATTGAACATTTGATTTTAATAAATATGTGCTTAGAATTATTGACTTCTAATTGTTTGTTTTTTTCTTAATAAATATGAGCAAAAATCTCTTCAATAAATCTTAAAAGAAATTCATTAACAAGAATAAATAACTGTAATTTCATATTTTACTTCCTATTTTAACTAAATAGTTAAATTAGGAAAATTTAACAATGAAAGTGAAAATGAAGAGCAAGTTTCAATGGTTCTATTTTTCAAATCATTTTATCTGCATTCTTATTTAGTTTTATTAGTCTTTCTAATTGAATATAATATTTTATTACATTAAAACTTAAATACATGCACCCGGGGGTGCATATATTTGCTAGTTTATTTAATTTTGATACAGGAAACAAAGTTTTCAGTAATAAAACTTTTTACTTTGATATTAGAATGCAAGTAACAATATTAAGTGCTGCTTCAATATTTTGAACACTCATTAAGTATTACTTCAAATGCAAGACAGATTAAGTTTAAGAGAATATAAAAAAATTAAATGGGTTAATAAATATCTAACTTATATCAAATTCTATTAATGGATTATCAGTATGTAAAAATAAATTCTTACTTCTCTGTGGAGTTAGCAAAACAGATTGGTATAGATGCTGGACATCCAGATCTTTCACATGGCCGTACAGGCTTTTTAGTAGACTGGGTTATGTCAGTAGCTTCATCAAAAAAGGATTTCCTCTTGATGCCTCGAGAAGAACACCTACTCAACATAAACGAAAAGGAATATAAGCTGACAACAATTAAATTAGATTAAGTGGTAAGCATACATATAAATAAAATATAGATGAAGTGGTTATTATTTCAATTAAAAAAAAAAAAAATTAAAAAAAGAAAAAGAAGAAAAAAAAAAAGGTTCAATTAAAAAATAAATCTATCTTCTTTCTTTATAATGCTTTCTAGAGGAGGAGAATTTGTTTAACAGCTGCCATGATGGCTTCCAAAAAAAAAAAAAAGAAAAAAAGAAAAAAAAAAAAAAAGAAAAGAAAAAAAAACTTCTCATACCAGCACACCTTCAGCTGATAACAATTAACCATCTCTCTCTCTCTCTTTCCAATCATACTACCTTTTCAAGTTGTGCCTAAAAATGGCTAGTGAAAGTAATCATCAATATGCGGACCTGCTGGCACTATAAGGCAGATATAAAACAGTTATATATTACTTTTCATTTGTCTCACCCTTTACTTTCTTTCTTTCAGTTATTGTTACTTCAAAATGGTATTACTCTTCTAATGACCTCACACTTGACTGCTCTCGATACCACACTGTTTCCACTTTAACATTGGTCAACAGCCAGAATAGCTCACAAGTTTGTGTCTATGCCAAATGATTTTGAATTGGTTTTCAGAAGCTCTTTGGAGCGTTTTCTTTCTGCAATATTATGCATACTTATGACATGAGACACATTGAGAAATTTTATTCATTTGTTTACATAACATTACATTGTTTACATCACATCACTTGGCAGTGACTAGAACAAAAATCAAGATATAAATGTCTGAATTTATAAAATAACTCTTAAACTAGAATCAAATAAAATTATTTCAATATATTAATGATGTAATGGTTTCATACTATTAATATTGTCAAAGCTTGCTGTTTGCAAAAAAATTATCCTTCAAAACTAGAATATATATATATTTCACATGTCATCTTTTTATAAATCACATTACTGTTCAATAATTGTTTTCTTATATTTAGTCACATTGCTTGATAAAGAAAAAAAAATAGTATAGGCTTAAATAAAAATCAATATCCCTCACAAAAATATTTCAATCTTAAAAAGTAAAAGTCGTCAGGGTGGCCTAAAGTCGGTATCAGCCAGGCAGCAAGGGGGTCTTTTCACTAATGCTAGACCAAGGAGATTGTTTTGGGCGTCTGGGGTGGAGCGCCACACCTACCATCAACTCCTTACTTTACTGCATAGATCCTTGTGCTACTCATATTTGGTGACAGGAAAAGCTAAGTTGGAGTCTAAGCTACGGATCAGAACTTGTAAAATCCATTATTTCAAATTAGTAGAAGCATCTACATTTTATTTCTAGCAAATATCAATGAATTTAAAGAAAACATTATTGCAGAGATGCTGATAGGTATGCGGCCTGCATCCTGATGCACAAAAATCTAAAAGAATGCAGTAAAATCATATCAATGCATCCCAGTGTTTTTCTTTTTTCTTCCCTCAACATTTCAAACTAATTGTAAATACATTTCAATAGTTTCTTAATAATGAATTACACAAGAGAAGTTACAAGGTAGGAGTTAGACGGCCTTAGTTGTTTCCCCAAATCATAAATAAAAACCCTACAATTTATTAAGAAACTTTAGTTGGGACCCATAAACTTTCCCGGGGACTCATTCAAAACAAATATGTGCATCCTAGAACACACTAAATCAAAAAGCTATCAACATCACTGTAATTGTTAGACAAATTTTGATATTCATTCAGTAATCAATGCAAAATACAACAGTTGTAGGAAATAAATAAAAATAGTTTTATGATCATACCTGGAAGATGTGGAGGAATCTTTGGATGAAGTTTTGTTTGATGATCGGATTGCTCTAACACTGGTCATCTTCATTCTGGGATTTAAAAAAATACATTTCAGTATTTCCTGTTAAGGAAATAAATTCATTCAAAAATATAATATAAGTATAAAATGATCAAATTATATAAGTTATGACAGAAATTTTCAGTTAAAATAAATGAAAATAATTTTAAATAATATTTTATAGCTATTATTAAGAGTATAATATTTATTCATATTTCCTGCCAAAAATTGTCAGAGATGATTACAGAACATATTGACCAAAAAGCACTGAAATTAAAATACAAATAATAATATGAGCAAATAGACCTAAGACTACTTATGTTGAACTATATTGATTTACATAATAGAATGAAAATCATGACTTCCACTACCTCCACAACAAAACTGATAATATCCTGATACAATGTAGTGAGCAGCTTCTACTTAGGAACTTATCATTTGAACTATTAATTCATCAAAATAATATAAGTTCATAGCCTGACATATTGTTAGCTGAATTTTGATATTTAATATTCACTACTGACAGGAGATTCTTTTGAAAAACAAATATTTGTGTGTAAAACACTTTGTTTCATCATTAATCTATGAACTTACTGATGTGCCTATATATATATAAATAGAGTAAGAATAGACAAAAATCTAAGGATAAGTGATTGTACCTACTAATAATGATCTGTTTGAAGTTGCCTCTATGATTTACAAGAAAGTTTTGAATCAAAATTCAAATTCTCAAAGTCAGATAACCAGTAACTGAAACATAAATTAGAACCAATAATAAGCAAAAATGCCCTATAATTATAAGTGCCCTATAATTATAAGATAATAAATTAGAGAATAAGCTATATAATCATTATTTTAAAACATTAATTATTGAATTTAAAAATGTTAATAAATTAGTTCATTTATTTCACATCCTAAGAATCTTAAGTACAGGATTGTTGGAGTTAATTGCCATTTTTTATTCATTCATTAGAATATTTGTGAATGAAATAACATTAATTCAATTTTGGTCAAAATGACTCACTATAAAAAAGAGATAATACTTTTTACTCTCTTTTCATTTTATATGCTCAATCAAATATATTCTAATCTATAAAAGAATTTTATAATTTGCTTAAATATAAAATAATATTTTCATGATATCTTTTTTTATGAAAGAAAAAAAAAAAAAAAAAAAAAAAAAAAAAAGCATTTAAGATCATTTGTAAATATTTCAAGACTATCCCACGTGAATCCATGAACATGCTGATATTTGTTTTTGATAGTTGGGGCTGCTAAACCTATAGAAAAATTTCCCTTTTAGTTGTATGGTAGATCATAAAGATAAAATCAAGATGAAAACAATAAATCCAGACTTCAGAGAGAAATTAACAGTTTCCAATCATTATCAAATATATTTGTATCCTAAGAAGTTACTAATGAGTTGGTGAAAAATCTATTCAAATTTTTCTCAATACAATCATTAACTTTTCTTGAAATATATTGATGCATTAAAAATACTTGTTCAGCTGTTTAAAAGAAATGTTATTTTTTGGTAAAAATTCAATTATCTAAAATTTAAAAGAAATTACATTAGTATTTTAACATCAATTCACATACCAGGTCATGTTTGATATTATATGAGTCTATGACTGCATAGTTAAATGTCACTTTTCTTTCTTTGCTATGTAGACTAATTTAAAAATAAATTAATGTTCAGCTATAAATAAGATGCACTCCTTTAATGTTTTTTTTATTATTATCATTTCATAATAAAGGAAAATAGTTTTATTTCTTTACAGTATTCTGACTGAACAAAGATATTTCAGATAAAAGTTGGAAAAAATAAAGTTTTTAAGACTCAAAAATAGTTTAAATTTAATTGTTGAAAAAAAAACAAAAAAAAAACATTATCTTATAATGTAAACAAACAACTTTAAAAATTGCATAACTCTTAATATAATTAATGTAGCATATTAATTTTAATTGGTTTCTCCATTCTGATTTTTTTTAATGATGTTTTTGTTAGAGGTTCATTTTTACCTTCAATCCTATTTTTATATTCTTTACAACTTTGAAAAGAATATATCATCAAAAGTTTTATAAAATCATTTTTAAAAATGAGATGAACTTAAAAGTTATATGGGTAACTATTTTTTAAACTATCTAAAAATAAACTTAATATAATATATATATATATATATCAAAACAAGCCAAATCCATATGATTGAGGGTTCATAACTGAGAACAATATATTTCAGATTTATATTAAAAATATGTTGGCCAGCAATTTCTATGACTTATTCAATCAGAATATTGTCAAAAAAAAAAAAAAAAAAAAAAAAAAATTATTCTTCATTTTTAATTGTTACAAATTTAGAAATGAATTGTAGATAATTATGTAAGTATTGGTATAAAGACATTTGTAACAGATTGTATTCAATGTAAAAATATATCAATTTTAGTAAAATTTAGTTTGAGGATCTGTTCTTTCTTTTTAAGTACTGAGCTAATGTAATTATAAGAGATGTTATACATATTTAAATTCTTTCCATTTTGGTCTTTGACTTTAAACTTCAATTTTAAGCAAATGCAAATTATTTTATATATATATATATATATATATATATATATTATATATATATATTTTACACACACACGCACACATTAATATGGTTAAAAATTTGGATAAATTTTCCACCAATTTTTTAAATACATTTTTCAAGAACATTTTCTTGTGCACATCCTTTACAGGTTGCTGAAAAATACACATTTTGAGTAAATACTATAAGAGAGAGAGATAGAGAGAGAGAGAGAAATGCTGATGTTTCAATACACACCTGCAATCTCCTAAATCCAGGTGCATCACACCAGCAACAAGAATTTTATTGATGCTTTCAGGGTGACATACTGCTCTTAGAATATTCTTCTCGGCAGCTACAGAACAATTTTTGAAAAAATCTGTTCATAAAACTGATTTGGTTTTTTTTCGTTTTTTTTTTTTTTTTTTTCAGCATTTTTTTATGTCAAGCATTCTCAACAATTAAAAAAATAAATGAATAAAAAGAATGTTTCTCTATGATTTGCAATTCAACTGCAATAAAAATAAACAAACAAAACTTATTTGCAACAAATTGTTTTTTTTGGGGGGGTGGGGGGTTATAATCATAAAACATTTTTATCTGATAATTTATATTCATTCTTTTTCCTAGGCTTGAAAAAAAAAAAAATCAGGTTTGTGATAATATAAAATTCTAATTAAGATAGGAAAAACTGCATTTTTATCGCTTCATTTTTATAAATGATCCTATAAAATAATTAATAAAATAGTTTATATTTTGCTATTAAGTTCAATAGACAAAATACAAATTAATTTTTCAAGTGAATTTCTATTTAGAAAAGAGAAAATGATACATGAAAATATTGTCATTTAATGTAAAACCAAACAATGCCAGTGATTTTATTTTTTTATGATTTGGCAAAATGAAAAATATTCATTTGAGTTACATCAAAAAATCTTTAAATGTAAAAATTTCTAAAAGTATTTGAAGGGAAAAAAGTCATCAAAGTTCAACAATTAGCATTTTCTTTTTTAATGGCCAAAAAGATTTAAAAACATGAGAAAAAAAAATCAACCTTTTGCAAAATCATTATGTAATCTATCCACTTTTAAATTAAAACAACCTATCATTGAATACATATCAAATACAGTAAGAAGCATATTAAAGACATGTTGGGGGGTTGCGCGCGCAGGTATGTGCATACCTAAATGAGAATAATTTCATTTGAAACAAATTCCAAAAATGTTAAAGAATATGTTTTACTTATGATACAAAATGAGTATGATCCCAGAGCTGTTCAATATTTTTGAAAGGAACAATTTTATTTTAAAATTATCAAATAATCATGATTAAGGAACTAAAGAAATACAAGGACCTGAAGTTGATCCTTTGTTTCATTTTTTCTTTTGTGCACAAGGCCAGAAGCTGTTTACAATTTCTAAATGATCACCATAAATACTGAATGCTGTTTAACTTCAGTGATCAAATGCAAACTGATATTTTCATCATGACTTGATCTGTTTTTCAAAGCCCATAAAAGAGCAGCATCCACACATCAATTAATTTATAAAAGGTGAATGGTACACAATTCTAATAATCATCACAATAGGTACTATGTTCTCCAAGTATATTTAAAACACATAGGAAGCATTTTCTTGAATTCATATGATATAAAATGGGTTCTACTAGCTGCTAAAAACGTAGCTATAAATTTCTGTGAATATATCAAATTAACTTAAGCACAAAATGTAATTTTAAATTTATCATAACAAAAATATTCATAAAAATATCATTAAAACATTTTGTTTCTATTCAATGAATAACAGCTCACTGCAGGGTGAATTCATTTTTTTTTTTTAATTTGTGTAAAAATCTGTAGGAAATTAACATTTTCTTTTAGCTTTTGGCAACATCAAAAATAACATCAATGTCACCCTTTTTCTGCTTTCACTGATGGGTAGAAGCAGCAGATAACATTGGTAATGATATTATTAGCTTTGTCATAAAAAAAAAAAAGAAAGGAAAAGGCTACCACTCAGGTAACACTAACCAACATGAACGTGTCAAGTCGTCTGGGATGTTATTGAAATCAATATTAAAAGCGCGACTCCAAACTTCAAAATATAAAGATAAAAAAGAAAGAAAAGTAAAACAAAAACAATGTTTTGACATTTAGTTCTTTAGTCGTAGTGTAATGTATAAAATGCATTCAATGCGACACATTTAATTTGTTGATTTTATTTAGAAAAACATCTTCGACATACTGTAAACATTTTAACATAAAAACCTCATCTGAAAAGATATATAAAAAGCGACATCAAATAAGAAGCCTAATTAAATCTGAACATATTTAAATTTCTCATTGAAAAATCACAAATTCATATTGAAAAACGAATAGAAATGCTGCCGAGCAAGCCTAATCATTGTTTTTTATTGTATTGAATAAAACAACAAAAAGCCACTCATTTTTACTTTAAAAAAATAACATCATGCAATAAAAGCAAAACAATAATAGACAGATACGTATGGACATAAAATCGGCAAAAAAAAAAAAAGAACCCCGTCTAACAAAACACATCACAAAAAATTAAGAATATACTAACCTGACCTCAGTAAACTTTAGCTTTTCTTAAAGAACAAGGATTGCAGTACCAATAAATAAAAAAAGTAATAAGCTACGTTAGTTATCAGGGGTTATGCAAATTTTAAGTTATTTGCTTACATTTTAAAATAAAAATAGATTTTCTTTTTTTTCAACCATTATTTTTGTTTTCATTAAAGTTAAACAATTGAAAAATATTTTTATGCGTCAATATGAATATTTCAAGAAAAATCAAGATAGTGTTGAGAATAAAAAAATTTGTATGAATTTTTCACCAATTTTATAAATTAAATAAAACATTTAGATTTGTTGTGACAAGTGACTGGTAAAACAAAAACACTGGTGGCCATAGGAAATCCGAAAAGGAAATATATTTCTTCTTCACAATTGTTTTGAACTTACCTTTTTTTTATTAACTAGAGACTTTCTAATGTACTGGCAAATTTTAAGGTCGCTCAGGTGCAGCCAATATTCCTTTTAAGTGTGACTATCAATCAATAGCCAATAGCAATAAACACCAAACAGACCGGCTCTAATCAATTGTCAGTGTTGTCGTAATTTTATTATTAGAGCCTAAACAGTAGAATGGGATATTTCCCATAGAATTAATTATAAGTACAATAATTAATTGTCAATTACTCTCTTTTAGTCCTTTGGGATAAATATTTGGTGTAAAATGATTTTACAACAACAATTTTTACTGATGCTCATTATGTTACTACTTTTCGATTTAGACAAAAATTTGACCTTAAATAATCGATTTTAATTCATTTTAATTCGTTTTTAAAATGAAAAGCAGACAAAAAAATGGGTATCCCTAGTAAAATGCATTTTTTTGTCTTAAAATATTTTACATTTCAGTTGGAATGCTTAATTTATTTTCAACATTCAACTGAAATATGAATAAATTTTGATGATAAAGATAATTTTCTTAAAATTATTTTCAAGTGTTCTTTTTTTTTAATCTTTAAAAAAAAAAAAAAACCTGGAAAATCATTACAGGATTTTAGAATTGTACCTCTTGTAAAGTGAGAATCAAAACGATCATCGACTCAACAACCACTGAACTTTAAGCGGCTTTTTAACTCGTGTGATCATCATCCTACCATCAAAAAAACCTCATTTGAAATTATTAACATCTTTGCGAATCAAAATTAGTTAATCAATTTACCATAATTTGTTTTTTCTGTTAATTTATTTCAGAAAACTTTTTATTTATCATTAGTTCTAATAAAGACTTAATTAAACAAAATATCAATTAAAAGCCGACCATTTGTTGATGTTAAATTTCTATTTTTATCTGTAAGGGTCTGAAAAAATGCAAATGGCAAATAATTTACCAAAAATAAGGGAGTAGGTAAATTGTAAAAAGAAGTTGTTTCGACATTTTAAAAAAATCATAACTCCAGCTGTAATCATACATTTCCTTGTTTTGTCCTTTAAAAAAAGATTTTTAAGAGCGAACACACTTTTTGCCCAATTTCATGTCCATACATCGGTCCTCCTAATCATATTTACTCACATGCTGCGGTCATGATTTCGCCATACAATACTTTAATTTTTCTGTGTTCAATTACACAAATAAAACGTTTGATTGGTTTTTAGTTGTTAATAAATTAACGATCTGACAGATTTACAAATGGAATTTCATTAAAACAAAAACAACAAGTAGTTGTAGTAATACCTGGAGTTTTTATGTAATTTTAATGTATCATTTATATGAAGTAAATAACGTAACGTTTACTAGTGTTTAGTATTTTCTAAGACATCCTATAGAAAAATTAATTCAATAGCAATAATTTAAAGAACGTCAATATGAAATGGGATCTTTCAAAGTTTGGGGAAATCAGAATAATAAAACTAGTTTTATGTGATTTATCAGGAAGAAAGTGACAGACTGTCCATTCCATTTTCGTTCCTTACTAAAATGATGAGGCGATATGGTAGTACAATGCTGATCAATCGTTTATGGTTGACAGTAAAGGATTCAAGGAAGAATGAACAAGTTTTTGTTGTTTTTTTTTAATACTATAATTAATGTAAACATTGATTGTCTCTTTTCTGCTGCAGCAATAATCAATCATTTATCAGAAAGAGCGGTTTTTTTTTATCATGAAATGACGTCTGTTCGCCTCTAACATACGTTTTTTGGGGGGATTTTTTCGAGGGGTTTTGTTATTGTATTTTGGGGATTTTTGTTTGTTTGTTTTTTAATAAACGATAAAACGATTTTAAATAACTACAAAAGAAAACATAAGCACAATAAGCAATTTACAAACAGCTATCATCTGTTTACCGAACGAATATTACTTGATATATATCACCTACCAACCAGGTTTTAAATTTTTGTAAAAGAAAGAGGGTCTGAAAAATATCACGATAGATCGTCTTGCCAAGAATTTTGAATAATCATATTTTTTTGGTTTTATTATTATTATTATTATTATCATTATTATTGTAAAGGCTGAAAAATTACTGATTGAAAACTTTCTCTTCCTATTTTATGACCGCTACTAGTCAGTCAAGTTGATAGACGAACTAGAACAAAACCAATGTTCACAAATAGTAAAACATCTTAACCATCAAATTACTATGAACTAAGATATGCAAGATGATGAGACAAGAAAAGAAAGTCCGAATAATGATGTATACGAGATCGATTTTTTTTAAGTAATGCAGCTAAATAAAATAAGCATGTGCCAGTTCACGGTACTGTCGGGTAATAAAAGATCCGACCGAGTCCATATTGGCAAACTAATATACTATGGCCATTTATTTGGTGATATAGCTTTTTTTTCCCCAAAGATTAAAGAAATAGATATTTTTTTAATCCTATTCAAAGCATAAGTATGCCAAAGAAAGGTATATGTATCAGATTTGATAGTAATGAAATTATGTAAATATATGTAGGATAATCTGAATCAAAATAATAAATAAAAGAAAGTGGTGAATTTATGTTAAAGATAAAGAAAAGAATCGCCGATTTAAGATTCAACGGCTGCAATTTTATCTTTGCTGTTTTGAGGGGAAAAAATCAGTTTGTTAATAATACCGAGAAAATACTTTGTTTTGCTATTGACAATAATAAAAACCAAATGATATCGTTCTTATTAATTATATACAACACTGTAATGTTGTGTACATATAATATTTCATTGACAAGAAGAAACTTGAATGTCTATCTTCCTCATCGGCTTATTTTTGTTCTACACACGGTCACCAACCATCGACTCAATGTTTATATTACACTTCGGATTTGATTTCTATTCCATTATATTTATTTTCACTTCGGTTTATAGTAAATATATGGCAGTCAATTTGATATACACTAGTTTCTTTAATGGAACCCCCAAGAAGAAAAAAGAGAGATAGAATAGTGTTAGCAAAAAAAAAAAAAAAAATAGTAGTAGTACTATTAAACAGCTACTCGACTGAACGAGAAGTGGCGCTTCCATTAAGTACGGAGGAGACAACAAACGCTAATAATCACTATTTACTAAGCCTACACACTTCATAAAACCGACAAGCATACTTATCACTAAAGTAATATTGACAACTTGAGGGCTATGTAACAAGAGTTAATAACAGTATCGACTAGTAAAGGATCTAAAGAAAAGAAAGGAATTTAATGACTTACCACATAAACAAACCCATCTGCCTCCGTCTTGTCATTGTGGCTGTGTAGACTGCTGGGAATGAAGCCTCGTCTTCAATCCTACTTGATCGGTTGATCATGTCTGGTGACTGAGGATGATTCAATCTTGTATTCGTCTTCTTGTGTCATATATACCTTGTAAAGAATTTTTTTAAATAAAAACTAATTTCAACACATGAAGACCTCATAAACATGTTTTATACTGAATCAGTTTGTTTTATCTAATAGGACTCCTAGAACCCATTTCATTCTTTTCGATACGAGTGTTAATTTATAAGATTTTCATTTGATTCATACATGACTATGACTACTGAATTTAGATTTTTGTTCCTTTCCCATATAGAGTTATGTCTCAGTTAAATAATTTACCAAATTATCTATTTCAACATATTCTTCATCTATAATTCTCAGTTTTTGGTTATGTTTTTGCCAGTTTTTATCTTTTGTCCCTTTAAATATTATCATAAACTTGAAAGGCAAAATGTCTACTTAATTATAGCAACTAAAGTCCACCACAATATTGGTGTTTCAAATATTTCTGGCCAATAAATTCTTTTTGGTCAATTGCCAAATGTTGAAGCCAAATAATGCAATGCAGTGTCTTAATCATTTTCTTTTTTCTTTTTTTTTTTTTTCATATATCAACATTTTATGGATTTTATACAATTTGGTTATTATTGTCATCAATTCAAAATTGTTTTGTTGTATATATTTACATTTGCTTCTAAAGTCTCCACATGTTTTTTTTCCTTTTATTTCTTTGATATTTTTTTCAAATTGTAAGAAAAATATTTTTTTTAAATTGACCTTACAAGAACTTGATCATCTTTATGAAATACAAAATCTTTTCAATAAAACAAAAACAAAGAAAATTAAATAAAACTGAATAAGTTTTCATTTTATCAGGCTTGATTTTACAAGTAAATACAACCTGGATAAAATATCAACATTTTATTTGATAAGAACTTAAATTTAGAAGGAGAAATATATTTTATATGTAAATTCTTTTTAACTAACCAGATAATATAGGTTTATTCTGATAATTATTTTTCAATAAAGTTTTGTTATTGTTATATACCGATTCTTTCAGTGTGAAACGTGTCAAACACCTTGCAATGTTAAACATTTCCTTGTAGGATGTGGAGCTTTTACTCATCAGAAATTGCTCTCAGTTAGACTGTTGGGTTAAAATGAAATTGAGATTTTTAAAATTAAAAAGTAACAAACTCCCATGAGCCTTCACGAAAACCTGCCAAACTGTGCATAACTCTTAATGTCCTCATACCACCTCATTCCGCCGTCGGAAGTCACATTCATTTTTCTAATCCGCCCCCAAACAATAGCCTTGTTTAAATGTAAATATTAAACAATTTAGGCATCTTTGATTTAAGTGAAATAACAGGTAACTCTAGATGCAAAGGTCATTTTTAGCCATCTTGATAAATCCTTATAGGAATGGGGCTCTGACTTAGAAAATTCTCAACAGGATGTTAAGAGTTAAAGAGGATAATGAACTTTGTGGACACCCTATATTTCAGTATAAGACTTAAATCATCATCATCATCATGTCATGCAAGTAGCACTGATATCCATGACAATCTCTCGCCAAACTTCCCTATCATTCATTGCCTCTGGGAGTTCTTCTGCGTAGCACCCAGCATCTTCATATAGTTGGTCAATGTAGTCCTTACTGGGTGGCCACATTAACATGCCCATGTGTTGTTTCCATAGGAGTATGTCGCTATGAGCTCATCCTTGTTTCTCAGCCGTGTCCTGCATTGCCTAGTCCGTCTGACTCTGTGTGGTTTGGGGGAGATGGGGGGCAAGTGACCATACAGCTGCCTCCTTGTGGGATGCTGTTTCCACGACTTGTTCAAGACTGCACGCACATCTTGTGCAGGTCCTATCTAGCTTATCTCAAGGTGCTTCGTTAGGGTCAAGGTGGTGCAGTATGATATAACCACAGCTGAAGAATTGTCGCTTTAGCTTGTCAGCAAAGATTTGCATATGACTGATATTTGTTTGTGGCCAACCATGCCTTTCCTATTTTGTGCATTAATATTGCTTTCTGTGGATGGCGAAAGACTTAAATACTTAAAATATATTCCTTGCTCGTTAAACATAATGATTATTCTAGTTTGATTCTGATAAACTCTTTTGTAGTGTGAGAAAATGATCTCAAAACCTAATTATCCTAATACCCACTATAGGGTTAAATCCTATCTAACAGATATAAATTCCACCATTATATGTCACCCCACCAAAAAAATTTTTAATACTAAAAATCAAGGAATTAACCGAAATTAATTAACTTTCAGTGTTGATATATTAATGAATAAACAATATAAGTGCACCAGTTATTTTATTGAAAACTCTTAAATTGACACTACTCCATTGTCTCTTGTAGACTTGAGATGCCAACTTATTGTCAATAAAAAAAAAGATTTATCATATTTCAGTATGATCATGTTGAAGAGAAAAAAAAAATAGAAGTGACCCCCTATCAGCTTTTAATTTAATGCATCTTGGGACACACGGATTTGATTGAATGAGTCCTCGGGAAATTGATGGTTCCCACTAAAGTTTCCGAATAATTGCAGAGTCTTTATCTATGAATAACCAAAGCCGTTTAACTCCTACTTTGTACCCTATACAGTGTAATTCGTTTCCAAGAAAATATTGAAATGTAAATACAGTTAGTCTTGAAATGTGGGGGAAGAAAAAAGAAAAACACTGTGATGCATGATACGATTTTCATGCATCCTTTAAGATTTTTATGCGTCATGACGCTGGACGCATACCTATCAGCATCTCTGCCCTATTCTTAAAAAAAAATGAAAGAGAAATTGATCTTTGGGAAATGATGTAAAAAATTATCAAGACATAAATGTTTAGCAAAAATGATGTAATAAAAATGTTTAAATAACTAGGAAGGATATGTACCCTCCATTTTAATGTAATGAAAGAATGCATATAAAAAGATTACAACTTATTTAATTATATCTTCTTAATTAGTTTTAATATAAAATCATTCATAGGATTTTTAATATGTTGGAGAATAAAACCAATAATATTAAGATCAATAACACCAAGTAATTATTTATTAAACCTACTTATCATCAAAACCAGTATGCAAATTAAACCACACCGTATATTATGTAAACCTTTATTTCTTAGTTATATACAAGACACAGTGTAGGAATTTAAAATGCACCAATAAGATGAGCTTTTTGAGGCAAATCTGCACTCAGATTTTCATAAGAAACATCGTTAATAGATAAGATTTATTCTATGTATCAATGATTTTCACTATAAGTTAAATACTCATGATAACCCTTACGCAATTCTTGAGGGTATGTGACGTAATCAGTGATTGTAGTTTCGGTTTACAGAACAGACGCTGAATCCCATTATAATAAGATTTGAGCAACATTATCATTAAAGAAGATTAGGGGATTAAAGTGGATGAATGAAAAACTACAATCCCATTGATGACATCATTGATATTAAGGAAGAATAATCGTTAAGAAATGGAGGATGCAAGTTATTTGAGAAAAATGAAAAAAAAGCGTTTTATAGGGAAATGTAAAATTCTATTTTTATCTATGAAGGAGAGATACAAACACAGACCATTTTTGTGCTGGAGATGATTGCTAATTAATGATACCAAATTAAAAAAATTGGGACCAAAAATGTTGAATATTTCAGGAATTTCTGTTACAAATTCATTCTTCATGAAATAAAACCTGATTATCAGTAAAAAGTTAAAATTATTTTTGCCTTTTCTCAGACTATAATGACCTTAGGCACCCCTTTCGTGATCTGATAACAAGGACATTTTTCATTTACACTGTCAAATCCGGTTGTGGTTAGGGTTAGGGGTTAGGGTTAGTTAGTTTTATAATTTTTTTAAAAATCTAAAAATCGTCTGTTAACCGGATATTTGACGGTGTAAATGAAAAACATGTCCCCAGAATCGAAATCAAAAAGGGGTGCCTAAAGGTCATGATGCGTCCCTTTTCTCTTGGTTAATTGTTACAGTCATAGGAAATGGACNACTCGTTGACATACAATAATAATACACCTTTTTTTAATTAATCTATGTGAAGCTTACTTTTTAAACAAAAAAACTGGAATCAAAGTTTAGTATCTGTTCATCTGCCTCAGACAACATCTTATAGAATTGACTGTGTCATTATAATTAAACACTTTATAAGAAGACACCTATTATAGCATTAAACACAGAGCATTAACCTCACAGGGTGTAATACAAGTTTTAATACAGATACACACTTTTACTTGGGTCATGTTCATTGTCTCTTTCACTGAACAGGATTATAAACAATCCACTTTTCATCATCACTGTGAACAATCCTTTCCAGAAATGTTTCATGTCTTCTTCTTCATGACACAACTTGATCATGTGGAACTTATTGGTAACTTAAAAAACAAAAACTTTACTGAATTAATAGAGTTGGGTTATGATTGTTGTATGAGTTGTATTTAACTGTTGTGTCATTTCTCATATTATTAGCTTAAGATTTTCATCAGTTAGGTTTTGTTTCGTTTCTGTGTTTTATCTATTGCAGGTTATTTAATGCCAAAGTCATTCTTGTAGAAGAACAGTAGTGGTACTTTTTAACCCATAACTGGGGGGTGGGGGTGAGAGAGTTCATACCTTTCCCAAGGGTATTAGTCTGAAAATGAACATGATAGCATGACTGGAGTTCAAACTCACTTACTAGGATGTCGTATTTCATTGAGTTAGACACTATGCCAAATGGATTTTCCATTGTAGAAGAACATTAATGGTACTATTTAACCCATAGCTGGGGGATGAGAGGGTTCATACCTTTCCCAAGAGTATTAGTCCGAAGGTAAATGTAAATTAAAGTCAGTTGTACAGGCCGAGAGGAATCTTTGAGTATGAAATTCTTTGACCCAAACTGAATAAACCATTACTGACAAT
This sequence comes from Doryteuthis pealeii, assembly GCA_023376005.1. Classification (NCBI taxonomy): domain Eukaryota; kingdom Metazoa; phylum Mollusca; class Cephalopoda; order Myopsida; family Loliginidae; genus Doryteuthis; species Doryteuthis pealeii. Next base: position 21,913,864 of record CM042148.1, read on the forward strand.
TCTTGACAATTTCTGGACCATTAAATTTTAAAGACCTACTGTATGGGGAATTAGTTGAGGGTACCCGACTGGTAGGGAGACCACGTCTGCACTTTAAAGATGTCTGCAAGAGGGACATGAAGACGTTCCACATCAACACTAACACATGGGAGGCTTGTGCAGAAGACCATGCAACCTGGCGCCTCCTCGTCAAACAAGGAACGAGAAGGATTGAAAAAGAGAGGAAAGAAGCCGCCGCAGAAAAGAGACCTACTGTATGGGAATTAGTTGAGGCACCCGACTGGTAAGGAGACCACGCCTGCTCTTTAAAGATGTCTGCAAGAGGGACATGAAGGCATGTTACATTAACACTAACACATGGAGGCTTATGCAGAAGACCGTGCAACCTGGCGCCTCCTCGTCAAACGAGAAGGATTGAAAAAGAGAGGAAAAGAAGCCGCCGCAGAAAAGAGACCTACTGTATGGGGAATTAGTTGAGGGCACCCGACTGGTAAGGAGACCACGTCTGCACTGAAAGAAGCTGCCACAGAAAAGAGAGCCAAAAGCTAATAATATGAGAAATGACACAACAGTTCAATAAAACTCACACAACAAACGTAATGGTAACATCATTTGTCGTTGGTGCCCTTGGAATGGTCTTCAGAGGCCTGGGAAATGCTGAGGAAAGGTGATCAGAGGAAAAGTCAAGACAACAGCACTATCAAAATAAGTTGGAATTTTTAGGGGAGACTTGGAGACCAGAGATGATTTGCTGTCACTCAGCCTTAAGCGAAAACCAACAGCTAAAAACTCGCATTATTATTATTATTATTATTATTATTATTATTATTATGTTCACTCCTGTCAGATTTTCACACCAGCGTTAACTGATGGTCTTTCGCTGGAGTCTAAGTAACAAGAAGTCTCCAGGACACTTCTGAATATTCTAGCTGATTTCAGCAATACTGTTGTCTTTATGGTCTCACTTCTTTCTCTGATTTCCAGTTCCTGCAATCTTTTTTTTCCCAATCTTTTTGGGACCGTTCCTAGTGCTCCAACTACAATTGGTATCACCTTCACACTCATTGATACCTCAACTGACTTCATTGAAAAAACTATCAGTTAAATTTGGTGTGAAAAACTCGCAAGGAGTAAGATCACCATATTCTAATAAGCTATTTGCCGTATATAATCTACTGTAAAGTTTACTATCGGACTAATAAGCTTGGGAAAGGTATGAACCCTGTCATCCCCCCCAGATATGAGTTAAATAGTACCACTACTGTTCTTCAACAATGTTTTGGTATTAAATAACCCATGAAGATTGATATGCCATTAAACACAGAAATCAAAGCAAATTAATTCTGGAATTAGGCTGCTTTTTAAAGTATTTTTTGACATTTGTTTTTTTACAAAAATCGATTTACTATTTTAGTCACATACAAAATGAGAATAAAATTGTAAATTGATTTTGCAGACTTAATGTTTGTTCGGTTTGGTTTCTTGGTTTAATGACATATGAACCTTCATGGGTTATTTAATGCCAAATCCATCCTTGTAGAAGTTCAGTAGTGGTACTATTTAACCTATAGCTGGGGGGATAAGGATGTTCATACCTTTCTTTATTTTCTAAAAATAAGCAAGTTCAAACTTGCTTACTACAATAGTTAAGATAATTAGGACATCCAAACAAAACAAAGATTTTAGTTTGGTTTCTTTTTGTTTAATGGTATGTCAACCTTCATGGGTTATTTAATGCCAAATCCATCCTTGTAGAAGAACAGTAGTGGTACTATTTAACCTATAGCTGTGGAGATAAGGATGTTCATACACTTCCCAAGGGTATTAGTCTGATTTTAGTTTGGTTTCTTTGTTTAATGGTATATCAACCTTCTGTAGTTATTTAATGCTGAAGCCATCCTTGTAGAAGAACAGTAGTGGTACTATTTAACCTATAGCATTACTATCATGCCGTAATCCAGCAAGTTTACCACTATGCCATGGGACCCCTCACCCTTGTTCATTCAGAGCAACTATCAATCGTTATGGACCAACTCTAGCAAGGAGTTTACAAAAACTGGTTGTGTTAGTGAAAAACAATTCTCATGTTGGAGCATCAACAATTTTTTTTTTATTCATTCAGCAACATCTCTTGCCAATGTCATATTTGCTGTAGCTTCCCGTTTCTCATCTTTGAAACAAAAAAAAAGGGACAGGTTTAGCCCAATCAGTATAGCGCTAGTGAAAAGGGGATAGACTGATACCGACATTAGGGCCACCCTGTCAACTTTAATTAATTTACTTATTTATTGTAATGACAAACAATAACACCGATATACTTTGGAAAGCTTTATTCTACTTAGAATAATTGGTACATTTGTTGAGAGTTTCTATTGTCTAGTATTCACTAGAAAGTTCTCCAAAGAGGAGGTAGTCATAAAATAGGGGAGGTAACTCTCGATTACTTATTACACTGATGCTGGGGAATTGCTGTTTAAAGTCTTGCAGGATCACAAATATTGTTGAAGGCAATTTAATACAATTTGAAAGAAAAATTCAGATACAACCCTGTGTATAAAAATGAATAGTAAATTAAGGGTCCCTAATGGGATTTAGGGGAGTAATTCACAAGTAACTATTGAGCAGAGAGGAAGATAGGTGGAGGTTTAAAGAACAAGTTACAATCGCAATTATAATGTTACTAAAAGGATTTTATATCTGTTAAAATGTACAATGCATATATCTATCATTATACTAAAGCTGAGCAAATCAACTTTTGTCTCCTAAAGGCTTTTTTTACTGTTTAGTTTAAGGACACGAAAATTATACTAAATTATTCCTTACTTTTAGGATTAAGTCATGTTTGAAAAAAATCGATTTTAATTGGTTCTAATTAGTCGTAATTTTCAATTAAGTCAAAAACTGACCAATCTCTTACTTTACATTCTGCCTATCACTTTCTTCCCCTCTATGTATCTCTTGATTACCTCCTCGTTATATATTTTAATTTCTCTGGGAGAGTAGAGAAAGAAAGAAAGAGAGAGAGAGATGGGAGAATTTGAAAGGTATTTCTATGTTAAATTTTACAAGCAGCAACCCGTAGCTTAAATTAGGTCAAACATTTCCTTTCTTAGAAAGCTCACAAAATGATTTTAATGTTTTATCCGGCCGTTTTTTAATCTTTTTTCATTTTATTCGCTTTTCTAACTCACTTTTTCCTCATCTCAATTATTTACCCAGAGCTGAATGGGTGACTCAACGGGTCATGTTTTGTCTAGTACATATATAAACGTTAGCTTCAAACATGGAGGTTAGTGTTGTAGAGTTCATTAGTTCGTTTAAGTCAGATAAGGGATATTGGTAAATTGGTAATTTAGTGAAACCAGTAATTGATAGGATATTGTTAGAGTTGGATTGCAGAGTCATTGCCTGCTAAGGGATTGTCGTGAATGACTATTCTTTGTGTAATAAAGTTCTTTATAACCTTTAATCCGAAGGTTAATATGTAGCAGTTGTTTGCCGAAGGCCCTAAACTCCACAGGGTTAAAACAGGCTTTATCGACCTTTAAGGGTATGTGATAAGGGATGCTACTCTTAGTGCATACTCGCCACGTGGGGTTAGTAGAAATCTAGCAGCCCACCTTGTCTCGGCAAGGGGTCACTGGACCCACGTTGTTGTCGCTGTTGAGTTATTTTGGATATAAGGCATGGGGCAAATGGTCACTCCTAGATATAGACTCGTTGACTACCACGTGACCACCGAAGGATTTCTATTGTCCAATCACTGGCACTGCTGCTGCTGCTTCTACTGTATTAATAGACATACCACTCTGAGTTACTTCATTGACATTTGGATTATCTCTGACGAAGGACTTACAAGGAATACGTTAACACTGGATTCTTACTGGCTTGCTTACTTATTCATTACATCTGGAACGAAGGATGGCTGCCAGATATTCAACAGGTTATGGGCCCAGGCGCGCACGGATCTTTTTCAATGGCAATGATGACAGCTTCGAAATTTGGGAAACTAAGTTCAATGGATACCTTCGAATCCTTCAACTGCATGATATAATCAATGCACCATCTGACCACCCGGAGGACCCAGTTTTCGTAGATAAAAATGCTGCAATATACGCAGAATTAATACAATGCTTGGATGATCGAAGTCTCTCACTCGTAATGCGAGAAGCTCGTGATAATGGTAGAAAAGCAATGGAAATATTAAGGACCCACTATTTGTCAAAAGGCAAACCAAGAATTGTGGGATTGTATCGACAACTAAGTTCGTTAAGTAGAAACGATTATGAATCAATTACTGATTACATAATCCAAACTGAGAGCATTGCTAGCTCATTAAGGGATGCCGGGGAGATTGTAAGCGATGGATTGTTGATCGCTATGGTATTGAAGGGCCTGCCTTCAAATTTCAAACCCTTTGCAACAGTAATAACCCAAAGGGATAAGACTATGACGTTTACGGAATTCAAAGTCAGTCTTCGTAGTTATGAGGAGACAGAAAGTATGTACTCTGGGGAACCAAAAAATAGAACTATACAACTAAAGACCCAATTCAAAAAGGGTAAAATCAACCCTCGCTATGAGGACAGATCAACTAGATATACCAACTACCAAAATTATCAGGGAAGCAATTGGAAGGATACCAGGAAGTCGCCAACAAAAACAAATATTATTTGTTATGTTTGTCAGAAAAAGGGCCATATGTCCTATGATTGCAGGAATAGGAAAGACTTTTGTCAAAATGTTAAATATTCCCCCCAAAGAAAAAAGACATATTTCTTTTCTGCTGGATATGATTCTTTAGCACATAAAGAACATTTGCTCGTTGATTGCGGGGCCACTCAACATGTCATCAACGATAAAACTAAATTTATCAGTTGGGACCCCAATTTTCAATCTGAGAATCACTTCGTGGAATTGGCTGATGGAAGTCAATCCACTGGCTTAGTGCAAGGACGTGGTGACGCGCGTGTATATTTGAAAAATAGTAAAAGTCAAATTTGCGAAAGCATTTTGAAAGGGGTATTGTATATCCCCACTTTTAAACAAAACATCTTTTCAGTAAGGGCAGCTACGGCTTCCGGGGCCCACATGAATTTTGGACACAAAACATCAAAGTTGATCTACCCAAATGGTACTATATTTAATATAGTAAGAATGGGCTGTTTGTATTATTTAAAAAGATATTAATTCCTCCGAGACTGCGAAATATGATATTAATCCGTGCCATAGTCTTGGAACTCTGTAAAATGAGTGATATCAAAAAAAAACTGCCAATAGTAGTAAATGTAAGGAAAATGAAATTTACCCCCCTCATTAAAAACTAACTGTTGTAATATATGTATTCAAAAAAAAAAAAAAAAATGGCCGAGACTAAAAACAAAGTGTTAAAGAAAAGAGATACGAAGATATTGTCGCTCGTTTTTGCGACAGCTGGTCAAATTGAACATGTTGGAAAATCCAATTTAAGGTATGTTGTAAATTTATTGACGATTTTTCTGGACTTATGATGTTATATTTCCTAGCCCATGAATCTGATACTCTGCTAGTTACGGAACAATACTAAGCAGATGTAAGCCAATATGGCAAAGTTTGAAGTTTTTACCGGTTCTAGACCGAATTTAAGTCGTATGCATATTTTTGGGACGACTTGTTTTGCTGTGTGCAAAATAAAAAGAAATAGGATCCTCGTTCTAAGGAGGGTATTTTTATCAAGTATGATAAACAAAGTGGGCGTTCCTGGAATAATATTTTCCAGAGTTACCTGTTTGAACAGGATTATGTGATGCCGAATGGGCAGGTTCAAATGACCAAAAAAAAGTATATCAGGATACTGTTTTAAATTATCGGACGAAAGCTCGAGCATTTCCTGAAAATCTAAAAGAACAACCAGTGGTCTCTTTGTCAACATGTGAGGCCGAATTTGTTAATATGGCGGTAACAGTCCGCGAAGCCCTTTATTTACAAACATTAGTGTTAAAAACCCTGTAACTATTTATTGTGACAGTCAGTCGAGCATACTACTGGCAAAACCCCCCCTCATACACCAGAAAACAAAACATATTGATATAAAATATCAACTTATAAGGAATGAAATTAAAGAGGGGTAAGATTAACATTTCAGATCTGTTCACAGGATCGTTGAACAGGATAAAGCTGAATGATTTTAAAAGAGATATCATGGGGGGCCCAAAAATTAAACTTAAGATTTTGCCCTGTCGGTTTGGGCTGTAGAATAATCCGACTGTATTCATGCAGAGGGGTAAGACCCCCCAAAAATGAATGTCCTGGGCAATGACATTAAACCTGTTCAATAAGTTACTAATTCATTAACTTGTATTAATTAAATGTATTGTACTGTAAAGTACCGTATTCGTTTGAACTAACAAAAACAAAACAAAGATAAAAAAAAAAAAAAGGGGCCAAAAATACTAACTTTGGCCAGTAATGTTAGGAGTAGGAAAAATAAAAATAATAATAATTAATATTTTTTTTTACAAAGTAAGCTTAGTAGAATATTAGATTAGTAATAGTATTTTTGCTTTTACTACAAAAATGAAATTACAAATTTCTGAATGACTTTATTGTAAACATTCTCTGAATGAAATGATTTGTCGATTGTAATCGATTGTAAATTTCCTCAATGGAGGAATTTAATATTGTTGAATGGAATAGCCCCATTTATATCAAAAAAGGGGGCGTGTTGAGTTATTTTGGATATAAGGCATGGGGCAAATGGTCACTCCTAGATATAGACTCGTTGACTACCACGTGACCACCGAAGGATTTCTATTGTCCAATCACTGGCACTGCTGCTGCTGCTTCTACTGTATTAATAGACATACCACTCTGAGTTACTTCATTGACATTTGGATTATCTCTGACGAAGGACTTACAAGGAATACGTTAACACTGGATTCTTACTGGCTTGCTTACTTATTCATTACATCTGGAACGAAGGATGGCTGCCAGATATTCAACAGTCGCAAGGGTAGCTGGGGTAAGAGAGTAGGAGGAACACTAAGACCCATCTCGTCCCCGCAAGAGTAGAAGGAATAAGAGAGAGGGGGGGCTGGGTGCTTGCTTTTATAAGTGCCCCCCACATGGTAAGGAGCTGCTGCTGCTAGCCGGTGAAGCTGAATAGCCAGTTCCAACGGGTTGCTGCTTTTTTGCTTTTTTTAAATATTTTGTCAAATAATCAAATGAATTAAAAGCGCGGGAATGTAATCCGAAGTCGAACTTTTTAGACCTTTTTCCGATGCAGGTATCATTGGGGAATGCGAAAAGTCGGGGTAAACTTCAATTTGATTTCTTAAATTGAATTTCTCTTTTCTCGTTCCCCAATGATGAAAATCGACTTTCTTCTGCTAAGTCACAGTTGAAGGCGAGCAAAATTCGCGCCTTTTTACTTAAGTACTTGCCGCTATAGCAGCTGTACTGCCTCCTAGCGGCCATTGGGAAAAATCATCCTACAGGAAAGGCCAACTAATTCCACACATTGAAGCATTTTAGTTACTTTTCATCGCAACTCGCCCAGGCCATCAATTTACAACAACGGATAACAGCGCGAATCAGAAATTTATAAATTGAATAAATACATTTTCAACAGAAAAAAAAGCTGCGAATGTCCAAGTCAAAATTTGTGGAGATTTTTTTTATTGAGGTTTGAACAAAGAAACATGGCTTCTGACAATGAATCGGTCTATCAAAGCAGGGAGTCCCCGTTGCGTAATGAAATTGTTTTGTAAGGGATTATTTAAAATCAACCATGTTAATTACTTTCCCAACTGCAAAAGTCCACTGACAAAGTCTTTCCGCCTGCAACAATATTAAAGTAGTCTTCCTTCGTGCCGAAATTGCCACTAAGGTTTACTCGTTTCTTGTCCAACGCACGTGTCTGTTCTCGTTAGCTAGATCAAACACAACTCTCACCGGTGTGTGAAGGCAGGCCTTTAATAATAATTAACTACCCTCACCAAGATCCCACATCCGGGCCAATCACGCCCAGCGCTGCCAATCGCAATGTAGAAATTTGCATACGCGCCAACGAGGTGGGGGGAGGCAGTTTGACCTCGAGCCACGACTCACAATCAGGAGGTTGCGAGTTCTCTGTAGTCACCCGCTACACTAACGTCCTGGACTACGAGGTCGTATAAACGACTTCGAACTCCAATCGCGCTATTACATTTACTTTCGAACTAATACTCTTGGGAAAGGTATGAACACCCTCATCCTCCAACTATGGGTTAGATAGTATCACATCTGTTCTACAAGGATGGGTTTGTCATTAAATAACCCACCATTAAACAAAGAAATGAATCCAAGCTGTGCAACGAAAGGATTAGCTTAGATATTGTGAAAATATTATAAGAAATAAGCAGTTAAAGTTATGGCCCTTTGGAGAATACTTGACTGAGCTGCTGCTGATACTTGACTGCTGCTGCGGAGAAGGTCAATTTTGGTTAGTAGTGCTGCTACTGATAACAAAGTAGGTGGGGACAGGGGTATTTAAACCCTTGTAGTCCCACTTCCAGCTTCTTTTGGTTCGGTGGGCGGTTAGCATGAGACGCGTTTGTCGAGCCCTGTAGGTCCTTTTAGGCTCTACAGCCGGCGGTGAAGAATGGGAATTTTCAGACTTGATAGTTTCCATTCGCCGGAGAGCAAAGCTTTCTTAGAGCCAAGAAATAAGTGAGTTTAGTTTATTTCAGGTTATTGGTCCGAGTTTAAAAGAAGCAGAAATAAAGTTTTCTTAGAACCAAGAAATAGACTATTGTAGATTGTTTCAGGTTATTGGTCCGAGTTTAAAAGAAGCAGAAATAAAGTTTTCTTAGAACCAAGAAATAGACTATTGTAGATTGTTTCAGGTTATTGGTCCGAGTTTAAAAGAAGCAGAAATAAAGTTTTCTTAGAGCCAAGAAATAGACTATTGTAGATTGCTTCAGGTTATTGGTCCGAGTTTAAAAGAAGCAGAAATAAAGTTTTCTTAGAGCCAAGAAATAGACTATTGTAGATTGCTTCAGGTTATTGGTCCGAGTTTAAAAGAAGCAGAAATAAAGTTTTCTTAGAGCCAAGAAATAGACTATTGTAGATTGTTTCAGGTTTTTTGGTGCGATTCCGAGAAATATAGCCAAGAGAAATCTAAAATATGCTAAGCACATTCTTTTCTTTTTGTTTTATGTCATATTGATTTAAAATTAAATCATATTTAATTCTGATTGGCTGAATAGTGTGTTTAGGAGTTGGGGGTGGCGATGTTTGTAGGTGGCGATTTGCGCTCATTTACTTTTCGTCGTATAACTCAGCGGTACCCAACCTTTTTTGCGCCACGGACCGGTTTCATCTAAGACAATATTTTCACGGACCGGCCTTCATATACTCCGGCCTACATTTGCTCGATAATCGTTAATGACGTAATAAAACAGTACCGGGTCGCGACCCGGTGGTTGGGGACCGCTGGTGTAACTAACCTGAACATTTGGAACCAGAAATGAATTTTAACAAAACTAGTCGATTTTTATTTCAATATCATTTGGGACACTAAAGTAACAACTTCTGACTGTCTCTCTGTTGGATTCGCAGTTACAACAAATGAACTCACCTGGCAATTACTTAAGATTAAATTAACTACTTAATTAATTACCTGAACAAATAGGGGCAGCTGCCTAAGAACCACAAGGATCCAGGTTCGATACCGGTCATCGCAAACTCAGCGCGTGAGTAGCACGGCTTGAATATGTGCGATAAAGTGGGAGGGGTTGATGGTAGGTGTGGCGCTCCACTTCAGATGGAGAAAAAAATCTAATGAAAAATGAGATAAACTGCCTCACTGTCCGGCTGCTACCGACAATAAGCCACCCCGCCGAATTTACTTTACATTATACCTTCACTTTCGTTGTAATGTTTAGGAGTAAAGTAGGGGGCTGATAGTAGGTGTGTCGCTCCACCTCAGATGCACAAAAAAAAACAATATCTAATGAAAAGAGGATAGACTGCCTCGCTGTCCGGCTGCTACCGACAATACTTTACAATACTGACTGAAGAAGAAGATAAATTGCTTTAGTGAAATTTCATCGTATGAAATCATTTTTTTTTTCTGTTTTTATTTCTATTAAAATAATTACTCTAATAATGGAAAAACAATCTAAAATCTGGGAAGGTCACGAAAGAAAATTTGAATGAATATTCGCCAGATAGAATCCAAGAACGATCGATTTTTTTAATAATCTCTTTACAGACTGTGGAGGAAAAAAACTCATCTCATCTTTTAACATAGCTGCAACGAAAATCATCTTCAAAAAATCTATTTTTCAATGTCGTTCCAAATTACTATGATTCGTGTTTAAACCATTATCATCAATTCCTTATACAAGATAGTTATTATTACATTCCCTCATAATCTCCCTTAGTAGAACTCTTCAGGTGTAGGGAGATTTGTGGTGGGTGTTTTTTTTTAAATAAAAACAAGAATAAAAATAAAATTAAAAAAACAACAGACTCCTATGGGGCCTTGACCGGAAGAACTCTCTGCTCATGTCTGACAAAAAGGATTAACTCCCTACCCCCAAAAGAATAAGTCGGGCATTTTAATTTAGGCCGCAACTGAGTGTAGTCGCTCCTACTAGCCAAGGGGGATATCCCCTTGCTACAGGCGACTATGACCCGCTCAATAAAGCTAAAGTCACAAAACTACCTCTAGCCTTTGTCTCTTTCCTTTCGTTTTCTTTTTCATTCTTTGAATGCATACTTTTCAGCGCGCCCACCAAAAAGAGATGGGGTTAAAAGAAAGCCTGAGGAATACGCAGCCGATAATATCCAAGCTACATTAAAACACCCAAAACCACTTATACCCCATAATTACTTAAACCCCATAAGTGGCAAGAGGTTTAATGCCACGTATACAGGCTGATTATTGGCTGAGGGTTAAACCATGTGACCTCGCTTAGTCTATAAATTTAAATGGTGTATTGCAGCACACCTTATATACCAAAATAATCCAACAGAGTTCGAACTCACTTACTACGATATCGCAGTCCAGCACGTTGGCTACTACGCCACGGAGACTTTCTTTTCCTAGTTCTATTGTGTACACAGTTTGGTATACGTGAATTTTTTCTCTAATCTCTTCTTTATAGCACAAAGATTATGGTGATAAAATTCATTTTCATACAAGTTTCATTAATTAATTTGTAGGGTGGCAAGAGATTTAATGCTTTAGGTTTTAAAAGTCGCTGGTTATTCTTGTTGCGTGTTCCTAGGGCTTGCTTTTAACCCCATCTTATTTGGTGGATGCGTAGAAAAGAAAGGAATTCAAGGAAAGAAAAGGAAGAGACAAAAACAAAAGGTACTTTTTGGATTTAGGCTTTATTCTTGGATTTAGGCTTTATTCACCACGTGGCAAGGAAATTCCTTCTTGGTTAGTAGTCGTATCTAGTCCCAGATAAGGCCTAAGTTCGAATTGCTGAGAGATTATCTTGGGGTCGGAAGTGGGTCCTTTTTCCGCGCATGCTCGGAGGGTTCTTCCGGTGTGAAGACTCATGGGAGTTTGTCATTTTTTATTTTTATTTTTATTCTAATTTTATTTTAATCCCCACAGATTTTAACCATCCGACTACTCGCTCTCTTCCTCTCCTTATCATGCTGGAATAAAGACGTATATTTTAAAGCTTGTCTCTGGTCTCTTTTGCACCGGGGCAACCTGAAAACTAAACATGGTGTCAGACGTGGATGATAGATATTTGAGCGATTTTGTGTTCATTGTAATATTCACTTAACGCGAATGTCTCTGGTTCTATTGGTTTGGTTTATTTGTTTAATGACATATCAACCTTCGTGGGTTATTTAATGCCGAAGCCATCCTTGTAGAAGAATAGTAGTAGTGCTATTTAACCAATAGCAGGTGAATGAGGGGTCCATACCTTTCCCAAGAGTATTAGCCCAAAAGTGAAGGTATAGTGCAACTTGTTACGATTTTTTGGGCCTTTCTTTAGGCATCAAGCAAGAGCGCTGTCCAGCTGAGATCCTTTGTGTTAAGCAAAGCGCGATCCTTAGTGAAGAATCCTTTGGTTGTTCCTTGGTGCCCCTCAGTCTTGCAGGTCCTTCGTCAATGATTGCAAATGGACGCCTGTCTGTATCAGCGATTAAGTATTTAACCAGCCACATATTAGAGCTGTTGATTGGCTGAGGTTTAAACCAAGTGCTCGTCTCTTGTTTTTTTTGCACCGGGGCAAATTGAAAATTAAACATGGTGTTAACAGGTACTTATTTAGCAACTAGAGTCCTTTGTTCATTAAAACCGATTAAATGAACCAATGAACGGTTGATATAACGTAAAACAAAACAACTGTAGGAATAGCTGCCGACAGTCTATGAGGAAAAAGATATGTTCACAGAACGTAAAGACGAAATAGAAAGCACATGTATTTTTAACCTTATTTATTCACATATAAACTCAACAACAGTCAATATAACAAAGTACTTAGGGGCAGTACTTACAGTTCATATATCTCCCTCGTTGAGGGGGGTGTCAGGTTGGGTCTAAGTTGTTACTCCCTCACTGAGGGGAAAGTTCCTTCAGTCACCAGAGACTCAGACAAGAGCTCGTTTACGAGGCTCACGCGTTGGTCCCAAAACCGTAAAGAGGATTCTTCCCCCAACCTGACAAGGGACGTTACCTTTTCTACTTCCTGTCCCCGAAGGCACAGGAGAGTTCTAGTCCCTACACAACCGACCAATCATATCTCCACACCTCACATTCCATTTTGGTCCTAAAATCATATGAAATTCCCCTTTTCCTGCCATATTGTTGCACCCTGCAGGGTTTTTTTCCTGGATGTTTCCGAAGAAAACACCGTGGCGGTCCGCGGGTCGTAAATTTCTCACCCCTGCCTTAGACTAAAATTTGAAGAAATTTCTTATATACATTTAGATGTATATAAGAAATAACATAAAATGTGTGCATACAACGTAGAATTAAGTGTAAATAAGATAAGTTCCACTGCTTGGTTTTGGGTGCAGGAAAGTGTGTGTGCATATAACTGCATAGTTAGATAATTGAATAAGTAGTAAGTCAAACCACATATATGCGTGTGTATATGTAACTGTATAGTGGGCTATAGGAAGAAGTAGCAAGCCACCCACAGATGGGTATGTGTGTGTGTTCCGGTAGATAATGTGTATATATATATATATATATATATATATATATAGTTTGTATTAGAAAATAATAATAAGAGTAAAATAAATATGCTTCATAGTTATAAAGATGTCTTATAGATATACAAGGTGTGTCAAAAAAGTATTGTGATTTTTTTAGTACGTTTTGACACATCTTGTATTCTGAAAAAAAATAACGTTCCATTCATTAATTTTTTTTTTCAGAATACAAGGTGTGTAAAAAAAAGTACCAAGTTTAAAGTTGTATTTACCAAGATAGAAATGAAGAATGAATGGAACGTTTGTTTTTTTTAGAATACAAAGTGTGTCAAAAGGTACAAAAAATCTCGATACTTTTTTTGACACACCTTGTATATCTGTTCAATGGACATTGGACATACTAGGGGTCATTCAATAAATAAGGGGAATTTTTTGAAAAAACAAAATAATTTTTTTTTCAGAATTTTTTTTTTTAATAAATGTAAACTCTGCATTGTTCGAAATTAGTTTATAGTACAAATTATTTTAATCTCGAAAAAAATATTTGTTTTGATGCTATTCAAAATGGTTGCAAATCAAACAGAGTGCTCCAGGTTGTCAGCAAATATTTGGTGGTTGAGAAGTGCAAACTATGTGAAATTTACAGAAAACTGTGTGATGTGGTGGGAGAAGCATGTTTTAGTAATAAAAAAAAAAGTTTAAAAATGAGCTAAAAATGGTTTTGCCACTACGAGCCTGAGTTAGAAAAGACAATCCATGACTCCCCAGGAAATAAAGAAGGCCATCACTAATGATTCCCTTGAAAAAAAGGTGCAACTGTAAACAGTTTCCTATTGATAACTCCTCATGCAATATTCACCTTATTTATTGAATGACTCTTGTAATTTTATGAACATGCACTGCGCTCTTCTCTCTCTCTCTTCTCTCTCTCTCTCTCTCTCTCTCTCTCTCTCTCTCTCTCTCTCTCTCTCTCTCTCTCTCTCTCCTATGACCACGTGATCCTTATAAAATGGCTTATAATAGACACTTATTTCTGTGGGCTTAGAGGTACCCTTTTATAAGGATCTTAGGTCAGTTAAGGCAGAGTATAGTTCCGCAATCCGTCATGCGCGATCATATTTTTTTTTCTTTTTTTTTTTTTCTTTTTTTTTTTTTGTTTGCTAGCAAAGTTTTTTTTTTAAATTAGCCATATTTGTATAAATTATTGTGATAATTCCATTGTTCTTTTTTTAATTACTAATATTTTGTCTTAATTTTTCTTAACAAATGCTGCTTTTTTATTATTTAGTAATTGCTAATTATCTTTCTATTTGCGCATATTGTAGTTCTGTTTATTCTGTTAATTTTGTTTATTCTGTTCATTCTTTTTTTCTATTTTTTTTAGCATGTTCTCTTTTTATTAATTGTAACAAAATATAATGTATTACCTAAATGTATATTTGTCTTTCATTTAAATATTGTGTATTACCTAAATTTTATTTGTCTTTCAGTTGTTTTTTTTGTTGTTTTTGCGAACAAGAAACCAATGAAAGACAAATACGTGTTTTCTATGACATCGCAAACGAAAACCAGATAGATTCAGTCAAAAGATAGATAGATAGATAGATAGATAGATAGATAGATAGATAAAAGGGTATGAAAACACACAATGCTGTTAAAATGAAAATATTTTATATCATTTTCATAGCTAATATTGAACAATATTTCGATTTATAAAAATCATCATCAGAGCTTGTTTTTAATCCGGACTCATCGAGAGAGAAGCAGAAAATAATTTAAATTCAAAACGGAAGCGTGATGATGATTTTTATAAATCGAAATATTGTTCAATATTAGCTATGAAAAGGATATAAAATATTTTCATTTTAACAGTATTGTGTGTTTTCATACCCTTTTATCTATACATATACGTCGGATTCATTCCTTACTCTTAACATATATATATATATATATATATATATATATATATATATATATATATATATATATATATAGCAATATACCCGGCCCATGACCGGACTATATATAAAGATTGAAGCATAAATAGGCGAAAGATTCCGAGCTGCACGACTTAGACTGCGATTTTGTTCACTAAAATTAAATTAAACTGCTGGTATAACTATAATAGAAAGCAGGCAGCTCAAATAGGTTGTTTTTGGTTTAATTATTTATTTATATCCCTTAATCAGTAAAAATCAATAACGAAATATGGTGTGTTTCTTAGTTAGAAGGATATTAAGGTGTATGCAAGATTTCGAATCTGAGTTCCGCCCCGTTTAGGAGTTATACATCGACACGTACATACCAAACTTCCTTCAAATATATATATATATATATATATATATATATATATATATATATATATATATATTTCAGTACCGTACATTTCAGGTTGTTTTTAATTACGTATTGCTTAAAAAAATAAACAACAAAAAACCCAAATTACTATACATTTAATGTTGAAAAATATTTTTTTAAACTAAGTTTAATTGAAATTATACATTGCAATTCTAACACAAACAACTGTCTCAATAATAGATTCAATAATTAATTTCAATGGTTAATTAAATGTATAGTAATTTGTTTTGTTTTTTGTTTATTTTTTTAATACAATACGTAATTAAAAACAACCTTAATCCCCTAAAACCGTAACCTAATTCGCAAAATGTTAATTCATAGACTGTAGTTAAACTGTCATTGGGTACCACCAAAAAACTTTCCGTTTTAATTTTCCGACCTAAATCAGAAGTCAGCCAAAAATTCACTTTTCAGAGAGCTAAAAAAGTGATTTAGTCCAAGGAAAGCTTTGCCCAGTTTGCATCTTAATTGTAGTTTTCATTATAATGTCTTCTCGATTTTTTTACAAGTTTGCTCTAAAAATATGTTCTTCTTGAAAGTAACGCTTTTTTGCTATCTATTTCTACAAAAACTAAAACAGATACACATAGTACAATAATACTGTATGTAGATATGTTCCACATATCTAACTCCGGTTTCGACCGGGGTGTCCAGTGGCTTCGGTCCTGGATCTTACAAGTTAATAGCGTTGATCCCAGGGGACTATGCCCCCCAGGCAACACCTGCCCCCTCGATTTAAAGGGATAGAGCTGGGTTTATTGCCCAGTACCTGAGGCACCCCGCTTGAGGGAAAATGCCGACGGGATCAACGCATTTTTGTACCCGCCACCCATGAGTCACGGCTTGTGGGTGATCCGACATTAATAGGGCCTTGTGCCTAACCCGTACACGTGGGATACGTGGTAAATATCTAGTACAATAATGCTGTTAGATAGAGCAAGTTTTCAGCTACAAAACACTGTTTTTACATAGCCACTGTCATTATCTATGCATTTTTCCTGTCGATTAAAAATAACCGGTAATTATGAACTTTAGTTGGCCAAATTCCTAGCATAAAATTGTGCGTGCGCATTATCTCCCTTAACAAATTTGCTTGTATAGTTTTTCTTATGAGATTTTCTTAAACAATTGAATGAATACATTTCATTCTTATCGACACATTTTTGTTTTGTTTGTTTGAGAAATAAAATTTTAATTTCTTAAACAAACAAAAACGTGTTGATAAGACAGTTGTTTGTTTGAGAAACATTTTATTTCTCAAACAAACAAACAAAAATGTGTTGATAAGAATGAAATGTATTTTTATTCATTCAACTGTTTAAGAAAATCTCATAAGAAAAACTATACAAGCAAATTTGTTGAGGGAGATAATGCGCACGCACAATTTTATGCGAGGAATTTGGCCAACTAAAGTTCATAATTACCGAGCAAGTTTTCAACTACAAAAGACTATTTGTTTTTATATAGCTACTGTCATTATCTATGCATTTTTCCTGTCGATTAAAAATAACCTGAATACCGCACTTGTAAAGATGTCAATAAAGTTCGCTGCGATAAAGGGGGCATAATTGTCTTCAGTTGTTATTGTTGTTGATAATGATGTTGTTCTTGTTATTGATGATGATGATGATGATTTTTAAAGTAATTTCAGCCATTTTTTTTTATAAGTGGAAATTAACCAATAATATATTTTATCCTCTGTCAGGTTGTGCTTGTTTGTGTAGAAACAAACAAACTTCATGGCTAATACATAAATATATTCTGTTTTATACTAATATTGGTGTTTTTTTCTTCTTTTGTCTATTTACAGGAAGAAGGGGAGCGTTTTATTCCTGAAAAACCAGCGGCGGGCAATGTTCGAGACCAGTATCTGATCGCAGGTTCTGGCAATCACTTACGTTATTACTCAGTTGTGTAAGAGACGCCATTTGCAGTCATTGATAACGGATATTTCAGCTCTCATCAGATACACTCAAACTTCTCGACAAGAACACCGACGCTGTGAAGGCTTTTTTTTCTTCTTTTGCTGATGAGTGAAGACAGTGAGTGGAAACAGTCGATAGATCTATGAATATTTTAACACAGAGAGCTAGTTGTAAATTTTGTAAAGGTAAACCTTAACAGGGGACTTTTACGTTTTACATTTGTTGCTGTTGTTACTGTATGATCATCTGAGCAAATCAAACTTTTGGTAATTCGTTCGTCAAAGTTTCTTTATTAGCATGATTAGGTCTCAGTATGATCCCATTCATTTTTCTTTCTAATAAATGAATAAATGAAAACACCAATCATCTTTCGTTTTATATAGGCATGGGCACTCTTTGTCAAGGGAGGTAATTAAAAAAAAAATTTTTTAATTTTATAACAAGTACCTAAAATCAGGGAATTGTCGGATTTTAATGGAATTTTCACCACTTTATTCATTTATGACTTAGTTTTATAATGAATGGCTTAATTTATCAAAAATCTTGAAAAATTTTTTTTATTTAATTCAGATTATAGGGGGGTCATTTGTATGGAAAAAAAATTCAAGTCCCTAATTTTTACATTTCTAGAAAGATCAAATCTTGAAGACAACATTAAAAAAAATGAAATAAAACATTCAACACACGAAAAAAGTTATTTGAAAATCTAAAAGTTATTTTCTTAAAAACTCAAAAAATGATTTTTGTAGCGCGTATTTTTTTCGTAGGTTTAATAAAAATATTTTTTCTTTGAATTGATGAAAAAAAAAAGTATTTTCTCTGATTCAATTGGCCTATTATCATTCACTTAAAAATTCAATAGTGAATTTTAAACGTCTGGAAGGTGGCATGTTGCACTCACTATTTTCACCATAATTCAAGCTTTATTCAATCTGTCTAAAAATGTAAATTTAAAATGCGCAATTTTGCCCAACATATTTTCCAAGATTTTTATATATTTAAAAATTATTACTAACGATTGTTTTGTTTTTTTTCGTTTATGGATCACCAAACGTATTGACAAAAGTTATCTCCCCTATGATCCGGATGTGGAAATCTATACTAACAATGCGCCGTATAATTTTACCCTAAGGTCTACTATAGATTTTTACTTATTTACACGCAAAAATCTAGTCGACTTTCACATGAAAATTAGGGACTTGAATTTTTTTCATACATATTTATCTCCCTTACATGCTATGAGTGTCCATACCTAGTTTTATATATGATCATTTTTTTAAACATGGTAGGCTAATTATGAAAAGTTATGTGAGAAAAGATTGAAAAAATATTTTGTAAAAAATAAATGTCTTATACTATTTAGAAGCGGCGAAAGGAAACATTTTGTTTGTTATTTGTTATGTTGTTTTTTTTTCTGTTCTATTTTGCTCTACAGACAAAATATATTACAAAAAATTTCTTATTGTTGAACTTTTAATTCATTGTTAATTATGAACGTTTAAATATAATTTCGTTCACTATGGTAATATCTATGTTCTTATATGATACATTAACAGACATTACATTATGGAGGCACGTGGTCTAATGGTTAGAATCATAGGAAATAGACTCGTCGGCCCGAGTTCAATTCCTGGACGAAACTGTTTGAATTTCACATAGCGCTAATACTCTTGGGAAAGGTATGGATCCAATTCTCCAGCTATGGTTAAATAGCAGGGCGGACTAGGATCTTTAACCTTGGCTATGTAACCAGTATAGGAGAAGTAAAACTCTTAATTCAAATCTGTTAAACCCCGCTTAAGAAATTGGCATTGTGTCACATCCTACTCGTGCGGAGGGGTTGGTAAATATATATGTGATACATTAACACCATTTATATTTATGATATACCAAGACTACGTACAACAAATGTCCTTAGATCTCATAAAAGAAAAATGCATCATGCTAAAAAAAAAGAAGCTTGTGATATCCCGCAGAAAGTACTACAGATGCGGACTACGTAGATGATCTAGCACTTCTCGTAAATACACCAGCAAAAGCCAAATCAATACTGCATAGCAAAGAGAAGGCAGCAAGAGGAATAGTCCTCAATCTGAACTCAAATAAAATAAAATTTTATACAAGATGGAGACTTCTCTACAGTCCCATCTATGGGTTAAGTAGAAAAATGTATTTATAAAAAAAATTGAGTATCCATTTAAGAATGACTTTATTTCAAAACTTTATCGGCATTAAATGACCCACTTAGGTTGATATGCCGTAAAACAAAACAAACCAAACTTCTCTACACTAAATGGTTGGCATCTTTCCGTCTCCGAGAGATGATGGAGTAGTGTCTATTTTTTTTAGTGGAACTACGTAGCCTGCGTGGTTTGGTATGGAGGATGAGCTGTTGCCCAGACAGCAAACCCCACCTCCCCACACTGCCGCTGTGATCCAAAGGAAAGGTAAGGAACCAATGCAGTTTGGCAACAGTAGTGTCGCAGGAGTTGCTGGGTAGCACTGGAGTTCAGCATCACACCACCTTAAGTATCTGAAATTAGTAGAGCAGTTCACATACCTGGGTAGTAATATCTCATCTACAGAAAGCGATGTCAATATACGCATAGGAAAGGCGTGGACTGCTATATGATTCCATATGATTGTTAATCATATGGAAATCTGATATCTCTGATGAGATAAAGCGAGAATTCTTCCACGCTGTCAGTGCTACTGTATGGCTGCACCACCATTTGGACTCTAACAAAACACTTGGACCATATTACCTTTAGGCACCCCCTTTTGATCTCGATTAAGAAGGACATGTTTTTCATTTACACCGTCAATATCCGGTTGTTTGTTAGGGGTTAGGGTTAAGGGTTAGTTTTATGATTTTAAAAAAATCTAAAAATCGTCTGTTAAAACAACCGGATATTGACAATGTAAATGAGAAACATTTCCCTCTGAATCGAGATCAAAAAGGGGTGCCTAAAGATCATATGGTCCAAACACTTTGACAAAAAGCTAGATGGGAACTGTACAAGGATGCTGCATGCTGTGTTGAACAAATCTTGTAAGCAGCACCCCACAGAAAAATGTACGGCCACTTACCTCCTATCTTACAAACCATCTAAGATGAACAAGACATGCTTGACACTGCCGGAGAAGAAAGAACAAACATATAATTGACGTTCTCCTGTGGACAGCTGTATATAGACACCCCAGTGTTGACTGACCTGCAAAAAATCAACCAGCCTTGTATGGATTCCAGATGCCGTGCGAAGGATTTGTCGGAAGCGATGACCGATTGGAGTGTAGAGTCATGGAAATCCATGCTGCCGACTCAAAGTGTGCCGACTTTATGAGTGAGAACACACACACATATATATATATATATATATATGAATTAGACAAACAATCTGTTCGAGATGGTGATAGCCGACAATTTTGGGGAGATTATGTGCTTAATTAAAGTCATACCTAATTTGAGAATTAATTAGTTATAATTAAATGAATTAGGCGTGCATATCGGTATAAATGTAAGGCGTAAACAAATCGAGAAAAAGTCAATCTCTGTATGTACATTTAAAATATATATATATATATTGTAGTTGGTGCCCTTAGAACGGTCCCAAATGGTTTGGAAAAAGATTGGAGGTATTGGAAATTAGAGGAAAAGGGGAGACCATCCATACAACAGCATTGTTGAGATCGGCTAGAATGGAGTTCTTGGAGACTCGAGGAGTCTTGCTATCACTCAGATTCCAATGAATAACCTCCAACTAACGCTGTTGTGAAAAACCTACAAGGAGTGATAATAATAAATGTGCTAATATTGGTGATACAACTACGACACTTTCATGTTGGTTAATGTACTCTGTTTTTTTCAGCGTGATACATATTCGAGTCAACAAACAAATTTATTGACATCGACTCAGGTACCGGGCAACAGACCCTGCCCTTTCCCCTTTTAGGCGAGGGGGGCAAAATGATTTATTTTAACTAGGGTAGCGCAAAAATAACCAAGGGAGGTAATTACTACAAATCTGGGAATTGTCCAATTTTAATGAAATTTTCACCGCTTTATTCATCAATGACTTAATTCTAAAATGAATAGCTTATTTTATTACAAAGAATTTGAAAAAAAAAAGAAAAGTTTTTCATCAATTCAAAAAGTACGGGGAGGTTTTACCTTTGTTCATTTAAAAGAAAAAATTTCCAGTCCCTAATTTTTACATTTCTAGATCAAATCCTGAAGAACATAAAAAAAAAAATTTTAATAAATATATAAAAATTCAATGCCCCAAAAGTGATTTGAAAATTTAAGTTATTTTCTTAAAACTCAAATAATAATTTATATAGCATGTTTTTGTTGTTTCTTTATTTTATTTTTTCGTTGTTTTAGAAACAATATTTTTCTTTGAATTGATGCAAAAAAGTATTTTCTGGTTCAATTGGCCCATTTTTATTCACTTAAAAATCTAATAATGAATCTTAAACGTCTGGAAGCATTCATGTCTAAGTCAATATTTTCACCAGGGATAAAGCTCTATTTAATCTATCTAAAAATGTAAGTTATAATAATGCGCGATTTTTTCAAAGCCATATATATATATATATATATATATATATATATATATATATATATATATATATATATTAGACAAAACGTGAGCCATTGAGTCGCCCATTCAGCTCTGGATGGATAATTGAGATTTAGGGAAAAGGGAGTTAGCAAAGCGAATAATGTTTTTTTTTTTAATAAATACGGCCGGGCGAAACCTTAAAATCATTTTAGCTTCCTAAAAAAGGAAATGTTTGATCTCATTTAAGCTATGGGTTGCTGGTTATGAAATTTAACAGAAATACATTTCAAATTCTCTCTCTCTCTCTCTCTCTCTCTCTCTCTCTCTCTCTCTCTCTCTCTCTCTCTCTCTCTCTCTCTTTCTCTCTCCAGAGAAACTAACATTATATAACGAGGAGGTAGTCAAGAGATACATAGAGGGAAAGAAAGAGATAGACACAGAGTAAAGTAAGAAATTGGTCAGTTTTTGACTTAAGTGCAAATTACGACTAATTAAAACCAATTAAAACAGAATTTTTTTCAAACATAATTCAATCCAGAAAAGTAAGGAATAATTTAGTATAATTTTCGTGTCATTAAACTAAACAGTAAAAAACCCTTTAAGAAGCAGAAGTTGATTAACTCAGCTTTAGCATAATAATAATAATAATAATAATAATAATAAATTATATATATATATATATATATAAGATAAGATAAGATAAGATAAGATAAGATAACCCAAATGACTGGTATGGAATGATTCTATTTGGAATCAAATTAACGTTACAATCTGTTTGTTAAATATCCTAGCATAATTACCTCCCTTTATTAGAAATCATATTCTAGCATAATTATCTCCCTTTATTAGAAAGCAATTGTTGTTGTCATAAAATCGTTTTTTGTGTGTGGGCGTGTGAGAAGACATTCTGGTGAATGATTTTTTCTATCAAGATTCCCTGTATTTGTAAAATCTATCTGAAGAGGCTAGACTTATTTTGAGTTTCTGGTCGAAACAAATTATTATATATTATGTATAATGATGGTTTGTTAAATTTTTCTTTTTTTGAAAGTTATATATATGGACTAAACTTGCAAATCGGTCGGAAAACTAAGGTGACCCCAAGAAAAACAGAATCACCAAATTTTGTAATAAAACTGTTAATTTTAATTAGGAGGGTTAGGGTTGGGGTGTAGGGTTAGTTTAATGGGAAAATAAATAAATAATTTGGGTTCTGTTTTTTGTGTCACCCTGTTTTAATTTCCCGACGTTTGCAAGTTTAGCCATATATATTATATATATATATATATATATATATATATATATATATATATATATATATATATCCGTAGATGGGTTACCAGGTAAGTTGGTATTAGGATGATTCTAAATTAGACCTTTCTTCCAACAGCAGAATGTTAGGGTTGTTCAGGTCCAAGTAGAGAGCTCGATGTTCAATATTATTGAACAGTGAAACACCGCCCACTAAGACGACGAGAAGAACTTCAGGATTTCCAAGAAAAATTGTATATAAAGCCTCATGAATTTTCTGTTTGCCATTTTTAATAAAGTTAGCGATCTGATGAAACTCATAGGTATACACAGATACCTGTGGGTAGAAATAGATCTATAACCGCAAAATGACCGATTTTAAGCCTTTTTCTTTACCAAATATATGTGTGTGTGTGTGTGTGTGTATTAGTAGAACACACATTCCTTCTTCCTTAGCACAGACGGGAGCAAATTTAACAACGACGGATGAAATGATATCAAGAAACAAAGTTTGACTAATGTTGCATTTTAATTTATTGTAGGGTAAATCATGACCGAGTATAAAAATGCACATTTGACGCAGTTAATTTTTCATGTTTAATGGAGGGGAAGTGCAACAGTAATGTCCTTTTGAATCTTATAATAATTATGCAATAGGTCCAATCATGTATTATGATAAGTATCACCAAAATGAGCGCCGATTTCCACTTTAAAAACGAATTAAAATTAATTAAATTGATTATTTAAGGCCAATTTTTTTTTTAAGTCGAAAAGTAATAACAAAAAAAAGAAAAGCAAAATAACATTATACATTTAATTAATTTATAATACATTTTAAACGTTAGATTAGATCGAAATTTGACGAAAAGCAAAATTCTGCTTTGCCCCTGGTGCCCACCCACCTCGATAAGCTATAATATTTAATTAAGATCCTTATCTATTTCACAGTGTTTCTTTTTATCTTACGTATTGCATTTATGTAAGTATAATCAAGGGAGGTAATCTTGCCCGGATATGATTTCTAATGAAGGGAGATAATTATGCTAAGATATTGTCAAATCTCAATATAATGTTTAATATTTACCTGTACTCATGCAAAAAATAAAATAACTCACATATTTTCATTTATTCGACGTATTCAGTTTAACTCACTCGATAGATCACCTACATAGGAACCACAAGGTTCCGGGTTTGATACCACCCCTCGTCAAATCTAGCACATTAGTAGCATAGCTTGGATCTGAACGGTAAAGTGGGGAGCTGATGGTAGGTGTGGTGCTCCATATCGGATGCAAAAACAATCTCCCTGGTCTAACACTAGTGAAAAGGAATTAGACATCCTTGCTGTCCAGCCGATACCAACAATAGGTCACTGCACCAACTTCACTTTTTCTCGGTCAAAATGTAATTTTAAGTATTTTCAAAGAGTTAACTTAATTTTTCCAACAAAATTTCCAACATTTTGAAATAGGCTTCGAATTCTGGCTAATAGCTACGCCATGACAAGGCCTTTAGTATAGAAAGCCATGGTCATGATGTGGGTACAACAAGAACTAAGCGACTCAAGATGAAAAGGTGGGCTAGAATTAATTGTT
This sequence comes from Doryteuthis pealeii, assembly GCA_023376005.1. Classification (NCBI taxonomy): domain Eukaryota; kingdom Metazoa; phylum Mollusca; class Cephalopoda; order Myopsida; family Loliginidae; genus Doryteuthis; species Doryteuthis pealeii. Next base: position 21,938,710 of record CM042148.1, read on the forward strand.
GCGACTATTAATACAAACGAAATGCAAAGAAAAATGTTGTCTTAAATTTCCATCAAATTTTATCACAGCGATATTCATTTTGACAATGCAAATACTAGTTATCTCCCTTACTTTCATTTAATCGACATGGGTTGAGTTACCTCCCTTACTTTCATTTAATCGTTGTGTTGAAAAAAATCTTTTTATTCAATCTGAAAAAATTGGCGAAAAATCTATGCAGATTTTTACATTGGATATTTTCAATATGAACTATTGCAATATTCTTGAAATATTTGTATTTACTCGCATATGTATTTTCCAAATGTTTGAAATTCTAAATTTTAAAACCAATCGTTATGATACAATTAACTTAAAACGGATAAAAAAAACAACATTGTACACTATTATTTGTTTTATGTTATTTTTATGTTTTAAATTCATTAATTTAATAAGAAGCTAAGATAGCATAAAAATGTGGTCTCATTTTTGTTTTTAATAAAAAAAAATTTTAAAAAGCCTTTTTATTTACTTTTCTTTTAGATAATTTTAAAGTGACAAACCTGACTCAATTGATAAATCTTTTTTCTTCTTTTTTTTTTAAGTAAAAAAAAGGTCGTTAAATATAAACTTTTATCCATTTGAACAGTTTTAGACATAAAATACTTTCTTAAAATAAAAAAATGATTGAATTAAAATGGAAAAAAAGAACATTGGCATATTATAAATACGCCATCATCGTATTTTTAAATAAGAACATTCTGAACAATAAGAATATTTTAAATAAGAATATTCTGTTTAAACATATCTATTTCTTTTATTTCTATTAATAATGGAGATTCACTTCCGGTTTTTGTCTGTAACAAAAATTACGTCACTGATTACGTCACATTACCCAAAATCGTCTTAAATAGAATAAATACACTCAAAATTTGAACATGCAGCATTAGACAGTCCTCATTGTTTTTTAAAACAAGTTTTAATAAATACATGACTGGTATTATATATCTATATATAGTTTGTTTTATTTTAATACATATTCAAAGTTTACATTTCAAATTGTTTTATTTTTTAATCCTTTAATGAATTTGATGATTTTACTTACTTAGGGTACAAATTCGCTGACATTGAATTTTTTACTCCCATCCCTCAAGCAATATGTTTAAAAAATCTATTTTTACATCGCCCGGAGGGTGTTTTTTATTTTGTACTAGTAAAGTTGATTTTTTTAATACTATCTATTAATAATAGAGATTCTGTCTCTATTTGTCTGTAACCGAAACTACGTCACTGCTTACGTCACAGTCATTTTGGGAATTAAATAAGTTTATCAATAAGTATTTAATTTATAGTCAGTATCATTACCACATAAAAATATCAAAATTCTATGAAAAATCAATTAATTGTCAAATTTCCCGAAAATTTCTATACTTATTCACATTTAGATGAATTTATGTTTAAAATAGTTTTTCTTAAAATGTATTAGTGGGAATATTTTTTCAACTAGGTCGAACCCCCCCCCCACACACACACACACACACACAAACTTATTTAATTTATGAAATCCGAACAAAATATATTTTACTCGTACGATTTTTTAATTTTTCTCTAAAGATAAGAGCCGGAATAATTAAATCAGAAACTTTTAGAAATGTTTTGGGCTATTGTCGTAAAACAAAAGAAATATCTCAGTGGAGTGGAGTGAAAATATCAAACGTTTTATTCTATCTATTTAATTTTCCCACCCCTTCAGGCAATATCTTTCAAAAAATTTATTTTACACTGCCCAAAGGGCTTTTTTCTACTAGTTAATTTAATTGTAATAAATATTATCCTTCATCTAATTATTTTCTGATTTTAAAAAATTAATAAAAGAATTGTGCATTACTGGTGTTAATTTGTTATAATACACGGGCAATGCTGGGTATCCCAGCTAGTATTAATATAACATATTATTTTTTTATTGGTTCCTTGTTCTTTCTATATAAAAAAAAAAAAAGCTAAAGTTTATTGAAATTACTCTATTCTAAATTTAGGTAGTGTATCCATGATATTTTATTCGTTTTATTATTAAGTCAATTAAAGGACCATATGACCTTTAGGCACCCCTTTTTGATCTCGAGAAGGACATGTTTTTCATTTACACCGTCAATATCTGTTTGTTTGTTAACAGACGATTTTTAGAGATTTTTTAAATTATAAAACTAACCCCTAACCCTAACCCCAACCCTAATCCCTAACAAACGGTGTAATTGAAAGACATGTCCTTCTGAATCGAGATCAAAAAGGAGTACCTAAAGGTCATATGGTCCCAATTAAATAACAATGACCATTATTTGATTCTAAGAAATTCTGGGAGGAGAATAAAAAACGACATATATCTATTGACCACGAGGGTACCTGCGCCTCTGTCTGTGTGTGTGTGTGTGTGTGTGTGAGCGAATTTCTAATAAATGATAATTAAATATTCAACTCTTTCATAATCTTCAGCATGAGAGCGGTGACGTCTTTGTCGTCATGAACAACCAAATGTAGATGGGAATTTCCCCTGCAATGTGTGTGACCGCATCTACAAGTCCAGAATTGGACTAATGAGCCACCATAGGATCCACAACTGAAGATATGGAGTGACGTCATCGTCGTCTGCGACGGACTTCAAAAAGAAAGAAGAAAAAAGAGTTTAAAAGAAACATAATTTCTGTTTGATCTAAGGGAGATAACCTCTTTACATTAATGGAAGTAAACCGTGAAAAAGCAGAAAGACGGGGATGAAGACTTAAAGAAGTCACCATGTGTAGCGAGTAATATTTTTAGAGAAATGTAGCGTTGAAAATGTAGTTTCTTCTGAAGATCGAATATAAAGGCTGTTGAGAGTTTTCGTATATAAGGTGTGTGCTAGATGCCCGCTCTTACTTATAGACCAGGCCAGAATGATGTGATCTAACTCTTGGCCAATCACTGGCAGTACTCTGAGGTTGATACAATACTTAACCCCGACCCTATTGGTCATAATTACACTGGCATTCTTTGACGACGGACATAGGATTAAATTACTGGACCTTTACCAATACGCAGGATAGGACTTATACGCTTACCAAAGGATTCCATAACACAGGACTTTCTTTAAGCCCTTTTCATTTAAAAACTTTACAGAGGCAATTTGTATAACTTGTAGCGGAGCTATAGTACCGATGGCTGAAGGTATGTGTCTACCCAACCTATTCACCATAGGTAGGATGTGACACAAGGTCACAAGTAGGGGACATCCAGCGACAGGGACAGACTTGCTATTCTGGAGTAATGAACAGACTAGGACAGACTTGCTATTCAGTAGAAATGAATCTGTGAAACTAGCTTGCTAACCATTACACCACAATGTGACGCCCTACCGACGACTGAAGCTTAGTTTCGTGTTATATACTGTCACTGGACCTGACAAAGAACACAGAACACATGCATATATAAAAATATAAAGTCATATTTTTATTCTTCGATTGTGCATACATTGAGAGTCATCAGTAGAGAAGTGCACATACACAGGAGCCTTTAAGAGTTCTGACTGCGAGCAATCTTGATCTTGATCTGTCCAACCCAGATTTCTAAGGTTTTTTTTAATAATTCTTTAACTCAACAGGGCCACGCCTCTTTGATAGTGACACCTACACAGTTTTCCTGTAGACACACCTCCTTGCCCACGCAGCTAGTTTTTATTGGTTATGGGCTACACCTACACATTTTCTGAGCCTATGCATTATCAATTTACACCTGTCTGCTGGGTGTCAAAGGTCGGTTCAATACATTCAAAGCAATATCCTGTTTTTGTTTTCAGGCCCATGTTTGACACCCACGCATTTCCTGCATCCACGCACCAGTCATCTGCACCAGTTTCCCGGGTGCGAACTCGTCAACCAGGAAATACATTACATTCATACATTTGTCATATTTACATACCATAACATGTGCTAACAGAAAAGGAGTAGGAGGCAACAACATGACCCGCCTGTAAAGTAATATTGTTGAATATTGTGTCTTCGTACAGAATAAATGCAAGATCAAATCACAACAAATTAACAACATATCCTATTTACCTAAGCAAACTTAATAGAATATGTTACAATTTTTGTGGCCATTTTTAGGCATCAAGTGAGAGCACTTTACAGTGGAGATCCCTTGTGTTAAGCAGAGGCTGATCCTTAGTGAAGAAATCTTTGGTTGTTCCTTGGTGTCCCTTAATGTTGGGTAGAATCCTTTGGCTGTTCCCCAGTGTATACCTCCAAATGCATTCTGCACTTGATGCAATGCGTAGTATCACAATTTAATCAGATGTTTTTTACAAAACAAATTGACTTGTCATGTTTGTACAATTTTTCTGAAAAGATTTTTTGTGACTTGCTAAACATTTTGTAAACATTTTTTTTTAAAACTTCCAAAAAACATTTTCGGTTGAATCCTATTTAACGGACATAAATTCCACCATCATATGTCACCCCGCCGAAAGAAAAAAAAATACTAAAAATCAAGGAATTAACCAAATTTGATGAAATTTTCAGTGTTGATATATTAATAAATAAAAGATATAATGCAACAGTTATTTTATTTAAAAACTTTTACATTTTTTCAGGTCAATTAACTTTTAACCACGTATGTTTGTGAATCTGTGTTACGCCTCAAAGATACGTGGTTAAAAGTTAACTGACCTGAAAAAAAAAAACGTAAGAGTTTTCAAATAAAATAACTGATGCATTATATATTTTATTCATTAATATATCAACACTGAAAATTTCATTAAATTCAGTTAATTCCTTGATTTTTAATATTTTCTTTTCTTTTGACGGGGTGACATATGATGGTGGAATTTATGTCCGTTAAGTAGGATTTAACCACAATTTCTTTCGCAAGAAATTTTGATCATCATCAAAAAATATGATGCAAAACATCACGTGAGTCCGCCTGATTGCAAAATGGTATGATATGTTGGGCTACAACATATAGGAGTAAAGTGGAAAAAATGTGACACACTGACATGTGCATTTATCATCAGAGATTATAAAACTTTCAGAACAAAAACAATAAATCCGCCCTGTCGGCTGGGGTGTTAGAATGTACCGACTGCACCTCTGCAGAGGGGTAAGACTCACCCAATGGGGCCACCTGTTGGCCGTGGGTGGCGACCCGTGATGCTTAAGGATAGAATCCAGGTGGATGAGCAGTTCATGACTTGCAATACTCCACTTTGGCTCTATCTGATCAATCGGCTGGTCACGTCAAGCCCTAGCACCTATATGATTTTCCCAACCCTATTGCCCTTATGGCAAGCCCCAACCCCTTTTTATCATATGGGTGCTAGAAGGCGGTAGCTGAGGGTCTACATGTCCTGGGAATGACGTTAAACTCTATCTGATGGTGAGGTTACAGTTTTGGAGGTTTGGGGAATGTGGAGCACCCCTTCATCACCATTGCTCCCTGGTCCACTCTGACCCGGAGTGGTATTACCTGTTAGGGTCCCATCTATGGGTTAAATAGAAAAACATGAGTTGATAAACAAAATTGTATTATGCATTAAGAATTTAATTTATTTCACAACTTTATTGGCATTAAATGACCCACTGAGGTTGATATGCCATAAAACAAAACAAAATAAAAACAATAAAAAATGATTAATTGAACTACAACCAAAATTTAAACTTTTTAAAATTATTTTTTTTTATTAAAAAAGCAAAATGACAAATTCAAATACAGTTCATTAAATGTCAAATTGTATCTATTACTTACCGGTATTTATTAAAAATTGATTTAGCGGTAAATAAGAGAATACGGTTGACTAAAAATGGTCATCAAATAGGATACCAAAGTTGTTGGTAGAGTTATGTTATAAAAAAGACTGATCAAAAACTCTTAATAATATTTTTGATAGATATCAGTAAGTACAAATAGTTGGTTGTAAATTGACAAAAGGGAGATAACTTGTAAATACCGATATCATTGCTCATTCGAATATTTAGCTTTATCACTGACTCGAGTATAAGTCGAGTTGTAAATTTTGGAATATTTTTTCATTAAAATAAATAAAACTCGACTTATACTCAAGTATCTACGGTAGCTAAACTTGCAAATTGGTATGGTTGGAAAATTAAAACGGAAACTTTTTTGGTGGTCCCCCATGACAGTTTAACTACAGTCTATGAATGAACTTTTTGCAAATTGGGTTACAGTTTAGGAGTTTGGGGATTAAGGTTGTTTTTAATTACGTATTGCTTAAAAAAAAAAATTTTAAAAACCCAAAATTACTAATACCTTTAATGTTGAAAAATATTTTTTTAAACCAAGTTTAACTGAAATTATACATTGCAATACTAACACAAACAACTGAGACTAATGTGTCTATCGTTGGATTCAATAATTAATTTCAATGGTTAATTAAATGTATAGTAATTTGGGTTTTTTTGTTGTTTTTTTTTTAAGCAATACGTAATTAAAAACAACCTTAATCACCAAACCTCTAAATCGTAACCCAATTCGCAAAAAGTTCATTCATAGACTCATTAAATTCATTAAACTGTCATGGGGACCACCAAAAAGCTTTCCGTTTTAATTTTCTGACCAATTTGCAAGTTTATCCTCTATGGTAACCTATAAATATTAAATCTTTCTATAAGTTAGTACAATGGGGAAAAAAAAAAAAAAAAGATAGTTGGTTGTTTTGCTTTTTTTTGTTTTCTATTAAAGTCTACTCATTCGGCTCGAGGCACACGTACAGATGATTAACAGAAATGTACAAAAGGTAAAAAAAATGGCGTCTAATTCAACTTCAGAACTTTAATGTTAAAAAAGATATTAGTCGGTACTGAGTCGTCATACAATTTTATAACTAAATCAATAATCAATGTAAGGGAGGGGGGGAAACAGCTCCGCGTTTATTGCTTATCAAAAATCGCAAAAATTGCAGGTAAAAAAAAAAAAAAACAAAAGAAACGCGAAAATTGCAGGTAAAAAAAAATTTGCGAAAACTGTAGGTAAAAAATAAATTCGCAAAAATTGCAGGTAAAAAAAAATTGCAAGGATTTCAAGCAAAAACAAACGCGAAAACAGGTAAAAAAAAAAAAAAAAATTGGCAAAAATTACAAGTAAAAAAAAAATCGCGATAATTACAGGTAAAAAAAAATCATGAAAATTACAGGTAAAAAAAACTTATGAAAATTACAGGTTAAAAAAAAACGCGAAAATTACGGCTAAAAAAAAAAACAAACGCGAAAATTGCAGGTAAAAAAAAAAATTTGCAAAAATTACAAGTAAAAAAAAAATCGCGATAATTACAGGTAAAAAAACTCATGAAAATTACAGGTTAAAAAAAAAAAGAGAGAGAAGAAAAAGCATCTTACAAATTGGTTAATACATTTTATAATTTGGTGGAAAAATTCTACCTACTACAAAAACTATTGTTAAAGTACATTAGTTGATATTGTACTATTCATACTGTAAGTATTTGCTAGTGAAATATTTATCTTTTTCCGGTACAAGTTCCATAAAGTATAAATATGATTATAATTTCCGTCCGTATGATAAGAGTTCAATTGGTGCACGTTGTCTTTAGTGAATTGTACGACGGGATTTCCGTACGGTCGAACATTTGGTAAATGATGATGTAATAACTTAAGTTTGGCGGCGACGATTCCAGTCATGAAGACATCGTCGATCCAAAAATAGGAAAGTTGCATTGACATTTCAAATATTTTCTTTGCGTTCTTTAAACTCAACAGAACAAACATGCCCGAACAGTAGACTGGGTAAACTCTAGCCTGAAATTCACGAAAAGTCACAGCCCATTTGTCGATATTAGTTCTTCGTTGTCTTACTGGTTTTTCGTTGACCCAAGTCTTGCAAAGGATAGAGCGATAGTCCAAAAGTGAAGTGATCTCAGGTTTACGCAAGAACGGTCCGAGTGCATGAATATTAACAAATACGTCATCATCAATTTTTAATACGTACCGCACATGGGAGCAAAATTTAACGGTCCATTTAATGGCCGACATGAATTTATATGTCATGTTCCGATATGAATCGACGTAATCTTCTTGTATAATATCGTGATGAGATTCACTTTCCTTAATGATTGCATTGTTGATCTGGGGTGACTGCGATTGTCCCATAAAAAACAAGAGAGATGTGTTTTGAGATCCAAGAAGTTTATAATTTGCCCAAGACCTTCTTAAAGAATTTCTCCGTTCAATATTCGACGGTGACGAATGAGCTAGTATGACTACTGTCATGTTTGGTTGATCAGTACAGGTGTTCGTTTCCAGAATTTTGTAATGAAAAGTATGTAAATTCGCCTCTGAGGGAAAATCAGGAAATGATTTGCTGCCGATATATAGTGTAAAAGATACAAAAAATAACACCACAAGGAATTTAGTTCCCAAGTCAACTGTAAGCTTTTTAATCTTCCGAATTGTAGACCTGTTAAAAGAAGAAGAAAAGGATAAAAAATTTGGACATCAATGAAGACCATTAGTTAGCATTAGTGGGAAAAACTCAAAGAAATAATAATAATGATAATAATGATAACTGGACCTTGCCAGAGAACTGAAAAAGCAGTGGAATATGAGGATGAAAGTGATACCAATTGTAGTTGGTGCACTTGGAACGGTCCCCAAAAAAAGACTGGAGGAACTGAAAATCAGAGGAAGAATTAAGACCATCCAGACTACTGCATTGCTGCAATCGGCTAGAATACTAAAAAGAGTCCTGGAGACCTGAGGAGACTTGTTGTCACTCAAACCCCAGTGAAATACCATCAGCTAATGCTGATGTGAAAAACTCAAAAGTGAAAATAATAATAATAATAATGAAATTTATTGTGTACAGTGCTCAGGTGCACCACAACTCATCAAAGTCTCATGTCAAGTACACAGAATAATGTTGTGTCAGGAACATGAACAGTTCACAGTAGTAATATGCATGTATGTGTGTGCATGTGTATGTGGAGAGTGGCATCAGGTATAGTGTTGGCGGACTACCGGAAGCATGGAGGCTTTGAAAGATTCAGTGCTCCAGCAGCCTACAACAGATGCAGGCAGTTTATTCCATGTCTCCGCAATTCTGAGCGTGAAAAAATGTTTCTGAAAGTCACGTGAACAGTGCTGTTTTCTGACTTTGTAGGCATGCCCACGTGTATTGGAGAGATGGAGATCAAAAAGGTGCTCAAGGTTGCTGTTGTTAAGATGATTAATGACCTTATGAGCATTTACCAGGTCAGTTGCCAGATGCCGAAGTTTCAACAAATCCATTCCCAGGGCTGGATTCGTTGAAACTTCGGCGGTCTGGCAACTGGCCTGGTAATGATAAACAAAAACAAGAACAAAGATGGGAGGAAAAACAATTATATGATTTATGTTAGTAAGAGCAAAGAAGGTGGTAAGTTAGAATAGATAAAATAAATTAAGTTCATAGAAGACGAATTTACCAAAAGCAGAATCCATGGATGGTAAATTAGACCGAAACCTGGAATAACAGATTATTCCATTATATATTAGGGTAATTTATGAGGAAGTGCATCCCGGTCTCCTGCCTCAAAAACTGCTACCTGGTGACTATCAAAATAACAACCCCAGCTCGTCGTAATTCTTGTTTATTTATCGTATGTCGTAATTCTTGTTTAGATATGAAGATGGATATATAGTTTGGAATAGACTGAGATAGATAGATAGATAGATAAACAAACAAAATAATATAGATAGATATGAACAAATGGAGATAGATAGATAGATATTTTCGACATGTAAATGTATTGGGGGGGGGCGCTTCTTTTTTTTTGTCGTAATTCTTGTTTATTTAAACTAAAAACAAGACATTAAACAAACATGAATAAATTAAAAAAATCTTAGTATTTAAAGTAATATAGATAAATATGAACAAATTGAGATAGATAGATAGATAGATATGAAGATGGATAGTTTTGAATAGACTGGGCTGAGTCGTTATTTTAATAGTCACCGGGTAGCAATTTTTGAGGCAAGAGACCGGGATGCACTTCCTCATAAATTACCTATATTAGTAGTAGAGGGATGGCCTTTTTCATTGGCTCACACTGACTGTAGTTTCTCGGTTTAAGAGGTCGACTTTTTGTAGTTTCATTCATAGCAAAATGGCACAACTAGCAGCACGTAGCTTGCAGGGTGGCAACTTGAAGATCCCGGATTCAAGTTGGGGTTGCTATCGGAGCCAATATGATGCACAAGAACCTGTAATCAGCGATGAAGATAGTGCATCACTGACGACCACCCTGTACGCATTCAAAAGATGTACCTTACGACTATGGATACTTTAAACGACACATTGGGGAGGTTGCACATGAGAAAACTTGGACAGGGTTAAGAAAAGGAAACCTCAAGAGAGAAACTGATAAATAATTGTTGCACAAAACAATGCCATAAGAACAAATTATATCAAAGCAAAAATTGATAATACACAATAAAACAGTAAATGTAGACTGTGCGGTGATAGAGATGAGACCATAAATGTATTAGTGAATGTAGCAAACTAGTACAACGGGAATACAAAGCTAGGCACGACTGGGTTAGGAAGGCGATCCACTAAAACTAAATTTTGACCATACAACAAAATGGTATATGCATAAATCAGAATCTGTTCTTGAGAATGAAATGCATAAAATTTTGATTTTTAAACTTGATATGTTCAAGCCCTCGTGGAATTTTTCTAATATCATATCATAATGTGGTAGAGGAGTGTCCTTTATATTTTGAAGCACTTTCGACCACGTCCATATTAATCTTCACGGGTATTATTGTAGTTCTTGTTTGTTTGTTTTTTGTGTTGCGATGTTTATTGCGTTACCTGGCTTTTTGTGATTTTTATGGTTTCAGTTTTATTCAGTTAGGTGTGATTATTGTCGGTGGGAGTGCTATGATTAGTCATACAGGGTGTCCATAAAGTCTCTTTACAACTTTAAACAAATATCATAAAAAGCAGATGAGCCGACAAATATGTGGAAATTATTATAAAATGAAGAGTAGATATTGAAGTGGTTGTTTCCTAGTTGAGTAACATGATATTACAGGTAGACAAACATGGGATGTTATGGATAGACATACAGATAAATATTAACAGACCAAAAAAAAAAAAAAAAAACTCATATACAACTAATGACAAATCCAGTTCCCCAACACACATATATAAAAAAACAATTAAAGTGTCCATGATATTACAGGTTGACCCAGAAAAAACAGAACCCAAATTATTTATTCATTTTCCCTTTAAATTAGCCCTAAAACCCAACCCTAACGGACTTCAGAAATATTTACAAAAGGAATCATATTGCAATTGTATTAATTTTCTTTTTCTCTTAGTTTTCATTTCCACATATGAATCATCTTTCAGGGTTAAGAAAACACCTTTTAGATTTTGTAAGGAATACACATTCTTCTTGCGTATTTGTATCAATCTAGTGGATATTCTGTATTGCTCGACTGTATAGCTTTACAGATAGCTTAACCAAGACCGTCTAAGAAAACAGTAAACGATTAAAAAGGCAACGAAAAAGGAAAACTGAAGATGATGGAATGAACAAGAACAATAAAGATATATATTGATGAACACAAATGAACAAGTTTACAAAATGAGACAAATTTCTTCACAGACCATATGAAGAGGAGTGGGTAAAAAAAAAAGTGTTGTGTTCTGCAGAGATCGGGAATGCGTCTTTTCACCTTGGCAATTGTTTAAAGAACTGGCAATTGTTCCAAAAGCATAGGAAAGGGTGTGGATGGGGGGGGGGTGATGCTTGTCATGTAGGCTTGATGGGGTGTGCATGTAGATCATGTGCATGACCCAATTACACAGGGTCACAGTTTATAGAAGAAATAAGTCAGTCACAGAAATAGGTTAAAGTGTATATGTGGATGTATGTATGCAGTATGAACATGCGTTTATGAAAGAAAATATGGATGTGAATGGTAGTGACAGAACAGTGGATATTAGTTTGAAACCAACACTAAGTCCTTACACTAACACTGAACATTTGGTGGAGAAAGACAACTAACTCACATGAACAATGCACATATAAATGTGTAATAAATATAACATGTAATAACAACAGAATACATATCCCAAACAAGTTAATTGTACAATATGTTCCATAAACAAATAAAAATTAGTTATAAAAGACTTACAGTATCTTCCATGTTTCTTATGGTTAATTGTAATGAATGGTGAGAAAGTTGGAAATTAATTGTCTCTATTTTGCTCGACGAACAGAGCTGAGAAATATGTCCTTTTCGCTCAACGAGTGAGGACCGAAACAACATAGGTGTTGTCCCTTCGAAGAAAGGAGATAAGAAAAGAAAGTTTCAAGGGGCTGAATTGTCACATGACCAACGGACACATAACATGGAAAGCTATGAATACAATCCAAGTGAAGACAATTATGGAGGTGCATGGTGTAATGGTTATCATCGTAGAAAATGGACTCGGCAACCCGAGTTCAAATCCTGCACGAAGCTGTTTGCATTTCACATGGTGATAATACCCTGGTGAAATGTATGCATCTTACTATTCTCCCTCCAACTATGGATAAAATAGTAGGGGAGACTGGGCTCTTTAACCTTAGTATGGCAACCAGTCTAGGAGAAGCAAACGTCTGAATTCAAACCTGTGAAACTCTGCCTAAGAAATTGGGGTCGGCATATATATATATATATATGAGTATAGATGAAAGGATATGAAAACAACACAATATGCTGTTAAAGTGAAAATATTTTATATCATATTCATAGCTAATATTGAACAATAATTTGATTTATAAAAATCATCTTCAGAGCTTGTTTTACTCCGGACTCATTTTGAGTCCATAGGTAACAAATAACCAAAGAAAATTAATGGGAATAAAACAGACACAAACGTTGGTGAATAAATTTTACAGAGTGAGAGAAAAACAAAATAAATATTTCTTTTACTCATGCCTTAAATTCCACAAATACCAGAATTGGGTGCTCTTCAAATATGTGATCTACCGAATGGTTTCTAATCCAATATGTGATCTACCGAGTTGTTTACAGTCCAATATGTGATCTATCCATTAACTACCCATTATTTTCCCATTAAACTAACCCTAAACCCTAACCCTGTTTTCTTTTTTCCTAGTAGATCATATAGCATGAATAGTAGATCACAAACCTTCGGTAGATCACATATTGGAAGAGCACTGGAAAAACTTTTTGATAAAAAAGATATGTCTCTGCTCGGTCATTTTTCTAATAGTGAACCACCTGAGTTACAAAAGAGTGAGAAAGGAGGAAGTAAACATTGCTTGACTCCACATAGTCTACACCTACCTAAAGATCTTCCATTCTGTGTTGGTTGTTATGCACCATTTACAGTGGAACATATATTGGTAAAATGTATTGATTTCAATGAAATCCGTTCTAAACCCTGCCAGGTGGGTGACCTGAATGACCTTTTTGAACAGGTTAATCCGAATGATATTTTGGGATTCCTGAAGGAGGTAGGATTGTATAAAAATATAAATACTCCACCAGCTTCTTTTTTTAAAAAAACGTTCCTCTACAAAAAAAAATACTGTAATAAAACTAGATCCTTTATACGGAAAGTAGTCATTAATAAATATTTTCACCTAAATAATAATAGTGCAAAAATGACTTAAATAAATTAAAGTCATTAATAAATATTTTCACCTAAATAATAATAGTGAAAAAATGACATTAATCTATTTAAGTCATTAATAAATATTTTCACATAAATAACTTACAATCACTGTTTAAGGTGTAATTTTTTTATTATGGAACTGCTATCTTATTAATAATGGAGATTCGGTTCCGGTTTTTGTCTGTAACAAAAACTACGTCACTGCTTACGTCACTATACCCGAAACCGTCATAACATATAATACACTCAAAATTTGAGCATGCAACATTAGACAGTCCTCATTGTTTTTTAAAACAAGTTTTAAAAGATACATCCCCAGTATCATATATTTATATATACTTTGTTTTATTTCAATAGATATTCAAAGTTAATAGAACTTAGTTTCGATTTCAAATTGTTTTATTTTTTTTTACTCCTTTAATAAATTTGATGATTTCATGATTTATAGTTCAAACTCTCCGACATTTAATTTTTTAACTTCCACCTCTTCAAGCAATAGCTTTCAAAAATTTATTCTTATATCGCCTGGGGGGCGTTTTTTTATTTTGCTAGTTGTGATAATAGAGTTTGTTATTTGGTGGGTGAAAATGTTGAGAAAAGAATATTTTCTAATTTTGCAAAAGCTGTTAAGTTTAACAATATTTTCTTGGACTGATTTGAATAATAATAATAATTGCTGTATAAAATAATGCCATAAGGACAAACTATATCAAAGCAAAAATTGATAAGACCCAACAAAATAGTAAATGCAGACTATGTGGTAACAGAGATGAGACTGTAAACCATGTACTAAGCGAATGTAGCAAACTAGCACAACGGGAATACAACACTAATTTTGCAAAAGTTGCTAAGCTTAACAATATTTTCTTGGATTGGTTTGAATAATAATAATAATAATAATAATAACCAGAGGATAAACTCAAACCATCCAGACAACTGCATTGCTGCAATCGGCTAGAATACTCAGAAGAGTCCTGGAAACCTGAGGAGACTTGTTGTCACTCAGACTCCAGTAAGAGTATATTTATAGATATAAGTAGTAGGCAATTTATTGAAACTAATTATTTTTCACATATATTCAATTTCAAGAAATGCAATTCAGTCATAAGCTGTATATAGTAATTAAGAATAATTAAAAAAATAATTTATCCATAATTTACATGAACCAGAGATCTATTTAATTCTAAAATATTCTAAAATTCTGGAATAGGGTTAGGGTTGGGGTTGGGGTTAGCAGTTATTATTATAACCTTATAATATGCTTTTTATGGTAGGCCACATACTATAAGAGAGACATAATTTCGTAAGCCACATTCAAAAGGTAGGCCACATACTATAATGTGACCAAATAATTATTCTCTATTTTTATTGGCATTGAATGACCCACTGTGGTTGAAGCGTAAAAAAAAATAATGGTGAACAGTTTCTACTGCAGCATCCTCTAAATGGTCATTGGCCAAATATTTCAAATACTGGAGATAGGAATTATTATGAATGCTCTCATATGTTAAACAAAACATTTGTTTAATTCTTCTAACAAATTGTTTTTGAATTAATTTTCTCATCATGGTACCGTGCGTGATGATAACCTTTAACAACAGAATTCCTGGCCATCAATTCTTCACTCTAAGAAGCTATATATACATTAATTTTTTTTCTTACATTTGTTTTATTTCACTTTTTTACACAGTCATAATTGTCATATAATACCTTGACAAAGGGTGAGTGTCACCCGAAATATTAGAAAAAATAAAGTGAACCCGGGACAAAACAACAGCTGGGTAATTAAACTCTGTTTTTTGTTCTGTTTTTTGCTTTTGTTTGCTTGTTCATTTCGCATGTTTCCTAATATGCAAAAAAAAAAAACGTTCACAAGAACAAAGTTGATACGCAATAAATTCATTTTTTATATATATATTATATATATATATATATATATATATATATATATATATGGTAGATTCTACTGAGTTTAGTTTGTTGGCAATGTGTTCTATTTTGGTTTCTTGGGGAAGGAAGATCAGTATGTCATCTATGTATCTAAAGTATGTGCAATTGTTGGGGATTCTATATTTGAAGGGACCTGATTCTAAAAATTCTAGGAATAGGCAGGCTAGAATGCCACTGAGTGGGTTGTCCATTGGGAGGCCGGCTTTCTGTTAGCAGTATTTGTTGTATCAAAAAGGGCCTTATAATTATTATTAGATAATTTAATAATAATTAGTATTAGATTCTTCTTCGAAAGTGAATTTTATGGTAGGTTCTTCTGAGTTTAGTTTGTTGGCAATGTGTTCTTGGGGAAGGGAGATCAGTATGTCGTCTATGTATCTAAAGTATGTGCAATTGTTGGGTATACCCGACATTTGCACATACTTTAGATACATAGACGACATACTGATCTTCCTTCCCCAAGAAACCAAAATAGAACACATCACCAACAAATATATATATATATATATATATTTGGTACATGAAAACTTATAAACTACTAAAAGTAGAGGAATCATATGTAAATAGGGAGGTGATATTTTATTATGAAATAAAATATAAAATAAAGGGGATACGAAGGCCTTTTCGACCAGTACTTTTTCAAGTATATACACCGGTGACAATTAAAAGTCAGAATGTAAAGAAATTAATAAGAATGAATGGGGGTAGACCAGAGAGTGTGTGTGGGGGGGGGCAAAAAAATGGGTAAAGAGGGATATGTGTGTGTGCCCTAGGTTAAACCAGGGTTATGAATACCTCCCAGTAAATAGATGGAGTGTGTATATATATATATATATATATATATAAGTAACAATGACTTTTAAAATATTATGCTCCTCTTTGCCATATTAAATTGTACTGAACAATGTTCATTGCACAATGTTTATGATAATAATTACAAATAAAATGAATGATATCAATTTTTTTTAAAGTCGTTTGATCATATATCGCTTTTTATGGAGGCGTGTGTAATGGTTATTATCATAGAGAATGGACTTTGTGACCCAAGTTCAAATCCTGGATAAAGCTGTTTGCATTTCACATAGACTTGGGAAAGGTATGCATTGAACTATTCTCCCTCTAGCTATAGATAAATAGTAAGGCAGATTGGGATCTTTAACTCTTGAATGGCAACCGGTCTAGAAGGAATTCAAAGTTGTTAAACTCTGCTTAAGAAATTGACATTGTATTACATCCTACTAATGTAGAGAGGTTGGTATATATATATATCATCATCATCATGTCGTGCATGTAGCACTGATATCCATGATAGTCTCTCGCCAACCTTCCCTATCACACATTGCCTCTGGGAGCTCTTCTGAGCAGCATCCAGCATCCTCACATAGTTGGTCAATGTAGGCCCTTGCTGGGCGGCCCACACTAGCATGCCAATGAGATGGCTTCCACAGGAGAATGTCGCTTATGAACTTGTCGTTGCTTCTCCAGCAGTGCCTTGCATACCTAGTCCGTCTTACTCGGATGGTTTGTGAGATGGGGGGCAGGTGGCTATACAGCTGCTTCCTTGTGGGGTACTGTTTCCACGACTTGTTCAAAACTGCACGCAGCATTCTTGTGCAGGCCCCATCCAGCTTATTCTCGAGGTGCTTCATTAAAGGTCCAAGTGGTGCAGCCATACAGCAGTACTGATATAACCACAGCCTGGAAGAATTGATGGCCTGGAATTTTGTTGTTAAAGTTTATCATTACATACAGTTCCATGACAAGAAAATCAATGCAAAACAATGCAGACATTTAAAAATACTTCAGTTCCGAAAAATTATAATTTTGGACAATGCTGTGACAGGTTCACAGTGATCAGAATAGTTCAATTATGTTCTAAAAAGAAGTTTCTTTTTTGTTAGAATAAAGGGAGAAAGGTACTTAAAAGATGTTACTAAAATATTTTAGCTGTAACAACACGGACAATTGGTCATCCATACTTACCTACCACAAGTGAGTAAAATCAGAGACCGGCATTTTTTCGGGTGTAAGGGAGATAAATGGGTGAACATCATTCAAAAGTAGTCTTAATATTTGGGTGTAAATTGGTAAGAATCTATGGATGACCCTAAAGTAAATCACAGTGATCAGAATAGTTCAATTATATTCTAAAAAGAAGTTTCTTTTTTGTTAGAATAAAGAGAGAAAGGTACTTAAAAGATGTTACTAACATATTTTAGCTTTTTGGTTTTGTGTGGAAATCTTAACTAATTACCGTTTTTGCTAATTGCCAACAATACACCTGGACAATTTGGTCTTCCATACTTACCTAAACACCAGGTGAGTTAAAATAAATTGCATGATCCTAGGGGGACGAACTTCCAGGCAACACATGCCCCCCTCGCCTAAAAGTGATAAAGGGCTGGGTTTATTACCCGGTGCCTGAGGCGCCCCTCAAGGAGAATACCAACGGGACCATGCGTTTTTGGCACTAGCCATTATATCAGCTTTAGTTTGTGTCTGGCTCTTCATCTTAAAAACTTTATGGTAGGAGGACAGGAAAATATATTCCTGAACAACTGGTCAAGTCAGGGCCGGCGTATATTCATATACTACATCCGAACCCCCTCACCATGTTTAGTTTGGTTTACAGCATATCAACCTCGGTTGGTCATTTAATGCCGAGAAAGTTTTGAAATAAATTCATTCTTAATGGATACTCAGATTTTTTTATAAACACATTTTACTATTTAACCCATAGATGGGACCCTAACAGGTACTACCACTCCAGGTCAGAGTGGACCAGGGAGCAATGGTGAAGATGGGGCGCTTCACATTACCCAGACCTCCAAAACTGGAACCTCACCATCAGATAGAGTTTAACCTCATACCCAGGACAATAAAATCCTCAACCACTGCCTTCTAGCACATATATGATAAAAAGGGTTGGGGCTTGCCGTTGGGGCAATCATATAGGCACTAGGGCTTGATGTGATCAGATGATTGATTGGAGAGGACCTCTCTGACTGCCTGTCTAGCAAATAAGGATCTAAGTGAAGTGTTGCATGTCATGGACTGCTCATCCACCAAGATTCCGTCCTTATGCATCATGGGTTGCTATCCATGGCCAACAGGTGGCCCCATTGGGGGTTCTTACTCCTCTATAGAGGTGCAGTCGGTGTATTCTAAAGCCCCAGCCGACCTGGGTCCCCTCACCGATGTGCCCAAGCCTCCTTGGAGGCCCCAGAGGAACGAGTTTCATATATTTTGTACTAGAAGCAACTACCCAGCGTTGCCAGGGTAGAGTGGGGTATGATAAAAAGTGATTCTCACAGATCCATCAATTGTTTTGGTCTTATATAATTGATTTATGTTTTAATCACAAACACAATCAGTGACTTTCCCCTCTGTTACTATTCAAATCCTATATTTTTACATATCTTTCCAGACATAAATAAAATCTTCATTATTTTTGCATAAAAAGCAAGTTCTGGTGATAGTGAATGTTTACATATATTTACTTTGTCATTAATTGTTTTATTTTCATAGTTTCCTCCGGGCATACATACATACATGTACACCAACTGCCCTTTATATATGTACTAGAAGTGGCTACCCAGCATCAACTGGGTATAGGAGCAGTGACAAAAAAAACCCCTGTTGTATTGAATTGTTTACTTATGAGATTCACAAATGTTGGACATTTTTAAGTAGAATTTCAATGCTATTTCTGTTTATATTTTAATTTTTGAATATTTTCAAATATAAATCAAATCTTCATAATTTTTGTACAAAAAGCAAGAACCGGTGATATTTAATGTGTATATATATTTACTTTGTTTGTTTAATTATTTATTTTTNTTCCCAGCAGATGTGGCAGGGCCGAATTCTGGCTGCCATACATATGGCTAGCATTGGCTACCCTTGTTATTAGGGGCTTGACTACAGTGTTTAGCAACTCCACGTAGGCATCTGAGTTCAACCTGATTCCCTCTCTGAAAAAATGCGGAGGCATCACATCACCGCTCAGAGGGCACACATCAAAAACCATCACAGTTTGGGGAAATTTTAGTCTGCATGACACGAGGAGTGTCCTTTGGACGTATGCAAACCATCTGTTATTCTGCGTGTTGTGCTTTTGATCTTGGCAAAAGTTTTTTCTCATCGGAAAAGAACCAGATTGTTTGTGGTTCAGCAGGATGTTTTCTTTGATCAGAAGTTTCTTCGCCTTTGTCAGATGATTTTCACGGGCTTTTCTGGGAGCAGAAGTTCAATCTTCAATAAGTAATTCACAGATGTCAACATGGGTGTATTTCAACAATTAAAATAAATGAGACACTTGCATTTGCCAGTTTTAGCTTTAATCAATTTAACATTATACATTACATAGTAAAGTAAAGTCGTTGGGTGGCCTAATGTCGGGATCAGCCAGACAGCGAGGGAGTCTATCCCCTTTTCACAAGCGCTAGACTAAGGAGATTATTTTAGCAGCTGAGGTGGGGCACTACACCTACCATCAGCTCCTCAATTTACGCACACAAGATCCTTGTGCTACTCATATGCTGAGTTGGCGAGAGCTGGTATTGAACTAAGAACCTTGTGATTCATAGCCGAACACTCTACTGACTAAGCTAAACCGGCCCTAACTTTACATAACTTTATTAATATTTCTATCAATCTAAAAACTTATTTTCTCATAGAACAGATTTAAAATCCGATAAAGGAGTTGGTTTAAAATTTATTACGAAAACGGGGATTTTCGGATGCTGTTGTCCCGGTCTCCTGTCCTAAAATACGCTATGTGGCGCCTGCTGAAAAGTAAACTGTGCTAGTTATGAATGTTATAGAGGTTTGAAGGCGTTTTTTAATCGACAAGTTAATGTGATATAAAGCGGCTATTTTTACAGCCCCTCCCCAAGTTTTATCAACACAACAAGTATTGTAAATATTTTTTTAAAACCTTTCTATCGCATTAACTTGTTGATAAAAATGCCTTCAAACTGCTAAAAAAGATATTTTAAAGAAGTGGGGTTTAAAATATTGAACCATATGACCTTTAGGGCACCCCTTTTTGATCTTGATTAAAGAAGGACATGTTTTTCATTTACACCGTCAATATCCGATTGTTTTAAGCAGATGATTTTTAGATTAAAAAAAAAAATTATAAAACTAACCCCTAACCCTAAACCTAACCGGATATTGATGGGTGTAAATGAAAAACGTCCTTTCTTAATCGAGATCAAAAAGGGGTGCCGAAAGGTCATATGGTCAAAATATTTACAATTACTTGTGTCGATAAAAAAACTGGGGGGGGGGGCTGTAAAATACCATTTTCATATCGCATTAACTTGTCGATAAAAACATCCTTCAAACCGCAACAACATTCCTAACTAGCAAAGTGCACTTTATCAGCAGGCGCCGCCTTAGGGCAGGAGGCCAGGATGACAGCATCCAAAAATCACTGAAAACAATAAAGCATGTTTATTATACTATGAGAATTAACTAAAATATGACAAATATAAAGGTAGTTTTATGATTTGGCTTTATTCTCAGGTCATAACCACCACGGGTAAAGAAATTCCTTCCTGATCAGATAGTCGTGTCTAATGCCAACAGTAAGGCCTAAGCCCGAATTGCTGAGAGATTATCTTGGGGTCGGAGGTGGGTCCTTTTTCCTGCACATGTTTTGGAGGGGTTTTTCCAGTGTGAAAGGCTCATGGAGTTTGTTACTTTTTATTTAAAAATCTCAATTTCATTTTAACCCAACAGTCTAACTGAGAAGCAATTTCTGATGAGTAAAAGCTCCACATCCTACAAGGAAATGTTTAACATTGCAAGGGTGTTTTGACACGTTTCACAACTGAAAGAATCGTATATAAAACAATAAAAAACTTTATTGAAAATAATTATCAGAATAAACCTATATTATCTGGTTAGTTAAAAAGAATTTACATATAAAATATATTTCTCCTTTTAAATTTGAGTTCTTATCAAATAAAATGTTGATATTTTATCCAGGCTGTATTTACTTGTAAAATCAAGCCTGATAAAATGAAAACTTATTCAGTTTTATTTAATTTTCTTTGTTTTTGTTTTATTGAAAGATTTTGTATTTCATAAAGAATGATCAAGTTCTTGTAAGGTCAATTTAAAAAAATTAATTTTTCTTACATTTGAAAAAAATATCAAAGAAATAAAAGGAAAAAAAACATGTGGAGACTTTAGAAGCAAATGTAAATATATACAACAAAACAATTTTGAATTTGATGACAAATAATAACCAAATTGTATAAATCCATAAATGTTGATATATGAAAAAAAAAAAAGAAAAAAGAAAATGATTAAGACACCTGCATTGCATTATTTGGCTTCAACATTTGGCAATTGACCAAAAAGAATTTATTGGCCAGAAATATTTTGAACACGCAATATTGTGGTGGACTTTAGTTGCTATAATTAAGTAGAACATTTTGCCTTTCAAGTTTAATGATATATTCAAGTGGGACAAAGATAAAAACTGGCAAAACATAACCAAAAACTGAGAAATTATAGAATGAAGAATATGTTGAAAATAAGATAATTTGGTAAATTAATTTAACTGAGACATAACTCTATATGGAAAGGAACAAAAATCTAAATTCAGTAGTCATAGTCATGTATGAATCAAATGAAAATCTTATAATTAACACTCGTATCGAAAAGAATGAAATGGGTTCTAGGAGGTCCCTATTAGATAAACCAACAGCTATGAAATTCAGGTATAAACATGTTTATGAGGTTTCATGTGTTGATAATTAGTTTTTATTTAAAAAAAAATTTTTAACAGAGTAATATATGAACACAAGAAGCGAATCAAGATTGAATCAATCTCAGTCAAGACAGAAATGGATCCAACCAGATCAAGTAGGATTGAAGAGCGAGGCTTTCATTCCACAGCAGTCTACATGCAGCCACAATGACAAGACGGGAGGGCAAATGGGTTTTTGTTTATGTGGTAAGTCATTAATTCCTCTTCTTTCTCTTTTCAGATCCTTTACTAGTGCGATCTTACTAACGTTTGTCTTACTTTAAAGCTTGTTATAGAGCTATGCGTACGAGCCCTTCAGTCATCGCATAGAGGTGGTTCATACTATGAAAGATACTTTTAGTGAAGTCTAATAGTTAACTGATATCGCTGCGGTTGTGAACGTCGGATGCATTTCAGGTGGGTGAAGTCGTGTTATATCGGAAGGTGGCTGTAGTCTACATAATAGTGATTATTAGCGTTTGTTTGTCTCCTCCGTACTTAATGGACAGCGCACTTCTCGTTTCAGTTCGAGAGTGTTTAATAGTAGTAACTACCTATTTTTTTTTTTTTTTGCTAACATATTCTATCTCTCTTTTTTCTTCTTGGGTTCCATTAAAAACTAAGTGTAATTCAAATTGCTGCCATTAATATTTACTATAACCGAAGTGAAAATAAATATAATGGAAATAGAAATCAAAGTCCGAAGTTGTAATATAAACAGTTGAGTCGATGGGTGGTGACTCAGTGTGTAGAACAACAAATAAGCCGATGAGGAAGATAGACATTCAAGTTTCTTCCTTGTCAATGAAATATTTATGTATACAGCACATTACAGTGTGTATATAATTAATAAGAGACCGAATATCATTTGGTTTTTATTATGTCATAGCAAAACAAAGTATTTTCTCGGTATTATTACAACGATTTTTTTTTCCCCTCAACAGCAAAGATAAATTGCAGCGTTGAATTCTATAATCGGCGATTCTTCTTTTCTTTAATCTTTAACATAAAATTCACCACTTATCCTTTATTTATTATTTTGATTCAGATTACTTACATATATTTACATAATTTCATTCTATCAAGATCTGATAACATATATCTTTCTCTTTGGCATATCTTATGCTTGAATAGGATTAAAACATCTATTTCTTTAATCTTTGGGGTACGAAAAAAAGCTATATCACACGAATAAATGGCCATAGGTATAATTAGTTCTTTGCCAATATGACTCGGTTCGGATCTTTTAATTACCTCGAAGCAGTAACCGTGAACGGCACAGTGCTATTTTAGTTTAAGGCTGCATTACTTAAAAAAATCGATCTTCTTTGTACATCAGTTATTTCGGACTTATCTTTCTTGTCTATCATCTCTGCATATTCTTAGTTTCATAGTAATATGATGGTTAAGAATTCTGGGAAAGTCAAATGGTTTTGACTACACGCAGTCTGTATGGCCTCAGAACTCCCCAGATCTTAACCCCATGGATTATTATGTATGTGAAGCTGTTGAGAAAGATACCAATCATCGTGCCAGTACTACAAAAGCCCAGTTAATTAATCAACAGAATTACGGTAGTTCTTGAGACCCTTCCCAGGGAAACTGTAACATCAACTTCCTCCAGGTTCCAGAGCAGGATTGGGGCCATGATCGATGCTAATGGCGGTTATTTTGAGTGAAACTTGTTGACAGTAGTGTAATTTCCGTGCCTGTTGAATTTCTTTACAATCCATTAAATTTTGTAGTTACCAAGCACTTTTTCATTTTCCTTATGAAATTGTCAAATTTCTCCCGAACACCCTGTATATATTTATATACATACATATATATACATATACACACACACACATGATCCACTATCTCTAATGTCTCTAGTCTACACACACACATACTTATAATACAGACCTAAGGAAGTGCATGGCGTAATGGTTAAAGTTATGGGAAATGGACTCGTCGCCCCGAGTTCAAATCCTGGACTTGGTAATTGCATTTCACTTAGCGCTAATACCCTTGGGAAAGGTATGAATCCTACTCTCTCTCCAGCTATGGATAAATAGTAGGGCAGACTGGGCTCTTTAACCTCGATTAGGCAACCGGTCTAGGAGAGGGAAAACTCTGAATTCAAACATTTTGAACTCTGCTTAAGAAATTGGCCTTTTGTCACATCCTGCTCATGCGGAGGGGTTGGTATATATATATATACAGACCTATATGGGGCTTGCCTTAATTTCACACTGCATGTTGCACATGTGCCTGCCAGTTGCATATTACAGCACGTGCAGCCATGCGTTGTGTCATAACTGTCAGTATTGTGGAGTAGAAAAGATGAGACTAACCAATTGTGTCAATCAGTCAAAACCCCACCCTTTCGACTGGGGCTGTAGAATATACATCAATTTCACAGCTGCAATATAATAAAACGGGCTAGGGATTGGCCATAATGGTTATAGGGTTGG
Source organism: Doryteuthis pealeii (assembly GCA_023376005.1). Lineage (NCBI taxonomy): Eukaryota > Metazoa > Mollusca > Cephalopoda > Myopsida > Loliginidae > Doryteuthis > Doryteuthis pealeii. The sequence goes on from CM042148.1 coordinate 21,963,535, forward strand.
GACAATCATAGGTAATTATGAACTTTTGTTTAGTAAATTAGGGTGTCCCAGAAAAAACAGAACCCACAAATTTTGTAATAAAACTGTTAATTTTAACTAGCGGGGTTTAGGGTTAGGGTTTAGGTTTTTTTCCTTATTTTAATAGATATTAGATGTTGTTTGCTTTTTAAAAATCTGAACCATATGACCTTTAGGCACCCTTTTTGATCTCGATTCAGAAGGACATGTTTTTCATTTACACAATCAATATCCGGTTGTTTGTTAACAGACGATTTTTAGAGTTTTTTAAAATTATAAAACTAACCCCTAACCCTAACCCTAACAAACAACTGGATATTGACAGTGTAAATGAAAAACATGTCCTTCTGAATCGAGATCAAAAGGGGTGCCTAAAGGTCATATGGTCCAAACATATTTTATTAAATATATGCTGTAACCTTATTATATACCTAAAACTTTTGTTACAATTTATGGGCAGTCATAGACTGTGAACGTATCTGTAGCTAGGAATTTGAATTAAGGTCTGTTAGATTTAGAAGAAGACCAGCCCTTAAATAGAAGTCAGCCCAGATAAAATGGGGGCCAGACAAGTTAGACGAAGAAGTAGACACAGTAAGCAATGTGTCAGTAACCAGAGAAGTTACCAGATAAGATCTACCATCTCTAATATATCACTCTGCCGCCCTGTCGGCTGGAGTGTTAGAATGCATCGACTGCACCTTTGCAGAGGGGTAAGGCTCCCCCAATGGGGCTACCTGTTGGCCGTGGGTGGTGACCCGTGATGTTTAAGGATAGAACCCGGGTGGATGAACAGTTCATGACTTGCAATACTCCACTTTGGCCCTATCTTGGGCTAGACAGGCGGTCAGAGAGGCCCCCTCCGATCCATCGGCTGGTCACGTCAAGCCCTAACACCTATATGATTCTCCCAAACCTATTGCCCTATGGCAAACCCCAACCCCTTTTTATCATATGGATGCTAGAAGGCAGTGACTGAGAGTCTACATGTCCTGGGAATGACGTTAAACTCTATCTGATGGTGAGGTTCCACTTTTGGAGGTTTGGGGAATGTGGAGCACCCCATTCATCACCATTGCTCCCTGGTCCACTCTGACCCGGAGTGGTAGTACCTATTAGGGCCCCATCTATGGGTTAAATAGAAAAATGTATTTATAAAAAAATTGTATTATCCATTAAGAATTGATTTATTTCAAAACTTTATCGGCATTAAATGACCCACTGAGGTTGATATGCTGTAAAACAAAACCAAACCAAACCAAATCTATCACTCTGTCTCTCTTGCTCTATTACATACCCATGAACACTCTCTCCCCGTTTATATACTCGATGAGGAACCAGTATATAACACTTTCAGAGACTGCCAACTAAAAAATGGACCACTATATGCAATTATCTCAGACTATAACCAGAAGATCCACAACAGTATGGTGATCAGAGAAATGTCTACATTTTTACTTACTTATCTAATTTGTTGAGAATAGAGGAAAGTGTGGATATAACAACACAGACAGTTAAATTCAGTTGATATTTTGCCTCATTATTGGATGAAGCTTCTTTAGAACTTTATTGACATAAGTACTTGTACATTCTGCTTTTATAGTGAAAAGGTGAATGGGTGAAGGGTGAGGAAAAGTCAGGTGGGGTTGGTGTGTAGGGACTTTTATTTTTCTATGGGGTCAGTCAGTTGACTTAGAAGAGAATTTGACATTTGGAGTGTGGGTCAAATGTGTTGATGTGTATCAGAAGAAATTTGATAGTCAGGGTAGGTCAGTGTAAGGAGTGCAAAAACAACAGAGGTATAGTCATTATGGACTCTTCACAATACAGCAATAAAATGTTTGAATTATTGAATGACCAAAACACATAAGTACAAAACTGGTTACTAACACCAACACTCCACTCGGGACACTGACTTAGGCTAATGGGCCGGTCGGAGAGGCCCATCAGCAGCAAACAATAGCTAAAAAAAACCAAATAAATCCTCTTAACAAGTTGTATAAAAAATTAATCATAGCTGGTTGAGTAAATGCAGAAGTATATATCTCTTTCGAATTTGTAGACATTTGGCCGCTAGATTTGGCTCAGTCGAGGAGGCAGTGGCTCAGATCAGTTGAAATGGGAAAAATAGGAAACAAACTCTCAAGCCAAATAGTACATATCTACCCAACCCCTCTACTACAGGCAGGATGTGAAACAAGATCAAAACTTAAGTGGAGTTTAACAGGTTTCAATTCACAGTTTTCCTTCTCCTAAACTTGTTGCTGTACCATGGCTGAACGGCCCAGTCTGCCCTACTATTTACCGATAGCTGGAGGGAGAATAGTTCTATGCATACTTTTGGTTATATGCATGGAGGTGTATGGTGTAATGGTTAGAATCCAAGGAAATGGACTCGTCCACCCGAGTTCAAATCCTGGATGTGGCTGTTTGTATTTCACATAGCACTAATACCCTTGGGAAAGGTATGAATCCATATATTCTTCCTCCAGCTATGGGTAAATAGTAGAGCAGACTGGGCTCTTTAAATTTGGATAGGTGACCAGTATAGGAGAAGGAAAACTCTGAATTCAAACCTGTTAAACTCCGCTTAAGAAATTGACCTTGTGTCGCATCCTGCTCGTGCGGGGGGGGGTAAATATATATATATATGCATACCTTTCCGGTATGAAATGCAAATTGTCTTGTCCAAAATTTGAACTCAATTTCCTACAATCATAAACATTTCACAACAAGGGCCTTTAGTGAAATAGTAAACTACACTGGCTATTTAAGCAGACCACATATGCAAACTGATGCCCACTCTCAGCCATTTGGCTGGGTGGTGCCACACGTAGGTTGCTGCGTTTGCTCTTTCTGGCATAGATTCCTCTATCCAACTGTCAACCAACATGATCTCCCAAACACTGAGCTTAAATAGACAGCTCTCTCTAAGTGCCTTCCTCAAGGTGGCTGTTGATTGGTCAATGCAAATTATCAACTAGTATCACAGTTGATCTTCTCCAAACAAGCAATTTATTAAGGGTGGATAACTTGGTTATACTAACAGAAGGAAGCAATGGACACTGAGAAATTTCTTACTTTTCCTTGGGCAAATCTGTATGTATAGTCCAGAGTTCTAAATCCTTTCTCCAGGTTTCATAATTATCCTTATCTTCCCTGAATTGTGGTGGGGTCTTCCTATTGCAGGCTATGTTTGCTCTGCTACCAAATGTTGTTCTTTCTGGCATAGAATACTCTATCCAAGTGTCAACCCCCTTGGTCTCCCAAACACTGAGCTTAAATAGACAGCTTTCTCTAACTGCCTTCCTCAAGGTGGCTGTTGATTGGTCAATGCAAATTATCAACTAATACCACAGTTGATCTTCTCCAAACAGGCAATTTATTAGGAGTGGATAACTCAGTTATCCTAACAGTCTGCCCCTTTTAAGTCTTTTCATATGAACCCAGTATGGATGCTGAAGCGTTATACAACAGACAGAACCGGAAACAATGCAGCAATTACATAGGTTACCGAGGAAGTGGAAGAGGAGGAAAGAGTAACCCACTTGGTGCTGATGGCCAATGTATCCTCATGGATATTAAAATGAGACTAATTATTGCAAAAGTTCTCTTGCACAGTGGAAGCATGCTGGGCCCATAACCCAGAGGTCTGTAGATCGGAACTACGCTCTGCTACCAAATGTTGTTCTTTCTTGCATAGATTCTTCTATCCAAATGTCAACTGCCATGGTCTCCCAAACATTGTTTTTCATTATAAGATTTAAAGCTCTTATAATAAGTTGGAAGGCTCATAGTAACCTTCCAATGTGGGTACATGTATGTACATGAAATATTCCGACAAAGGAGTTAGAAGATACTAACAAACAGACTTTAATACTTGAGCACATAGAAATACATTCAGGACAGGAATACATATACTCATCACAAAAGGTATAGCAATACATAGACAACAGATACCTAAATGCATTATAAAGGAAGTAGGATGTAGGACTTATGTCCTAAGGTTGCTCACTTACTAAAAGCTAAGTGGGAGGCAAAGCCCCCCACTTAAGGGTAAGAGGCACAAGCATCTACACCATGTGAAGTGTTTGCTGGTCCCAGAGGAAAAGAGAACTCAGAATTTCCGGCTGCTGCCTAAATACTCTAGCCACCTATCGGCGAACACCTGCAACAAGGGAAGATAACCATTTTGGACTCATGTCCACCCAGAATTACCATTTTACTGACCCAACATCATCGTTATGGAAAGTCTCAGAGGAAAAGAGAACTCAGAATTTCTGGGCTGCTGCCTAAATACTCTAGCCACCTATCGGCGAACACGTGCAACAAGGGAAGATAACCATTTTGAACTCATGTCCGCTCGGAATTACCATTTTACTGACCCAACATCATCATTATGGAAAGTCCCAGAGGAAAAGAGAACTCAGAATTTCCGGGCTGATGCCTAAATACTCTAGCCACCTATCGGCGAACACGTGCAACAGGGGAAGATAACCATTTTGGACTCATGTCCACTCGGAATTACCATTTTACTGACCCAACATCATCATTATGGAACGCAACTGCTACACAGCAAAATATTTTATACCATCTAACTCAGTTGCCAAAAAACAAAAAAAAACCTAATCTTTCTAGCTAGAGTGATTTCCATTTTTCCCTTTCCCCGTAATATTTATGGAAAATACACCTTCTTCCAAATCAATAAATATAAAAGTCAGTTACCAACAGAAATTCATTATTGAATTTTTCTTTTAATCAATAAACCAAAAAAGTCAAGTTCAAATTTTGAATCTAGCTCCCAACCGTGAAGTTTAAGCACACAAAACAAAAACGAATCACCAGGAGCCAATTTTTTTAAAAACATCTATATGTCTGCTGTCACTACATGGGAACACGTCACATGACCACTAAATTGATTAAAGATCCACTAACAGTTCAACTGTTTCCTCTTCATTTTAGGAACAAATTGGAGCCAGTTATAAATAGAAGGGAAAGTGAATCTAAAGTTCAGGGGTGACGTTGATGACAGTTGAGACTGTTTCATAATGACTATTTCTCCCTCGACCCACTCACCTTTTCACTGACACAATCAGCAGTCAACAGCAAAGCTTTAAAAATCCACATGCCTAACAATTACTACTGTATGGATTACATCCCTTACCTGCCATGGTTCTCCTATTTGATGCTAGTGAACACGAAAGGTAATTGCTTCCCATGTCTGTCAATAGCCACTAGGTGGCATGGCCAGCAACATTATAAAAGAAGAAATGACAAAGTCAAAACCCTCTTTTACCTTGTCTCAATAACAAACTCTCAAACCAAATCACAGTGAGTAACAACGCACACGTTATGCTATTTTACAATTTGTAAGATAATTACTTCATGTGTCTGCCAATAGCCACTAGGTGGCATGGCCAGCAACATTATAAAAGAAGAGGTGACAAAGTCAAAACCCCTTTTTACCTTGTCTCAATAACAAACTCTCAAGCCAAATCACAGTGAGTAACAATGCACACGTTGCATTAATTTACAATTTGTAAGATAATTACTTCATGTGTCTGCCAATAGCCACTAGGTGGCATGGCCAGCAACATTATAAAACAAGAAGTGACAAAGTCAAAACCCTCTTTTACCTTGTCTCAATAACAAACTTTCAAGCCAAATCACAGTGAGTAACAATGCACAAGTTATGTTATTTTACAATTTGTAAGATAACTATTTCCTGTGTCTGCCAATAGCCACTAGGTGGCATGGCCAGCAACATTATAAAACAAGAAGTGACAAAGTCAAAACCCTTTTTTACCTTGTCTCAATAACAAACTCTCAAGCCAAATCACAGTGAATACCAACGCACAAGTTATATTATTTTACAATTTGTAAGATAATTACTTCATGTGTCTGCTGATTGCAACTAGGTGGCATGGCCAGCAACATTATAAAAGAAGAGGTAACAAAGTCAAAACCCTCTTTTACCTTGTCTCAATAACAAACTCTCAAGCCAAATCACAGTGAGTAACAACGCACACGTTATGTTATTTTACAATTTGTAAGATAATGTTATTTTACAATCTGTAAGAAAATTACTTCATGTGTCTGCTGATTGCAACTAGGTGGCATGGCCAGTAATATTATAAAACAAGAAGTGACAAAGTCAAAACCCTTTTTTACCTTGTCTCAATAACAAACTCTCATGCCAAATCACAGTGAGTAACAATGCACACGTTGTATTAATTTACAATTTGTAAGATAATTACTTCATGTGTCTGCCAATAGCCACTAGGTGGCATGGCCAGCAACATTATAAAACAAGAAGTGACAAAGTCAAAACCCTCTTTTACCTTGTCTCAATAACAAACTCTCAAGCCAAATCACAGTGAATAACAACGCACACGTTATGCTATTTTACAATTTGTAAGATAATTACTTCATGTGTCTGCCAATAGCCACTAGGTGGCATGGCCAGCAACATTATAAAAGAAGAGGTGACAAAGTCAAAACCCTTTTTTACCTTGTCTCGACAAGAAGTAACAACACACAAGTTGTATTATTTTACAAGTTATAAGGTAATAACTTCCCATGTCTACCAATAGCCACTAGGTGGCATGGCCAGCAACATTATAAAAGAAGAGGTGACAAAATCAAAATCCTCTTTTACCTTGTCTCAATAACAAACTTTCAAGCCAATCACAGTGAATAACAATGCACTCGTTATATTATTTTACAATTTCTAAGATAATTACTTCACGTGTCTGCTGATAGCCACTAGGTGGCATGGCCAGCAACATTATAAAAGAAGAAGTGACAAAATCAAAACCCTCTTTTACATTGTCTCGACAAGGAGTAACAAACACAAGTTGTGTTATTTTACAAGTTATAAGTAATTGCTTCCCATGTCTACCAATAGCCACTAGGTAGCATGGTCAGCAACGTTATAAAAGAAGAGGTGACAAAATCAAAATCCTCTTTTACCTTGTCTCAACAAGGAGTAACAACACACAAGTTGTGTTCCTGTCCACAGACAGGGGTGATTTGCACCCCAGAAACTCAGTGTCACATGGCACACGATAGCATGCTTAATATGTAAGTCTTTCCTTTTCAATTATCTGCACATCAAAGACTTAACACTTTCTCTACTAAAGACTCCTTTTCATATCAGAACATTTCGCTCATACAACTTTGTATAAGTACTTCTTTGTATCTCATATGTTTCTATTGTATTTGGTTAGATTTGCTCAGACAATAAAATACTCTCCTTAATGCGAATTGTCCTCACGTTCATTCTGTACGAGGAAAGGATATTAAACCAATTATACCTGCCCTGTCGGCTGGGGCGTTAGAATGCACAGACTACACCTCTGCAGAGGGGTAAGACTCCCACAACGGGCCACCTGTTGGCCGTGGGTGGCGACCCGTGATGCTTAAGGATAGAACCCAGGTGGATGAGCAGTTCATGACTTGCAATACTCCACTTTGGCCCTATCTTGAACTAGACGGGCAGTCGGAGAGGCCCCCTCCGATCAATCGGCTGGTCATGTCAAGTCCTAGCACCTATATGATTGCCCCAACCCTATTGCCCTATGGCAAGCCTCAACCCCTTTTTATCATATGGGTGCTAGAAAGCAGTGGCCGAGGGTCTACATGTCCTGGGAATGACGTTAAACTCTATCTGATGGTGAGGTTCCAGTTTTGGAGGTTTGGGGAATGTGGAGCACCCCGTCATCACCATTGCTCCCTGGTCCACTCTGACCCGGAGTGGTAGTACCTGTTAGGGTCACATCTATGGGTTAAATAGAAAAATGTATTTATAAAAAATTTGTATTATCCATTAAGAATTGATTTATTTCAAAACTTTATCGGCATTAAATGACCCACTGAGGTTGATATGCCATAAAACAAACCAAACCAAACCAATTATCCTTCTACATTTCCCACGTTCAGTTCCCACGGATATATGCTTACATTTTCTCATCTAACAGGTTAAAAAATAATCTTTTTTACTTACAATTGTTTTGTTATTTTATTGGTTCATATTTGTTACAAATCTTTATATATATATATATATATATATATATATATATATATATATATATATATATATATGTGTGTGTGTGTGTGTGTGTGTGTGTGTGTGTGTGTGTGAAGTTAAACTTTATTTTTTGCTCTACTTAGGTATTGAGCACTTTTTACATTTTAGCTTTAGATAATCCTAGCAGTTTATATATATATATATATATATATATATATATATATATATATATATATAAAATGTTATAGTATTAATCAAGTATTTTCGGTTGGTACGCCCCTCTTGGTCTTTTTTTTTTTTTTTTTTTCCCAGGTGAAGTTTGGTATTATATTTTTACTATGAAACTATTTGTTTTTTTGTTGTTTTTTTTCTTACCGCAAAGGTTTACTAATAAGTTTAATATATTATATATATATATATTTATTGCAAATAAAGAAATTTTACAAATAGTAAGCTGGAGAGAAAAAGGGGAAAAAAAAAAAAAAAAAAAGAAGTAAATCAGCTAAACAGTTTGAAAAAAAATCAAACTGCACAAAAATGATCATCAAAAAGAAAAAGCAACCAAAAGAGTCAAATAAGCTAATATGTATACAACCTAAATTGAGTCAGACACTACCTACCTAAGTTTCACCTAAAGCATCTTCCGAATAATACTGATGATCCTTTAGTTGAAGCCTAGGTAGGTAGTGTCTGACTCAATTTAGGTATTATATATATATATATATATATATATATATATATATATATATTTAAAAAATGCATCTTATTAGAACACGCATTTCCAACAACGCAATCTAGAAAACAATCAGAAACTAAATGGATTCTAAAATTACAAACGCACGTGAAGGGATTAAACGCAGATATCGGAATTTCTCCGTTATTACAAATATTTCACAGACGCTGCCACTGTCGATAACAACAGAGACAAAGAAACCGTTAAACAGTAATAACATTTGACAAAGAGTATCTAACGAACCTGAAAATTTATGACAAAAAATAATTAAAAAAATAAGTGAATCCAATACTCCATAATATCGAGTTCATTCATTTATACATTTTTAATGCTTCATAATAACGCCCAATTTTTAAAAAAACATTTTTTTAAATATATATACCGAGAGAAGCATACGGAGACCACCTAAAATACAACATGAATATATATATATATATATATATATATATATATATATATATATATATATATATACACAAGGTTTGTCAAAAAAGTACTGAGATTTTGTTTTAAAACATCCTGTTGAGTATTTTCTAAGTCCACATCCCCATTCCTATAAGGATTTATCAAAAAATGGCTAAAAATGGCCTTTTCATTTAAAGTTACCTGTTATTTCCCCTAAATCAAAGACTTCTAAATATGTTTAATATTACATTTAAACAAAGGCTATCATTTGGGGTAGATTAGGAAAACAAATGATTTCCGGCTGGGTGGAATGAGGTGGTATAGGATGTTAAGAGTTAACGTTCCATTCATTCTTAATTTCTATCTCGGTAAATACAGCTTTAAACTTGGTACTTTTTTGACACTTTGTATTCTGAAAAAAATATTGAATGAAACATTTTTTTTCAGAATACAGGTGTGTCAAAAAGTACCAAAAAATCTTGATACTTTTTTGACACACCTTATTAATATTATCTTCAAATTTTTTTGTCCGTTCAAAAGAAGAACCATTAAAAAACTTCTGATGATTTTTTTTTTTAAATTCAGATTAGGGAAATAATGAAAATTATAAACGAAAAACAATGTTTACATTTTTACACCATTAAATCAATTGAAATTTAACGTAGCCAAAAACAAGTTATGACTAGAAGCTTTTTAAAAAATTCTATGAAAAATCAATTGATGTTCCGATTTTTATGAAAATTTCAATAATAATTTACCTTTTGATGAAAATATGTCTGAAATAGTTTTTTCCTAAAATATATCAGGGAAATATTTTTTACGAGGTCTACCCTCCCCCCTATTTTATTTTATAAAATATGAAAAAATGAACCGACAAAAACGATTTTTACTTTTTTCTATAAAGATAAGAGTCTGAATAATTATATCAGAAGATTTTTATAAGTTTCAATGCCAGAGTTTTTTTTGTAAAAGAACCATGAATACAGAATTCTGCTAAAAAATATCAATAAAGAAACTGACCCTGTTATAAAAAAAAAACGGACTGTTTTACTTATTTTTCAAGATAACGGTGAGTATTTTTTCCCCAATCGGATAATTTGATGTTTGAATTAATTGTTTTTCTTTGTAACAACTCTTTATGTTGGTTATTTCTTTCTTTTTTTGCGAGATTTTTAAAAAAGTTTAAAAAATATTTACGTTTCTTCCATCAATATGGCCTAAACTGATCACGTGACGTATTTTGGTGGTACCTAGTATAGTGTATTATATATGTCCATTTTCCTTTTGTTTGTCAAGTTTTATCTTTAAACATATTCTTTTGTCAGATTTCATGTTTATTTCACCTAAATATATATTCTACCAGCACGGAAATATCTGGACTCCCATGTGCTTGAAGAACAAGGAAAGAACACATAACTCTACCACACGTGGTAGAATATTAACTGGCTGCTAATACCGTTAGTAACCAGTCATTCTATTCACACTGGCTATTTCTAAACACTAGGTACCACCAAAATAGATCACGTGATCAGATTAGGCCACATTGAAGGAAGAAACGTAAAAAAAAAAAAACTTTTTTTTTAAATCTCGCAAAAAAGAAATAACGAACATAAAGAGTTATTATTAAGAAAAACAATTAATTCAAAGATCAAATTATTCGATTGGGGAAATTTACTCACCGTTATCTCGAAAAATAAGTAAAACAGTCCGTTTTTTTTATAACACGGTCAGTTTCTTTATTGATAAATCTTTAGCAGAATTCTGTATTCATGGTTCTTTTACTAAAAAAAATTCTGATATAATTATTCAGACTCTTATCTTTATAGAAAAAAAGTAAAAAAGTTTTTTGTCGGTTCATTTTTTCATATTTCATAAAATAAAATGGGGGGGGGTAGACCTCATAAAAAAAGTATTTCCTCTAATATATTTTAGGAAAAAACTATTTCAGGCATATTTTAATCAGAACGTAAATAATTATGGAAATTTTCGTGAAAATCAGACCATTAATTGATTTTTCATAGAATTTTTTTTTAAAGCCAGTAATCATAATTTGTTTTTGGCTACGTAAAATTTCAATTGATTTAACGGTGCAAAAATTTAAACATTGTTTTTCAACCATAATTTTCATTATTTCCGTATGCTGATAATTTTTTTTAAATCATCAGGAGTTTGTTTAATGTTTCTTCTTTCGAATACATGAAAAAATTTCAAGATAATATTAACTTTTATGCAAGTTTCATTGTGTTAAATATGAGTGGGGGGAATTTCACAGAAAATTGGTGGTACCTACGACACGTTATTTCTGGCCAATGACACAAGTTAGAGATCACACTACGATCCTACTTTCAAGCTAGAGGACAAGTTTGGACATCTCACCACCGATGTTCATAGAACCATAGTATGGTTTATGTCTATCAGGGGACAGTCTCTCCAAGCAGTATGGTAGGAATAAACGAGAAAACTGTTCGTTTTTACCCACTTAAATTCATTTCCGATAATGCCCAAGCCGAATTTTTATTGTGGCGAGCCGGAAGTTCTTACTTCAGCAGACGATAATCAAATGACAAAAATAAATAGTCTGCGCAGGGGATTGCGCACCTAGTAAAAGAAAATTTAAAATAAAAATTTGTACAATTTCAACCAATGGGAGACGTTCGCGCCTAAAAGAAATTTATCAAATAGACCCCTTTTTGGAGCCTATCCTGGACTATAAAAAAGCCAACTTTTCGGATCCTAACCCGAAAGATCTCACTTGTCTAAGGGAATTCACGTCACCCTTTTTAAGAACATTTCTCACACATGCTGAAGGTATGAACTATCTCTCTCTTTAAATAACCTACGCTATCGGGAGATAAACATTAGATGCATTCAACTTATGCCTGACTGTTGTGTTGACTTTAAACTTTCACCTTTTCTTTCTCACTTAGAGATTTATAACATCTCTGGTTATATTTTACGTTGAACTTTTCAAAAAGCACCTTTTTACAGAACTTTGCCAAGTATTCTGTATTACCTTTTGTAAACTTCATGTTAATACAATGTTGTTTGTTTTAATTGTGAGTTCTTGTCTTTTATGCCATTTGCTTATATAATTATATTCTTATAGTGTGATGTGTACTTTGACTAAATAATCTACAAGGTTATGAAAACCCTAGCCACTAATATTTAGTTACCCCTAACTCTACCATCCTCTATAGAATAAACGAAAACTGTTCTTTTTTACCGCAGTACCTGCCTTTCGCCTAAAAAGAGACAGGGCCGGGTTTATTAACCGGTGCCAGGGGCGCCTCAAAAGGGGAATGCCGACGGGAGCACGCATTTTTTTTTACACTGGCCATCCCATGAGCTTCGGTTTGTTCGTGGATTGACCACATTAAAATGACCTTGTGGGAGGTGCGTGTTTTTCTCCCCTAGATATGACACACAGTCCTCAGATTGCTTACAGTACCTGCAGTTGCTTAAGTGGTCACCCAACTAAGTATTGAACAGGCTCATCACTTAGTATCTTTTTTATGTTGGGCCAAACAAAATGATCACGTATTGTCATAGCTTTTTGTGCGACGAGCAACTATGAGTGTGATTTGATTTAAATTAAATAAAAGAAGAAAGAACAAGAGACACACATGAAATTATCAGAAAGACATATCTAATAATGATGCATGGCGGGAAGTATCGAGTAGTGACGTCACAGTAAAAAGGAACAAATTTATCTTTGTAGTAATGGAACTTAATAGTTAGTTGTGTTAATATTACTCTATTAGTAGTAGTATGAATACATAGCATCATCTTTTTTTTTAGTTTAGATTTTTCTTTGAATGGTTGGTACAGGGGAGATAATTTCCCAATGTAAAGTGCTTATTGTATTCTCTGTATTTTACTCTCTGTGTTCTGTTGTGGATATTTTGGTAATTTTGGTGATGTTGTTTTTGTTGATATCGATCTGGGATGTTTGGTATCATATTCTCATAATCGATATCTTTGGATGTTTCTATATATTCCTTTGTTTTGATTAAATAATATCCGCTACGTTTTATTTACCTCGCTACATATGAACCTAGTTCATTAGTTGTTGTTTTTTTTGTTGTTTTTTTTGTTTTTTTTATTATTATTTTGCCAGTTGTTATGATTTTATTCGTTATTTGAATTTTATGCGTTCAATGTCGTTTGGTCTCGGCAGAGGCAGTTCACGTGAAGAATGAGATTTTTCTGTTGTTCAAGATATTCTTGACTTTTTGCGATGACAAAATATTTGGGATATTTGTACGTAAGCTTCTCTTCATGAGTTTGTAGCGGGACGGACCACCGTTGTAAACTAGTTCTTCATTTGATTTGGCCTAGTGCATGTTAGCCCCGTGAACAAGAGAAATGAATTACTGTCTCGCATTTCGCGAGCGATAAAAAGGTGGTGTGTCAGCTGCTACACAAAGTTCGGTCACCAAGGGGGGGGGAATATTTTTACATATGTGGGGTAAGGTTTAGTTCGTTCGTACTTGAATCCTATCCCCAATAAAGCTGGTTCTTCCTTCTTGTGGGCGGGGTAAGCTGAAAATGGAATTTAAGGAACGAAAGGGGAAAGAGACAAAGGCAAGAGGTAGTTTTATGAATTAGGCTTTATTGACCAGGTCGTAGTCGCCTGTAGCAAGGGAATGTCCCCCTGGCTAGTAGGAGCGACCAGACCTGTTACTGCCTAAGTTCGAATGGCCGAGATATTCTTTTTGGGGTCGGGGACAGTCCTTTTTATCGGACATGCGCAGAGGGTTCTTCAAGTGAAAGCCCCAAGGGAGTTTTTTGTTTTTTGTTTTTATTCTGATTTTATTTTCGTTTTATTTTAATCCCCACACATACAAGACAGAATCATTTTTGGGTTAACAATTCAGCAGAATTCTTGAAAATGATATTTTCAGGGATGAACAATGATACAAACATTGGATTAAGTGGACTGCTAAGACCACGGGTTTGTTGTTTGTTGGTCGGAGGTAATTTTTATGTGAAAACACGCGTTTTCCCTTGGTAGAGAAAATAGGGAGAGAAATATTGTTTTGTTAATAAAGTTGTTGTTTGTTGGTTGGTGGTAATTTTTATGTGAAATGTAACATCAAAGAAACAAGTAAAACATTACAAGTAATGAACAATGAAATTTGATTCGTAAAAAAAATTGTCCTTCATATGTGTATTATAAATTGTATCAAATGAACAACAAGTTACAAAGATATAGTTTGGTTAATGAATTTTCCTTTTTACAAAGTCTTATTAGTGTTAAAGCTTACTTGTATTTCTGTTCACCCGGTTCTAACGGGATCGTACTCGTGACTCGCTTGCCACTCACTGCCTTCTGTCCTCTGCTACTAGAAAAATCCTTGTCTCTTCCCCCGCTCTCAGAATGTCCGTTAGTTGGCGGGAGTTTTGAATTTGGCGTCGGTCAGTCTGGCTTCGTCTATTTTTAGAATACGACCCTTTTTCTTTTTTTTTCTCTTAAACCTGCCCTAACAAGAATCTACAGCTTATGAACCATTACAGGTTAATATAGTTCTTATTGAAATAGTCTTTTTTTTTTCTTTTCTTTTTTTAGTGAAGTTTAATTTGTATGTCAGAACATTACATTGAGTTTAATATTATAGAAAAGTCTTTCTTTTCTCTCATAGAAAGAAGAATTGTTCATAAGTGAAATAATGCGTGCGTGTGGGGGGGAATAAAATAAAATTAGAATAAAGAAAGAAAATTAAAACAACAAACTCCCATGGGCTTTCAACGGAGGAACCCCCTGCGCATGTGCGACAAAAGGGACCGCCTTCCAGCCCCCAAAAGAATATCTCGGCCTTTTCGAGTTCAGACCTTAACTGGGTCTGGTCGCTCCTACTAACCAGGGGGATATCCCCTTGTCACAGACGATTATAGCCGGTCAATAAAGCCTGAGTCATAAAGCCACCTTCTGCCTTTGTCTCTTTCCATTTTCGTTCCTTAAATTCCTTCTTTTCAGCGCGACCACCAAATGAGATGGGTTAAAAACAAAAAGCCCTAAGAACACGCAACCAGAATATCCAGCTACATTTAAACCTTTAAAACACTCGTTGTGTTGTCTTCCCTTTGCCTGGAAGAGTTATCTTCCCTCTGGGTTCCCGTTTTTGACCACCAGGGTTTTTTTGTATTTTAAGCGCCTGTTTCGAACTCTCTTCCTCTTCTACGGGACCTCATGCACATGGGTTAGACATTTATGTCTACACCCTTCTCGTGTGGGCTTCTGTCCCCACACAACGCTAGTAAGTTTACTTGAAATTATGGACTCTCCTATCTCTATTTTGTTTGTTCTTGTAGTGAACTAATGTATACGTTTTTTTTATTGTATATCATCCCTTTCCTTGTATGTGTAATTCATGTCTTATATGTTTCTCCGTGTGCTGTCCAATTTATTAAAGTCCATTATGCTATGTTTAACACTCATGTCGAAGTTGTTTTGTTCAACTTATTATAACCTTGAACACAACACACTCTTCATACCCCATATGTGTATCCTAAAAAGGAATTTATTCATTTTTATTGTATTGGAGTTAGTTACTTGGAAGAAGTTCTTTGAGCGTTGAAAAGAGAAGTGTCTTTTAAAATTATTGGTACAATGAGATGTTAGTTTGTTTGTTTTGTTTTGTCTTTTGTTTTCTTTTTAGTAATAGTCTCGAGTAATCTTAGTAGTCCGGTGACAACTATTAGAGTCAGCCGAGTGTCTTGCATTATTAAGACTAGCAAATATATGCACCCACCGGGTGCAAGTATTTAAGTTTTAATGTAATAAAATATTTTATTAAATTAGAAAGGCTAATGAAACTAAATAAGAATGCAGATAAAAAAGATTTGAAACAGAGTGAGTATAATCGAAAAATAGAACAACTGAAACTTACTCTTCCATCACTCTCATGTTTCATTGTTATTTTTTCTAATTTATTTATTTAGTTAAAATAGGAAGTAAAGAATAAAATGACAGTTATTTTTTCTTGCTAATGGATTTCATTTAAGATTCATTGAAGAGATTTTTGCTTATATTCATTAAAATAAAACCAAACAGTTAGAAATCAATAACACTGAGCACATATTTATTAAATTCGATTTTTTAATATCAATATGCAAATTAGCCTTCCCGTTCACACTGTAAATCGCTATTTTGTTTTATATATAAATATAATTGCACATTGTTAGTATGTAGATATGGTTAACAGTATGAATAATGTAAACAATTTTATTAATAATTGAGGTTAAAATAAAAATAAAATCATGGAGAATGTGATGTCAATAACTAAGGGAATTGTTACTTGAGTAGTAAAATAGTTTCGGTTACAGACAGAAAAACACACAATCTCCATTATAATAGGATGTAAAGTTCTTATATTAATGTTGGAAGGCTCAGAGTAACATGTGTGTACAAAAAAAAACTTCGACAAAGTCATAAGATAATAACAGACTTTATTCCGTGAGTACATGGAGAAATACATTCAAGGCAAATATATAAGCATGCATAAAGAAAGTAGGTGTAGGACTTACGTCCTGAGGAATGGCACTTACTGATAGCTGGTTGGGGGCAACCTCCCCCCCCCACACTTAAGGGACAGAGGCGTCGATCGCCTAAACCATGTGAAGTCGTTGCTGGCCCGAGAGAAAGGAATTCAGAATTCCCGGGCTGCTGCCTAAATACTCTCGCCACCTATCGGCGAACAACTGCAGCAAGGGAAAATAACCCTCTTGGATTCGTGCCCCCTCCCCCCAGAATTACCATTTTGCTGACCCAACACATTTATGTGTCACGACTGGATCGACATTTCTAAGAATTTAAATTATTATCGAATTTTTGTTTCCTAATTGGTTAATAAATAGATCAGATGGATGTTTCTACGACATCTGCGTAAACCAACCTAACTTGGTTTTCTGATCCACGTGTAGGGATTACATTCCTTACTTGCTACGGTTCTCCTATTTGACGCTAGGGGACACGAGAGGTAATTATGAACCGTGTCTATCGGTGGCATAGCGAGCAGCATTACAAAACCAGAAGCAGCAAAGTTAAAACTCTTTTTTTAATCTTCTAGCCCTGGGAGAAGTAACAAACACTGGTAGCGTTTCCCGTCTACGGACGGGCGGATTTGCGTCCCAAGCATAGTTCACGGTACATGCTTAACACATAAGTCTTTAAACTTGCCTCTTTTACCAGCATCAATTATTTCTCCACTAAAATCCGTTTTCCTATTTGGATTTTTTCATATAACTCTGTATAAGTTCTTCCTCGTATCTCCTGTCATGTTTGTATTTGTTGGGATTAAAATAAAACGAAAATAAATAATAAAAAAACTAACTCCCATGGGCCTTCAACGGAAGAACCCTCCGCGCATGTGCGACAAAAAGGACTGTCCCCCGAACCCCAAAGGAATATATCGGCCTTTTCGAGTTCAGGCCTTAACTGGGTCTAGTCGCTTGTACTAGCCAGGGAGATTTTCCCTTGCTACCTCCTGCCTTTGTCTCTTTCTTTTTCGTTCCTTAAATTCCTTCTTTTAGTGCAAGCACCAAATGAGATGAGGTTAAAAGCAAAAACCCTAAGAAAACGCAACCAGAATATCCAGCCACCTTTAAACCATAAAATATCCAAACTCTTTCTACTCCATATATTCTCTTCTTTAAGTTTGTTCAGACAATAAATTATCCTTGTTAATACTTCGTCGAGAAGTGTTTCCACAATTATTCCGTACGAGGAAACAATGCTCAACCAGCGATCGTTCTTCTACACACGTTGTGCACAAATTTTTTTGATGTCTTGTGTCTTATGTCTGTTGTTGTTGTTTTTTTTTGGGGGGGGGGTACCTATTTAACCTGTTGGATCAGTAAAATGGTAATTCCGAGTTCTCTTTCCTATGGGACCGGCAAACACTTCACATGGTGTAGACGCTTGAGTGGGGAGATTTGCCCCCCACTTAGCTATCAGTAAGTGACATTCCTTAGGACGTAAGTCCTATATCCTACTTCCTTTATAATGCGTTTATGTATCTGTTGTCTATGTATTGCTATACCTTTTGTGATGAGTGTATCTATTCCTGTCCTGAATGTATTTCTATGTGCTCACTATTAAAGTTGTTTGTTTGTCAGAGTTTCATGTACACACATGTACCCACGTTGGAAGGTTACTCTGAGCATTCCAACATATCATAAGAACTTTACATCTTATAAACCAATAGTTGAGTTCCTAACAGGTACTACCATTTAGGATTAGATTGGGCCTGGGAGTAACGGCAATGAAGTGGTACTCCAAACCTCTAGAGTTCCGGAATTGTAACCTCACCACCAGATACAGTTTAGCGTCATACCAAGGACACTAAGATCATCAGTCACTGCCTTCTAGCACATATATGATAAAAAGGGTTTCTATGGATGCTTCGACTGTTAAATTGAAGTCATAAAATTCTTCAAAAGTCTTTAGAGAGACCAATAAAAAAAAATGGAAAATTACTCCGGTGACAGATCTGACGTCACTTTCTCTGCTTTAAGAACTGAATAAATTAGTCATATTAGAATTTCATTCAAAAGAAACTGATCCCCCGTCGTAAATCTAAAAAAGGGTAATTGATTTTTCATATTATTCTTAAGTAATCGTACAATTTAGAATCTAATCGATAGAACCACGGAAAGATCTTTAAAACCAAGACGACATGAACGCATTTCTTCACTGCTCTCCGATCAACTTTATACATCCAATACTTTTTTTTAAAAAGGTCGGTTAAGGACTTTGAACTTTTCATCCTTTTTGTTATCTTGTTTGTATTTATGGGGTATAATGAATTATGGAGTATAAATGGTTTTAGGCGTTTTAATGTAGCTTGGATATTATCGGCTGCGTGTTCCTCGGGCTTTCTTTTAACCCCATCTCTTTTTGGTGGGCGCGCTGAAAAGAAGACATTCAAAGAACGAGAAAGGAAAGAGACAAAGACAGAAGGTGGCTTTATGACTTAGGCTTTATTGACCCGGTCATAGTCGACCGTGGCAAGGGGATATCCCCTGGCCAGGAAGCGGCTACACTCAGTTCAGGCCTCAGTTCGAAATGGCTGAAATATTCTTTTGGGGGTAGTGAGTCAGTCCTTTTTGTCGGGCATGCACAGGGGGTTCTTCCGGTGAAAGGCCCCATGGGAGTTTATTGTTGTTTTTTTAATTTTATTTTTACTTTATTTTATTTTTACTTATTTTTGTTTCTTTCTAGGGTAGTATTCTACCATCTCTTATCTGCGAAGATCCAACAGATAGCTTAACCCAGCAGTCGTTGAAGAACATCAAATAATTAAATGAAATAACAAAAAAGAGAAACTGAAGACAATAGATGTAATATAAACGTTATATATTGAACATAGGATGACAAAA
This sequence comes from Doryteuthis pealeii, assembly GCA_023376005.1. Classification (NCBI taxonomy): domain Eukaryota; kingdom Metazoa; phylum Mollusca; class Cephalopoda; order Myopsida; family Loliginidae; genus Doryteuthis; species Doryteuthis pealeii. The sequence continues at coordinate 21,983,100 of CM042148.1, forward strand.
AGGACGAAAAGTTATCATCGGCAAAATAAGTATTGAAAGTATGAAGTTGATCGGAGAGCAATGAAGAGAAGCTTGGTGTCGTCTTGGTGTTTTGATAAGAACTGCCGAATTGTCCAAATACGCGGGAAAGGGTCTTGTGGGGTACGTGTTGATTGTCACGTATGCATCGGTGGAGTAGGGGGTATGTACATGTTGATTGTCATGTAATCATCGGGTTCATGCTGAGGTCGGACACGGGTGGGAAGGAAGAGGAAGGAATGGATTCGGAGTGGAGTCAATTTATGTATGTATGTATGTATGTATGCAGAACATATGTATGTGTGTATGAAGGCAGAACAGGTAGGGTGGGGGGGATACTACTGTAGTCCGCTTATTACTATTGTTTGAATAAAAAATCGAACAATTTATTATTATTATTATTATTATTATTATTATTATTATTATTATTATTGTGCTTTCCTGTTAACGGAAATTCATCATTTGTTTTTTTGTTCTTTTGTTTTTTGTTTGTTTTTTGGGGGCTTTTTTGTGAGGTTTCATTTTCTTCAAATTATTGTCGAAAAGAAGGTCCGTTTTAGCTCAGTCGGTAGAACGTCAGACTAGTAACCACAGCGTATGAGTAGCACATGGATACGTGCAGTAAAGTGAGGAGCTAATGTCAGGTGTGGCGCTCCACCTCAGACGTTAAAAACAATCTCCTTGGTCTTGCGAAAAGGGGATGGATTCCCTCACTGTCTGGCTGATACCGACTTTAGGCTACCCCAACGACTTTTACTTACGATTTTTTTCTTTAAGTTTTACGAGGCAATGGGGTTCAGTTTCTGTTATGGTAATTTACCACGTACACATGAACTATTCCAATTATAAATAGCAGCAGGTTCTACACTTAAGCGAGAGTTAATATTTCAGCAGACAGTCGATAAGACAGCCTCGTGTATAACCGACTCATTGGTATATGTTAGAACTACTGTACTTTATATATTCGTTTAACTCATTTCCTGTCTTGTGTGGACCATATGGCCTTTAGGCCCCCCTTTTTGATCTCGATTAAGAAAGGGCATGTTTTTCATTTACACCGTCAATATCTGGTTGTTTTAACAGACGATTTTTAGATTTTTTTAAATTATAAAACTAACCCTAACCCCTAACCCTAACCCCTAACCCCTTACAAACAACCGGATATTGACGGTGTAAATGAAAAACATGTCCTTTCTTAATCGAGATCAAAAAGGCGTGCCTAAAGGTAATGTGGTCCTCTTGTGTCTTCATTCTGGCCCCTAACCAGGCCACAACAGTTTCCAATGAAAGATAAGGAGCGGGAGGGGTAGGAACCATGTCTCCTGGAGATCTGACAAAAATATACCCCCCCCCTGAAAACAACGACTTTGTTACGGCTCGAATATGCTTGGCCTGCGACAATTGATTCTGTAGGGATTACATCTCTTAATTACCACGGTTCTCCTATATCACTACCTCTAAGTCTGGTGTAGAGGGCGGCAAGTTTAGTTACCGGACATATATGCCGAAAAAGGGGGGGGGGGCTTAATGAAAAATTGAGATATTGTAAAACGTACCTGATACCTATTACTTAAGTATGTAGATAAGCCCAACAGTACTAATAATGTAAAACAATTTTTTTAATAATTCAGGTTTAAATAAAAATAAAATCATGAAGAATGAGACGTAAATAAATAAGGGAATTGTGACAAGTAGTGATATAGTTTCGGTTACAGACAGACAAACACACAATCTCTATTATAATAAGATGCAGATATAATATAATTCATTCATATATCTAGATAATAGATTAAAATAGATCATAATAAACTATTTCAATTTTCGGACTATATGACCTTTAGGCACCCCTTTTTATCTTTAAGAAAGGACATGTTTTTCATTTATACCGTCAATATCCGGTTGATTTAGTTACCGATTTTTAGATTTAAAAAGAAATTATAAAACTAACCCTAACCCTAACCCTAACCATAACCATAACCCCTAACCCTAACCCTAACAAACAACCGGATATTGACGGTGTAAATGAAAAACATGTCCTTTCTTCGAGATCAAAAAGTAGTGAGAAAGGAATAAAGACAAGACAAGACAAAATATGTATAAAAGGGGGTATTTTATTAATGTGTAAGCGAAGGGTTTGCTAAAAACTTAATAGCTTTTAGCGGCCTTTGAGTCACATACAATATATATAACAAGTAATGCACTTTGAGTTCGGTGCAGACTTGTTTGTTCTGTGTCGTGTGTCTGTTCTAGTGATCAGCGCTGGTGTGTTCTGTTAGGAGAGACATGTTATCTCTCCGACTATTGTTCCTGTTTTTCAGACGTCCGGCTACTGTGGCTGTTCTCGAGACGTCCTACCTCGTCCACTACTCTTCCTGTTCTAAGTATTTCTGCTCCTGCAGTCCCACTTCCGGTCCTGATCCAGGCGAAGATATCTCATATTTTTCCAAATTCAACTGTGGCATATAGAAATCTAATAGATTGCAATGGAATTATCAGAATAATAATTGATTAGAATGATTTTGTTTTTGTTGTTTGTTTGGGAGGGGGTTGTCAAAAAGAACTACATTGATTAAATTACAAAAATACTAATAGTACCATGCACTCACTTGGTTACCTCATTTCAGAAATGAAGCCGCCTCCTTTAGAAGTAGCAGTTACTTTTTATCATATCACAATGTTTTTTTAAGGGGAACCCTTTTTCGGCATACATGTTCAGTACCTAAACTTTGAAACCCCCTTTCTAATGGTTGGTAAGTAACTAAATGGAAACTCTAGCTAGCAACCTAACTAGCAACCCTAGTGTTTCTTAAGTGGCTGTTACCATAGAACTGTGACCTTAGATCCAATCCGCACTGGTCTACCACGATCTGCCTATGGGCGTTTTTTATATATTGTCTTTAATTTGCAAGAATAATCTCTTTGGCAAAAACAAGAATTCACAGTTCCTATTTTTCCGATTAAATAAAATAAACACTCAGATATCACTTTGATATTAAATATGTAGCCGCCCCGACTGATAGCAGCCCACGCTAAGATCGCAATTTTGTTCGTAATTATTTTGTAATGGTTCATAAGCTGTAGATTCTTGTTAGGGCAGATTTGAACAAAGAAAAGGATCGTATTCTAAAAATAGACGAAGCCAGACTGACCGACGCCAAATTCAAAACTCCCGCCAACTAACGGACATTCTGAGAACGGGGGAAGAGACAAGGATTTTTCTAGTAGCAGAGGACAGAAAGGCATGGGCAAGCGAAGGGATCAGTCACGAGTACGATCCCGTTAGAACCGGGTGAACTGAAATACAAGTAAGCTTTAACACTAATAAGACTTTATAAAAAGGAAAATACATACCAGACCACAACTTAGTAACTTGTTCATTTGATACAATTTATAATACACATATAAAGGACAGTTTCTGTTACGACTCAAAATTCATTACTTGTAATGTTTTGCTTGTTTCTTTGATGTTACATTTCACATAAAAATGACCACCAAGCCACAAACAACAACTTTATCAACTAAACAATATTTCTCTCCCTATTTTTTCAACCAAGGGAAAACACGTGTTTTTTAATTTGCTCACATACCACATTTTTAATTACTTTTAAGAAGAAGTAGAATGATGGGGGAGGAGCTCTCAGTGTTGTTTTTGACTAACGAGAAGTTATTTTGGGTTGAATTCAGAGTTTTCCTTTTCCTAGAACGGTTGCCATACCAAGGTTAACGAGCCCAATCTACCCTATTATTTACCAATATCTGTATGGAAGTTAGATTCGTACCTTTCTCAATGGTATTAGCGCTATGCGAAATACAAACAGCTTCGTCCAGGATTTGAACTCGTCTTGCCGTATCCATTTCCTACGACGATAACCATTACACTAACCACCGCCCTCATATTAATCCGATTCTAGACCTCCCAAATTCGTTTGTGGTTATTTTTTTGGCCAACAATTATTCACCATTTCTATGGTTTTCTTGACATCTTCTGATAAAGGGTGAAGTTCAGAACTGAAGTGACAGACGCATTGGAGGGGTGACTTTCTGTTTATACCGACTTTTACTTGGTTATTTTTTTTAGTTCAATCCCACCCAGCGCATTTCACAAACTCAAATAGATTTCTATTTCGCCAATTGACTATTTCTCGATAGTCGTTTGAACTACAGGATTTCTTCCGTCTAGAAATCTGGCATTGACCACAGTTCCAGACCCCCAACTGCACACACATCCAACAATATGTGCAAGCACCAGGTTTCGACACTAACGCCGTCCATCGTCTCGGGGACGATAAAAATTACATCCGGGACGAGCAATACGTCATCCGGGACAGTTTGCCGGGGACGGTAAAATTTTTTCTATTACAATAATGGCCGTCCAGTGATTGTCCGAATGCTGACCTTAAAATGAGGCTACAACACCGCAGGTCTATTCTCAAAGTCATGTAATGAATAATGGTGGAGGGAGATAGTTTAAAAGGACCGAATTATCTACTACTAACCCTTCTCAGGGTAACTTAAAATTAAAAAAAGATTTTTTTAGCATAAAACACACTAGGAAATGGATTTTTTGTCCAAAATCCAGAATTATCACTGCTTCACCTTTTCTTAATGTTTTATTACATGTTATTATGCTACTGATAACTGACAAATATAGATGATGCTAATGAATTAAACAAAAATATTTTGATTTCGGACGGTCCAAACCCCATTTGAGACAGTCCAAACTTATTCGGGACGGTTGATAATTTTTGTTCGGGACGGTCACGAAAAAAGTTAGTATCGGGGCTTGGCAACCACTTAGGTTACTCTATTACTTATGTTAGCTTAGATGTGGCACAAGGCCATAGTATGGGGCGCCCAATGAGAATCGAACTCACTAACAATGGTCTGTGAATCTAGCTTGCTGACCATTACACCATATGAGTTGCCCAGGGTTACTCTATAACATCAAATACTAATAAACTGACTTATTTGCTAAGCTGGAACGAGAAACGATCATCACATCCACAGGTATGTCTAATACATATCAACAGGTGGTACTGGAATAACGTTCTCACGGTTACACCACCATCAACACCCACCTTGGTACTATTTCAGTACAGCAGACTTCCTTTCAGGATTTCATCGGCATCTGGTATTTTTCAGACAACCATGAATAGTCTAATTCAAGGATTCCTGGGGGGGGGGTATATATATAGATAATTGCTAGTATCGGAAAAGTTCAACTTCATGCTCTACCGACTGAGCTAAACCTGGCCCTTTTCATTATGGCGAAGAATGGTCGATGGACCTTACAATACAGCGGCAGAGATGAGCTGATTATGGAATCTTTTTGGCAAAGTATACATTTACCAAATCGCTCCGCATGAGCAGGATGCGACACAAGGTCAATTTCTTAAGTGGAGTTTAACAGGTTTGAATTAAGAGTTTTCTTTCTCCTGTTTACCCCAAGGAACCCATACCGCCTTACTATTTCACCCATAATTGAAGGGAGAGTAGTTGGATGCATACCTTTCCCAAGGGTATTAGCGCTATGTGAAATTCAAACAGCATTGCCAATCGACAATGTCTTCCTTCTGCATGACAATGCTCGACCACACATACACATCAGGGTGGACAACTTTACCGCATTCTCCATACTCACCAGATTTAAACGGAGTTTAACAGGTTTGAATTCAGTTTTCCTTCTCCTAGATTGGTTACCTAACCAAGGTTAAAGAGCCCTGTCTTCCCTGCTATTTACCCATAGCTGGAGGGAGAATTGGATGCATACATTTTCCAAGGGTATTAACGCTATGTGAAATGCAAACAGCCTAGTCCAGTATTTGAATTCGGGTCGACGAGTCCATTTCCTACGAATCTAACCATTACACCTCCTTTTTGGCAAAGTAAATGGCACCACAACAAATGTCCCCCAAAATACATAAATATACTGAAATCTACCCCCCCCTCTCTCTCTCTCTCTCTCTCTCTCTCTCTCTCTCTCTCTCTCTCTCTCTCTCTCTCTCTCTGGGTGAACACCGACAGGCAACATTACAGAACTAGGCATCCAGGCTTGCCACACGCTCATTTGTTTGCTGTTGCTGCGAGTATCTGATAAGTGTTCCCTTGACAAAGGTGCATGTTAGTACCAAGCTTTAATGTTAAAATTTATGAGAAGTCACAAATTGTGTAAGCTAGTTTTTAATAAAGTTCGTTAGATTTAAAACTGGAGGTGGGTAACCTTCCATAACCGTTGGGGATTATGATTGATGACCCCAACTGACCTCCGGCACAGACACATGAGAATAGTTAGTTTAGTTTAGCAGGAGGAACCCAGCTTTCAGAGAGCGTAGACGTATAGTCAGCTCCGGGGCCCTTCTCACCGCGTCGGAATTAATCATGGGCTAATTAATAAAAACTTGATCAAGTATAACCAATTCTTGCTGTTATATCAATTAAACACGAAAGACAACGTTAAGCCCAGTCCAACCAGAAGAATCGACGAAGAAGAGGAAAACCAGCCCTTAAATAGAAGTCAACCAGATAACATGGCGGCCGACGATATAGTCGAAGAAATAGAACCAACAGAAGCAACGAGTTAGCAGGAACCAGCAACAAGCAAGAGAAGTTACCCAGTTCAGCAAGTTCTTGTATTATTTGTCATGTATTAAATTTCCATTGTGTGTTTGTCTTCTTTGCCCGACAATTTGCCTACAACTACGGAGAAATAAGATCTCCTTCGAATCCCGTAAATACTCTTAGTGGCAAATTAATGTTTTATTGTTGCTTTGTCTTGTTTTTGTTATGATGAATTCAAGGGGTTGTGTCAGTATGAACTTTTATACGCTCGCCTAAAATATAGTCATCAAAATACTCCATTGCATATCCTAATGCTTATAGCTTTTTACTGATTTGTGTAAATCGTGGTGTTCTCTTTTATAATAGGATTGAGACTATATGGGGTAGGTAAAAGTTTTGGGGTAGGATGAGGTTTGGGTGTTTTAAGGTTAAAATGTCTCTGGACATTCTTGGTGCGTGTTCTTCGGGTGTCTGCTTTAACCCCATCTCATTTGGCGGTTGCGCTGAAAAGGAAAGAATTCAAGGAACGAAAAGGAAAGAGACAAAGGCAAGGGTAGTTTTTAGGCTTTATTGACCGGGTCATAGTCGCCTGTAGCAAGGGAATATCCCCCTGGCTAGTAGGAGCGACTAGACCCAGTTAAGGCCTCAACTCGAAAAAGGCCGAGAGATTCTTTTGGGGTTCGGGGACAGTCCTTTTTTGTCGGACATGCGCGGAGGGTTCTTCCGGTGAAGGCCCCATGGGAGTTTGTTGGGGTTTTCTTTAAAAAAAATTTTTTATTCTAATTTTATTTTCGTTCTATTTTAATCCCCACAACTGGGTTATAATATAGCAGGACTGACACTTCAGTTGTATCAACCTGAAATCTTTTGATTGATTGAAAAAAATACTATTTATACAAAAGGATATAAGAGTAAGCACTTATTCTCACTGCTTAACAGAATGAATGTTAACCGGTAGTTGTCTACTTATTCTGATACTGATGATTATTAATTTATCATGAAGAGCTTGAGTAATCATGAGAGATGGACAGAACAAGATATATATTTATGTTTCTTTCCTTCTTCTCAACATATGTCGGATTTATTTCCATCTTCTATACTTACACAATATATATATATATATATATATATATATATATATATATATATATATATTATAAAAAAGGAAGGTCCGCAAAATGTATTTTGTTCTCAGAAAAAGATTTTTTTAATTCTTTTTGTTTTACATATGCAAAGAATTAAAAAAAAATTTTCTGAGAACAAAATACATTTTGCGGACCTTCCTTTTTTATAAAATATTGAATTTTCTCCCGTTGGAACCAGAACAACATTTTATATATATATATATATATATATATATATATATATATATAGTTTGCTATATTTATAAGTAAAGAGAGATGAACATCATTGATAGGACATGTATATCTGAGTTAGGGTAGCGAAGACATAAAATCAACGGCGCTTGGTAACTGTCAGTTTCTCATCTATGCAATTGGTTTGAAAATCACATAGACGAGAAACTGACAGTTAGCAAGTGTCATTGACTTTATATATATATATATATATATATATATATATATATATATATATATATATATATATTTGGGAGAATATGTGCTTAATTGAAGTCAGACCTAATTTTTTGAAAGTTAATTCATCCCGCCTAATTAACCATAAATGAATTAACTTTAAAATATATATATATATATATATATATATATATATATATATATATATATATGTGTGTGTGTGTGTGTGTGTGTGTGTGTGTGTGTGAGGAGAGAAAGATAAAGAAAGCATTTTTGTTATTGGATCTAAATAAGCCTTACTTTATTTGCCATAACTGTAGGTTTTTATTCCGTTTTGGTTCTTCTTCTCTTTTCTTTTTTTTTTTTTTTTTCTTTTTTTTTTTCCAGCTTGTATAGACATTCTACAATTACAAAAGCACTTCTTGGCATGGCTAGTAATATCAATTTAGATTTTGGAGGAAAGAAGATAAATTTAAGTAAAGACATATTTTGCAAGGTGAGAAAAGAGTCTGCCCAAAAATATTGACAGTTTGAGTATTTACTTCCCTTATATCTCAGATGCTACTGGCTCAAACAGAATTGTTTTGTGGAGTGCAGCCAAGAGATCTAACAATGCTTTTCTGGAATTAGCCCAAAACAATGAATAGGTTCCAGCTCATGACGAGAAACAAATGGCAGAGTTGATTGTATAGATTTATTTATTCTAATGTTATAATTCTAATGGCACTTTAAGTTTCATTATAGGTAACATTAGCTTTTTAGATGATCAGGAATTATGAGGACAACATTTTGGAAGGGGGATCTTCTCTGATGATAAATGCGAATGCCAGTGTGTCAGTGTGTCACATCTTTTCAACTTTAGTTCTAGAGGTCGTAGCCCAACATATCATACCATTTGGAATCAGGCCAATTCTGTGAGCAATTATTGTCACTACTAATAAATGCGATGCCAAGTGGTCCATACCATTTTGAATCATGCCAATTTGAGCAACTATTGTCTAATAAATGCGTAGCCCAACATATCATACCATTTTGGAATCAGGCCAATTCTGTGAGCAACTATTGTCACTACTAATAAATGCGAATGCCAGTTTGTCACATTTTTTCAACTTTAGTTCTGCAGAGGGGTAAGACTCCCCCAATGGAGTCACCTGTTGGCCGTGGGTGGCGACCCGTGATGCTTAAGGATAGAGCCCAGGTGGATGAGTAGTTCATGACTTGCAATACTCCACTTTGGCCCTATCTTGGGCTAGACGGGCGGTCGGAGAGGCCCCCTCCGATCAATCGGCTGGTCACGTCAAGCCTTAGCACCTATATGATTTTCCCAACCCTATAGCCCTTATGGCAAGCCCCAACCCCTTTTTATCATATGGGTGCTAGAAGGCGGTGACTGAGAGTCTACATGTCCTGGGAATGACGTTAAACTCTATCTGATGGTGAGGTTCCAGTTTTGGAGGTTTGGGGAATGTGGAGTACCCCTTCATCACCATTGCTTCCTGGTCCACTCTGACCCGGAGTGGTAGTACCTGTTAGGGTCCCATTTATGGGTTAAATAGAAAAACATGAGTTTATAAACAAAATTGTATTATCCATTAAGAATGAATTTATTTCACAACTTTGTCGGCATTAAATGACCCACTGAGGTTGATATGCCGTAAAACAAACCAAAACAAACCAACTTATCAATTTAATGAAAATGTTCATATTAAACAGAGGGGTTCCAATGATGGCATTAAATAGCTCACGAAGATTGATATGCCATTAACCAAAGAAACCAAACCAAACTATCATAATATTCAAAAGATATAAATCACATAAACATATATAGGATTTATTGGAGGCGCGAAGTGTAATGGTTAGAGTCGTGGGAAATGAACTCGTCGACCCGAGTTCAAATCCTGGACGAAGTTGTTTGCATTTCACATAGCGCTAATACCTTGGGAAAGGTATGCATCTAATTCTCCATTCAGCTATGGGTAAATAGCAGAGCAGGCACGACTCTTTAACCTTGGTTAGGTAACCAATCTAGGAGAAGGAAAACTCTGAATTCAAACCTGTTAAACTCCGCTTCTTAAATATGGTGAGTATGGAGGATACGGTAAAGTTGTCCACCGAATGAGGCGATTTTCTCCCTTGTGCTGATGCGAATGCGTGGTCGAGCATTGTCATGCAGAAGGAGGTTATTGTCAATTGGCAAGTTGGGTCTTACTCGTCGGATGTTTGCTCTGGGCCTCGTTAGGGTCTCAATGTAGGCCTTAGTATATATATATATAAAAACTTCACATGAAATTGTAGGGTTATCTGCCCTTGTTTGACTGGAAGAGTTATCTTCCCTGTGTTTCTGTTTTTCCCACCAGGCGCTCTGACTATTTAAGCAGGCAAGCGCCAAGTTTGAATCCTCTTTCTTCTCTGGGACTGACGAATGCACATGGGTTAGACAGTTTGTCTACACCCTTCTTGTGTTGGGGTTTTCACCCCCACACAGGCAATGTAGTAAGTGACTTTAGCTTATGGACTCTCCATAACTTTTGTATCTTATCCCTTTTATGTGTTACTTATATATCTACTATGTATCTTGTCTCATGTATGTGTATTTCATGTTATAAATGCCTCTCCACGTGATGTCCTTGTATTAAAGTCCATTGTTATATTTAACACCTTGTCGGAATTGCTTGTTCAACTTATTATAAATGTCCTGGGAATGACGTTAAACTTCATCTGATGGTGAGGTTCCAGTTTGGAGGTTTGGGGAATGTGGAGCACCCCTTCATCACCATTGCTCCCTGGTCCACTCTGTCCCGGAGTGGTAGTACCTGTTAGGGTCCCATCTATGGGTTAAATAGAAAATGTATTTATAAAAGATTTGTATTATCCATTAAGAATTGATTTATTTCAAAACTTTATCGGCATTAGATGACCCACTGAGATTGATATGCCGTAAAACAAAACAAACCAAACAAACAACTAATTATAAGTAGCATTATACCTATGGTTACCCAAATTTGTCGTCTGCTAGGTTTTTAAAAAATGAGGAAGTTTTGAAATAAAATAAGTAATGCATTATAAAGATCATTCATTGATACATAAACACTGAAAATTTCATTAAAATCCGATTATTCCCTGATTTTTGGTTAATTATTTTCCCTAGGGGGGGTGTCAAAAACGCATTTTAGGCCCATTTTGGTTATGGCTAATTATACATCTGAACCCAACAAAATAAAGAAAATGGCATTACTTTTTGACTAGCTCTCGTAGTTCAAACCAGTCAGTTATCACTCAATATTTCATGAATACCTAATAGTTCATTAAATAGTAAATAAGAGTTTATTTGAATATAGCCACATTACAGGTCTCTATTTAAAACATCAAACGTGTATTTGATGATCACTTATAGCAAGCGATGACATTGTGCAAATTTCTCACTCACACACACACACACACACACACACACACACATATATATATATATATATATATATATATATACGTTTATGTAATATAGTATATTACATAAACGTGCGTGTATATGTGTGCGTGTGTGTGTGTGTGTGTGAGTGAAATTTGCACAATGTCATCGCTTGCTATAAGTTATCATCAATATACATATGTATAATCCAAATATGTCAGCAACATTTAATAGAGTGTCCGACTAGGAACCACAAGGTTTCGGGTTCGATACCAGCCCTCACCAACTCAGTGTAAGAGTAGCACAGGGACTTGTTGTGGTAAAGTGAGGAGCTGATGGTAGGTGTGGTGCTCCACCTCAATTGCCCAAAAAATCTCTTTCGTTTAGCGCTAGCGAAAAGAGGATAGACTCCCTCGCTATCTGGCTAATACCGACTTTAGGCCACCCCGACGACTTTATTTTACTTACTTATAAAAGAAATAATAGTATGAACAAAGGGGAGAAATTATGCTCTACAGTAGGGCAGACTGGGATTTTTAATCTTGGTAAAGCATCTGATCAAGGAGAATTCAAACTCCGCTTAGAAATTGACCTTAAGGGGATAAGTTATTGTTCGTTTGTACTGGTATCTTGTCCCCAATAAAGCTGGTTCTTTATTCTTGTGGGCTAGTAACCTGAAATGGAATTTAAGGAACGAAAAGGAACGAAATGGAAAGAGGCAAGAGGTGGCTTTATGACTAGGCTTTATTGACCAGTCATAGTGACCTGTGACAAGGGAAAATCTCCCTGGCTAATAGGACCAACTAGACCCAATTACGGCCCAGTTCGAATGGCCGAGGTATTTTTTTTTGGGGGGGTAGGGAGTCAGTCCCTTTTGTCTGACATGCGCAAAGGGTTTTTTTCCGGTCAAGGCCCCATGGAGTCTGTTGTTTTTTTTTTCTTATTTTTTTTTTTTCGTATTTTTTAATCCCTGTTGGAATTTTTTGTAATATAAGCGTGTGCCAGATGGCTACTTCTACATATAGACTCGCCTATAAGCACGTGACCTGGGAAAGATTCCTATTGTCCAATCACTGGCAGTGCTGCTGCTGCTGCTGTGGTGGATTTATACTGCCCGATTCTAATCTTAGCTCACTGACACTTGGATCATCTAGGACGTCGGACCTAAAGGACACTATCCCACAAGGACTTATTGACTTACTTGTTTACTTTAAGTTCTTTTACAACTGGCCAAGGGTGGCGGTCAGATACTCAACAGGTTATGGGCCCAGAACTATATATATTTACCAACCCCTCCGCACGAGCAGGGTGCGACACAAGGTTAATTTTAGCCAAGGTTAAAGAGCCCAGTTTGTCCTACTATTTACCCATAGTTGAAAGGAGAATATTTGGATTCATACCTTTCCCAAGGATATTAATGCTATGTGAAATGCAAACAGCCTCGTCTAGGATTTGAACTCGCGTCGACGAGTCCATTTCCTGCAACTCTAACCATTACACCACACACCTCCATTGATAAATACAGATATGGCTACAAAATCAATTATTACTAAAACAGCTGCAGAGTTTTACTCTCAAAAATATACACTGGCTCAGAAGTTAAGCAACACCTATTTTTTCTACTAGATCCAGAATTTTATTGTTGATTTTTACCAAAATAAATACAAAATCTGTATATTTTATACAATTATGTGTACAGGTAATTGAGAAAAAAATAACACGGTAAACAGAAAATATGTATTTTTATGGCAGGTTTTTATATAAAGGTAATTTATGGCCCAATGTTGTCAGAAATAAGTATACGTCTGCACTATTACTGGTATACGCTATATAAGCACATATAAAAATCTATCTAAAGTAGGTGGGTTGTCGTCCTTGGTCTACAAGCCTCTCTTCAAATCAACCAATCACAGGCCCGCAAACTTTAACAGCAAAATTGAAGATAGGATTTCTTCCTCTTTGGTATCAGCATCTCTAGACGTCGGATGAGAAAATCGACGTTCCCTATATTACGCGGATAGAAGCAGAGAGTCGTAGTAGGTACTTCGATAACTCACCAACCTCAAGGACTTCAGTTAAGTGGACTGTATTATTATATTCATATAATTATCATTCCTGCAGACAAAACCTTCGTTTGCAAGTATTTCAAGAGTAATTTCTTGTTTGTTTATGTATTATTACAAGTTATTTGAAATTCCATGTTTATGTGTTTTCTGTTTTTAACTCCTGTCTGCTCAACACCCGCGGCGTGAATCAGCACACACAATCATTTAAAAAAAAAAGATTCTCACATGTCCTTGGGCTGATTGTACACAAAGAAAATGTCAGAATTTTATATAGCGACCATTCACACAAATGACACTTTTCCAAATACCTCTTCCTATTGCTTGCTAATCGTCTGATTTGCATCTGGGGAATATTATGCCAGTCTGCCTGGGGTGCCTGTTCAAGTTTTGTGTTTGAATAGGAGGTTGGACTAGCTTGCACTTTACAACTCTAAATGTTCCAAAAATGATGTTCTATCGGAGTAAGGTCAAGGCTTTGTGTAAAACATGGAATAGTGTCAGTGACATTACATGACAGATATTCCTGTTATAACGGAAATAGATATCTCTTATGATTCATAATCCTTACTTCACAATACATCCACTCGCCAACAAAACTAAATTAAAAACAAAACAAAACACAACTCGCGGACGCTAAGCGGAAGTTAACTCAACGGAACCTAAAACGAAGTGACCAAATTAACACAGATCTGCGAATAGGCTCGGGCAGAGCTTCCGCTTGAAAGGAATTCCTAAACAATAAAAAATAATATTATAAACAGAATCCGGATTTTCGACCAATAAAAAACCTTCCCCCCAAAATCATGAAAGGCCTTTCTGGAGCCTATCCCTTTACTATATAAACGAGCCGACTTAAAGTTAACAGAGTTGGCCGATGGATCTTAACCTATGAGTATCGCCGGCCGGCAGGCGAGATAAAAGGGATCGCTGAATCTACCACAACTCACACCCGCGTCTCACCGCCCAACACCCAACTTCAACCCTACGCCACTGCCTACGACCGGCCCAATACCCTTTACCCTCCATGACCCGACCACAACAGGCGAGTCTTAAAGGAACTGCGACCATCATCAATTTTACCAAATCGACGCCTATCAACTCAAATCACCATACCCACATACAACTTTTATCAACTTACATTGGACCCTGCCAATACGATACTACAACTACCATCACTGGTTCATCTGCCACATCACTATCCACTACAACTGACTCGGCCACAGAGCCCCCACCTTGACTTATTACCCACGCCATACTATACCCACACCCGACCGCACCTCGCGTCCCGCAGAGCCAGAACTGACTTTCAACCCCACGCCTACCCTCATTTTCACCAATCAGCGAAATGGAATTACTACTGACGACAATACCAACGATTCCAGCTTTTGTTTATTCTAAATAAACGATATTAATCCAAACCTTCTCGTCCATTTTTTCTTTTGCAAACCATACGCTTTTAGAGATATTTCATTATATATCATTCCCTAACTGCACACTCCAACAAGGTTCTGTACAAGTTGTACAACACCATTCTAATATCAACAATGTGCTACGGATGTCTGAAAAAGCACCTGCATAAAAAAATCCCAGGAATTTATTATTATAGTGTTACATGATTCATGGATAGTCAATGAATTATGTACGTACCTGAGGTAAGAATATTTTTGAATAAGATTCGTTAGATTTAAAATCAGAGGGAGTTAAGCGGGGAATTTCCATAACCGTTAGGGTTATGAGTGATTGATGATGACCCCGAATTCACCTTTCTGAAAAAGATCGCCATTAGAGGCGGGAGAATTAGTTTTTAGTTTAGTTTTTAGATGTGACCAGGGATTCAGAACGAGTGGACTCGAAAGTCGCTCGCTCTGAGAGTCGGCCTCGATCCGCTGTTGAATATGGGCTGGGTTGTTAAATAAAGACTTAAGGAAAACAACCAAGTCTTGTTTATTGATTAATTGAACAAGAAATAATCAGCCCGAAGAAATCAACAGAAAGAAGTAAAAGCAACCTGGAGAATCAGCCCGAGAAATATAAAGAGAAGATGGCAGCCGAATTAGCAGCAGACAGTAAGCAGCCGACGAAATAGAAGAAGAGTAACAAGTGTTATATACACAAACATAGATATCTCCCGATTCACTAATTCACCAAATTCAATTCGCCCACACGCCGCAATAAAGAGAATGCCGACCGGATGTAAACAGGCCGAGGTGTAAAATCAAATGACGAAAAGCTCGTCTTTGCGCACCAGGCTGCACACATAAGGCAATCTTGAAAATTAAAAATAAAATAAAATCAGAATTCGCATTTTTCGTCCAATCTAAATCATTCCCGTTAGAAATTTTAAAAAAAGGTTTGAGTTGATCCGATTTCGGATCACGACAACCTATATAAGTTCATATTTGAAGAATCGCCAGCAGAGATACCGTGGCGACAGAACAGTTAACATTACAAAAGACGGCCCGCAAAACGAAACATACAAGACGGCCGACCTAAATCTCTCACCTACACCATACCTCAAAATCTGACCGACAGGCAGTCTTAAAGGGGCGAACAACTACCCAATTCTATATCACTATCATCCATCAGCCTTTACCAACCACATAAGGCTTTCTGCACACACGATACAAATCCGCTATCGTACGCGACTACTAAAACATCAGATTTATGCCCACATAACCAACATCTGACTACTCACTCATCTGCCTACATCACCACCTCAACTACAACTGACTCGGCCACCGGACCTTTCACTGACTTTGCTATTCATGTCACAACTGACTATCACCAATATCAGACTTTCTCTTTTAAAAGTCATTTCCAACTTTACAACCCTTTC
This sequence comes from Doryteuthis pealeii, assembly GCA_023376005.1. NCBI lineage: Eukaryota > Metazoa > Mollusca > Cephalopoda > Myopsida > Loliginidae > Doryteuthis > Doryteuthis pealeii. Next base: position 21,999,516 of record CM042148.1, read on the forward strand.
ATGTTCCTTTTTTAATACAATTGACGAACTCAAAATCTGTGTTTGTTTTTCCTTGCCACCATACGTTTGCAACTAACCCTGTTTATAACACAAGTAAGAACCCCCACCCCGTCTCTACTCTGTCTGTATGTCTACCATTATATAACAACAATCGAATCAAACAACTACCGGGCACGAAAGGAGCTCCACTTCACAAACTTGCTTGATAAACTGCGGTCGAACCTCCAAAATACAGGACTGGTTTCTCTAAGATTTGGCAAGCAACCGAGGAAGATAAAAAAAAGAAAAGGGCAGAGTGGCTTCAAATAAGGAAGAACTGAATGTTGCTGTAGGATGTTCCAAACGATCACCATCATACGTATTGTTACGAATTTCACAAATGTTGAAATTTTCATTCTTCCTAAAACTGTATTAAAAGATATTCGGGACTCTTAAAATTCCCCGGTGATAAGCAAGTAATTTAGGATGAAAGAAGACGATAACAACAGTTGAAAATAAAGAAACATATATTCAAAGGGTACAAAAAGGGTTGCAAATTTGTGGCAATTGCTGGCCAGACTTATCTTGCTGAGGTTAAGGTAAGGTAGCGCTAGAATGCTATTCTACTCGCTGGTTGACAAGGTAAAGGTGGGCGCTTGAAAAACGCGTCTAGCCTGGTGAAATCTTATAAGATAAGTGACTTTCGTCATGTGGTTTAATTTTGGCACCAATATCCCATATTGGCGATTCACCCTCTGGTGCCAGGGGGAGATAATTCAACTATAATTTTTCCGACAGTATTTATTTTTAGTAGTTTAAACAAGTCATTTTCTTGTAAATTATAAATATCTTTGAAATTTAAAATATTTCTTACCAAGTATCACACATAGTTTGTGAATTTAAGGAAAATAAGTTAAGTAACCTTAAAGGGGGCTTTTAAATGTATGTGTTGCGGGGCCGATAAGGATGTCGACCCCACAGACTTTTGAATGAGTGAAACGACTGGGGCAATGAAAGAGACAAAGGCAGAGGATTGATGGCAGGAAGTAACCAGGTGGTCAATTTATTATCGAGAATTGACAAAGGTAAATCGGCAAGTTGAGAGTTTTCGTCGTTCGATGTTGGTCGCTCAACGTTCGGTCAGTCTTTCGTAGATCTGGGTGGATAGGTCGTCGGTTGTCGGATGGGCAGCTGGAATCCGGAATCGGGATGTCAGTGCGTCTACGGGCGAGGTTGGCGTCGTGGTCGGTCGGTAACGGTCTCGGCTTGCGGTTGTATCGGCTGCGAGCCCCGGTCGTAGTCCCGTCGAGGACTGTTCGGGTACGAGCGTGAAACGTAACAGCGACGGACCGTTCGCTTAGCACGTGCATTGCTTGGGTCTGATTGGCCGCGGTTATGCGGGATTTCAGACCGTACCAACGTGTGCGCAAATGCCTCGAGTAGCTAGGTGTTTGCTCGGCGGAAGATCGAGTCGGATCTACCAAGCTAGGACCTAGTGTACTGTCGGCGAGGGACGCCTATCCGATCGTAAGATCCAGATCTTCTAGGGATTTCGCCCTAGGATCGCATTCGTGGTTAAGGAAAGACTGAGGTGAAAGGGGCCGACTGGTTAGCTCTGAAAAGAGCTGGGTTTGCTTAGCCTTGAAAAAGGCTGATATTGCTGGACTGGAAATGTTCGTGTCATCACAGCAAAGAATGAGGCTGGTCGTCTAGCGGCAAAGAAAGGCAGGTCGTTCCAGCAGCGGAGAGAGGCAGGGCTGTCAGGAATCAGGAACGGCCATTCGTTTGGGAACAGGAATCAAGATCGTCAACTGTTGGTGGCTGGCTGGAACTGTTTTGTTATCGCAAAAATGACTTTCTTAAATACACGAAATTTGCCGGAAATATCGAATGACGTCAGGGAAAAGTTCGTTAGCGATGATGATGAAATAGTGGAGAAGGGAAGTTTTGGCTACGTGACCCAATACACGCAAAGGGGTGGAGCTTAAAGGGTTAAAGCTGGGCAAAAACTGGATATATCTGGTCAGACATGGAAAGGTGTTTTGCTTACGTGCGAAAATGCACACGCGTGCTCTGATTACGTGCGTTCGTTCAGAGAAAGGGGTCAAGGCTGTTTTGGCCCCGACATATGTTTATTACTTTTTGAAAGTTAAAGATAAGTTTAAATGTTTTATATGTTAGAATGTTGTAATTCTTATAAGGCGTAAATGTTTCCTATTGACTTTATGAATAGCATATTTTATTCAAAATTTGTTTTGTCTTGTTATGTGTTGCATTGTTCTTTTAAATGTAAATTTATCGTCCCTTTTTGGCAATGATTATGTACGTACCTGAGAATCGTCCCTCTTTGGCAATTTGGGACTTATGCAAATTTTCATTTACTTTCAGTTTCACGGCTGCAATGAGTGAATAATAAAGAACTATTATAAAAGCCTCCTGCATCCGCACAGAACTGATCAATGTACGTTTTTGCTGGTCGGCCCACACTGGCTTGTCCATGTGCTGGCTTCCACAGGAGGACGTCGCTTATGAGTTTGTCCTTGCTTCTCCAGCAGTGTCCCGCGTGTCTTGTCCGTCTTACTCGGATGGTTTGTGTGATATGTGGCAGGTAGCTGTACAGCTGTTTTCTCGTAGGGTTGTTTCCATGTCTTGTTCAGGATCACCCGCAGCATTCTTGTGTAGCTTCCATCTAGTTTATTCTCTAGTCGCTTAGTTAGGGTCCAGGTGGTGCAGCCATACAGCAGTACTGTGAGCGATAGGGACGGATGGAGAGAGATTGTCATGGATATCCGTGCTGAAAGCGTGACATGATGATGATGATGATAAAACCATAATCTGTAGTCTGCCAGTCTTTTAATGCACATAATAACGACGAAACCTAATGCAAGCGTAAACTCGGGTCGTATGCAATACCAACAACCGGCATAAAGAAAGGAAATGAAAAAGAAGAAAAAAGCTTCCCTTAAAAAGCTCAAGCGTAAGGAAAGCGAAATTGTATGAAGCAATTACGGAGGTCGGTTGATTCAACTGTGAGGTCAGGCTGGTAGGGAGAAAGTAAAAACTCAAAGTACTTAGGATAAGTGTTTGATATACCTATTTATCCACCCAGGTTGGAGGAGAATGGAAGAGTGGTTGTATTGGATCAGTTGGAGGAGGGGGGAGAACATAGATTTCAATGTGGCTAGTTTATGTTGTTGAAGTGGGATGAAGACACGATAAAGGATAATGGTCACTTCTCTGAAAATCACTTTACGATAACAGTCATGATAATCTCAAGTGTTTATAATGTACAAATTAAGTAACCGAGCCCCTATTGATGCCCCCTATGGGGGATTTATGACGGCGGGAAGGAAGGAATGACTGGATATTGGAAAGGCAGCTCGAAACCACAAGTGTGGTCTCCGCCTCTATACTCAGCATAGAAAGGACATTAAATCTTACGATTGGATGCTGAACTTTTAAAATAATAATGTTTGCATGTACGTGGTAACAGATTTAGTGAGTGGAAAAAAGAAAGGAGAAAGGGGCCAATATTTTTGCATGTGCCTATGTTGTATACTCGTGTTCAACAACGAGTATATAAACGAGGAGAGTTCTTGGGTATACAATAGAGAGAGTCATCTCGGGTATATAATAGAAAGAGACAGAGAGTTAGTTTAGAGATGATAGTTTTTACTTTTTACACTGCTGCTTCTGATTCTTCGTCGAGATCATCTAACTCATCTGACGCCATTTTATTTGGGCTGACTTCTATCTGTTTAAGGTTGATTTTATTTCTTGTTTTCTTCGTTGTGTTTGGGCTGGACATTGCTTGTTTAATAATTTAATTAACAAACACAACTTGTTTGTTTCTTGATCAAGTTTTATTTCTTAGCCCATGTTACCGCCGAGGTGGAGACCGACCCGTCAGAGCCGACAATTGCGTCAGAATTCCTGAATGCTGAGTCGAATCTGCTACACTAAACTATCTTATTCTCACGCATCCAATCGCGAACCTTTTAAGGGGTCAAAAGTTATCCACCGTCATTGCCTGTAACTTTTCGTAGATTCCATGATTTTAAATTAACGACCCTAATTCAAATTTTTAGCTACAGGTACGTTCACAATTTATGACAATAAATTGTAACACCGAGTTGAAGAACAGGTAACGAAAACGTTAGTAGTGAACTGAAAAGACACTATAATTCTATGAGGAAAAGAATATACTCACCCATTCTCGTTGTTCAACTTGTATAAAAAAAACATGACTAGAGAAGAGTACTTAGATCAGGGGTGTCCATACTTTGTGCAAAGGGGGTCAAAATTGATTTAAGTGAAGATGCCCGAGGGCCAAAATTGATTTACATGTAAATATACACCTCGAACGACTTCTGGTATGTTGTTGGGGGGCTGTTCCGGAAATTTCAGATTCGCTAGAGGTCCCATCGTAAACAAACATCAAAAGGATTTCGATAAAATTATTAAATTCATCGGAAGTGAAGATCTCCATAAAACATTGATTATGTTTACAGATCAACCAGAATGAAAGCAAAAAGTGACAGGACGAATCGACACCATGCCCGTTTTATACTACTCTACGCGGGCCATAAATAATCTATTTTTCCATATAAAGGGCAGTTGATGTGCATGTATATCCGGAGGAAACAATGAAAATAAAACAATTACAAAGCAAATATATATATATATATATATATATATACGCATTCAATATCACCAGTTCTTGCTTTTGGGGAAAAATAATGAACATTTGATTTATATTCGTGAAGATGATTAAAAGATTATAACAGCATAGATTTTTTTTTTGCATTTAATATTTTAAATGAGACATTAATTTCCATCAACGCAAGATCTTTTTTACGTGGGGATCTTTATGGGGCATCCTGCAAGGATCCAACTCGCGATTCAATAATGATAGATCTGCGAAACTAACAGTTTTTACCCACCCACCCTCTACCCAGGTTACGCCGGGAAGTCGCTTCTAGTACATTATAAGACCGAAGCTGTGGACCATAAGAAGTCTTGCCAAGAACCATAATTGGCCCGCGAGCCAGACTTTGTATATGCTTGATTTAGATTTAATAGATTCAATCTACTAGCCATTGGTGTAACGCTGAACTTCACCGCTACACAACAACTCCTGCGACACTGCCGTTGCCAAACAGCATTTGTCTCTTACCTTTCCCTTGGGCCACAGCGGCTGTGTAGAGAGGGGGGATCTGTTGCTTGGGCAACAACACATCCTCCATATCAACCCGCCAGGGCTACATAGTTAAAAAAAAAATTGGACACTACGCCATCGTCTTTCGCAGATGGAAGGATGCCAACAACAGTCCATTGAAGTGATATTACACTAATGAGTGGGGGAGTAATGCCATAGACTCTGCGGCAGAAAGGACACTTAATCTTACGACAGGATGTTGAACTTTTAAATTAATAAATAATGTGTGCATGTACAAATAATGTATGCTTGTGGTGCTTGCATATATTACATGCAGGCCCGGTGCGTTTCACCCCCCGATCACGGTTCTCTTGCATTTGGGGGTGGGACGTTGTGACCCTCCGCCATTTTTTAACTGACTTTACATTGTGGGTCATCAGCTAATAGTATACATTGTATATATGCATTAGGGTAGGTCGATTTTTCACTTTAAAAAAATATCAAATTGTCTATCTATGCGAAAGTTGTGTGTTAGTATACTGAATACTGATACCAAAAATTAGATATTTTACATGTACCATTGTTTGAGGAAATAGCATCAAAGATCGTCTACTAATATTCACTAAAAATCCTCGTTTTCGCAAAATTTAGCCTTTAGAAAACGAGGATTTTTAGTGCATTTTAGTAGACGATCTTTGATGCTATTCCCCCAAACAATGGTGCAAGTAAAAGATCTAATTTCTAGTATCAGTATTCAGTATATTAACACACAACTTTCGTATAGATGGACAATTTGATATTTTTTTAAAGTGAAAAATCAACCTACCCTAATCTTCATGACGGTGTATACTATCGGAAATTCCATGTCAATTATCTTCCCCTGCCACTAGGGGGACAAATCGCCAATGGCATATTGGCGCCAAAATTAAAACCCTACGTAACTTATCACGGAGCAGTCTAGGAGGGAAGTCGCAAAAATAAGCGATCCCTAGACTTTACTTATCAAGAACTGTTACTGGAGAGAGGCGTCTAAAACTACGCTATCTCACTTAGCCCAAAATCAGGGCCTACTTATCAAAAACCACGCATTAAGGGTAACGTAGTATTACCGTTCCCTAAACTCTCTACGAACCTTCAACGGCGGTTTAATTGCAAACTGAGAACTAAAACAAGAAACGACCCGTGAAGCTCGAATGAACACCTAACAACACGATACCAAGAACTCTTAGAAGATAAGTCTGGTCGCAAATTCCAGCTAATATGCAAACCCCCTTTTGTTGTTCTACCATTTATGTAATTCTTTGTACTCTTTTTATTGTTAACCACTTTGTCTAAAACCCTTGTAAATGTTGTAATACAAGTGTCTGCATTCAAATTTGTGTTTGTTCTTCTTTGTCCGACAATTTGCCAACGACCACGGGGAAATAAAAGCCCCTTCGATACGTAAATACTTTTAATACTACGCCCGAACAAGTGGGGCCCCCAAAAGAGCTAGTTTCATCAGCGTTTTTTTTTTTGTTTTTGTTTTTGTTTTTTTTGCCTTCTGTCATTTCTACTTTTTTTCAAAGTTATATAGATATCAACTTTAATGATAGACAGTGCCGGCACTTACTACCCCAAACCTCTCAACCTCATGGGGCCACATACCTGTTTATAAATTCTAGTTGTGTTAATGATAGAGATGTAAAAAAAAAAAAAAAACGAGAAAAAAGTGACCAACTTTTAAAAATATATTTTAAAATGTAAAATTATCTTTTTACTGTTTTCTTTTACGTTTAATATAAAAAAGAATTCCAAGTTTATCTGTTGAAAAAAAAAAAAAAAAAAAGATTTGTTATACATAACGTACGTTTTTATTATTTTAAATCATTTATCGACAATTTATTACTTTTCATATATTTCGCGCCAAAATATAAGGTATGGTTATTTTTAGGCACTGCCAAAGATGGCGTAAAATCCGTATTTTACAAAAAAATTTACACATAACATTGAAAAAAAAATTACCAAAAATCAGAGAATTATCCGATTTTAATGAAATTTTCAGTGTTGATTTATCAATGAATAAATTTTATAATGCATCAGTTATTTTATTTCAAAACCTTCTGATTTTTATCAAGCCATTTAACTTTGATCCCCCTTATTTTGAGGGTGCAAAATATCAGTGGGTTTATATACTTTTGAAACTAATTACAGTATAAATAAAAAGACCGAAGATATGAATAGAAGGAAAACAAAAATTCTTTAAAGGGAGCTATCCTAGTAGAAAATAAGTTCTAAAAATTGGAAAATTAACTATAAAATAAAAACTAAAAAATAATTTGGGGGGATATTTTTTACTCTTTTCAATAATTATTTAATTAACTATTATCTTATAAAAGAAAAAATTATACATCGATATTTGTTCTGTTTAAATGGGGTGGGGGCTAAGTTTTCAAGAGTTTTCTACAAAAATTATTAGATAACTAAATAATAATAATAATAATAATAAGCACTAACAGGGTTTACAACCCGTTTTATGAGAAATACGACTCAAACCAGGCAAAGAGAATTTTCTCTTCATGTAAATACCAAACGCTATATGCGTGAATGTGACCACACGAAAATACCATATAATAGCTTTTTAACAGCACTCCAGAGAGATTCAGGTTATTGGTCATCGTGCTCAGGCAAGGCACCACCTAAGTTCCCAGCATACGTGTAGGGGCTCGCAGTCGCAATTTATTAGCTCGAACATTCCCATAGGTTTACACTAAGTACCAAAACAAGTCCATAGCATTGGAGCTACACACTCCTTCACACTGTGGCCTCGACTGACCATGATCCAGCCCACTCTAGATCTATCGATTCAACCTGTTGACCACAATCTGGCCCTTCTATTAATCCCGTTCCTGTCCCTAACTCACAGACAAACCACATAGAACTCAGCCTGCTGATGATCCAGTCATCTGCTCACCACGATCAAGCCTTTCATGAAGACTACTTTTAGCTGTAGTTTCAAAATGGCAATAGCTAACTCCTTTTCAGGACAAAACAAGGTCTACCCTCACTGACTATGAATTTATTTCGGATCAGAGATTTTCTACCCAGACAAGACGTCCCTATCAACCTTGTCCAGCCGCTTCATGTCAACTTGACCCAGTATATTTCCAGCCGCTGGAAAGAGCTGTCCAATGACACTGACCAACCTCGCCTTCCCAGCCTGCGATGCCGACAACCATAGCCACGGAAGACATTGACAACTCAAATCTGTATCTTGCTTTGTTCAAACCAGTTTATGTGCGAATAAAACTGTCGTCTTGTTATACTGAAAACTTTGTGTCTGTCCTCCTTTGCCATCATTTATCATTACCATTATTTAAAATAAAAAAAAAAAAATAAAAAAAAAAAAAAAAAAAAAACGTTTGCAAGGTCGACATCCTTATCGGCTCCGTGACACACTGCAGTCAATGCATTTGTTGAGTTACAAAACCTTTGATACTTAAATATGTGAATAGTTACTGTCTCTATTATCTACAATAAATAAATGCATTTTATATACACATAATTCTTAAGTTTTCACATTAGTTTTGATAAATATTATCTAAAATATCATTGAAAGCAGAAATTAAGAGAGTCTTGATTTCATATTAATAAAGGTTAAATTATATGAACTTGCTATTATTATACTAAAGCTGAGTGAATCAAAGGTTCTTTGCTATAAGCTTTTCTCCGATTTAGTTTAATGACACAAAATTCATACTAAATTCATTCCTTGGTTTTAGGATTGAGTTATGTTTGAAAAAAAAAAAAAAAATTCCATTTTAATTGGTTCTAATTAGTCGTAATTGGCAATTAAGTAAAAAAACTGACCCATCTCTTACTTCACCTTCTGCCTATCACTTTCCACCTCTCTATGTATATCTTGATAACCTCATTATATATGTTAGTTTCTGTGTGTAGAGAGAGATGAGAAAGTGGTGTGAGAAGGACATTTAACTTCTCTTTTTATTTGTATGTTAAGATTCAGCAGCAGCGAGCCCGTACTTAACAACTTATAATAATGAGATCCATTTCAATTTAAATTTAGGTCAAACATTCCCTTTCTTAGAAATCTTACAAAATGATTTTGATGCTTTTTTTTTTTAAATTCTCTGGCCATAGTTTTTTTTTTATTAAATTTAATTCACTTTGCAAACTCACTTTTCCCTAATCCTAATTATCTACCCAGATCTCAATGGGTCAAGTTTTGTTTAGTATGTATATAAAGAAAGAACATAATCTAATCTTATTTTTTGGCAAAGGATATTCAGTCTTTTTCTGTTGACTCAAAAGAACATTAGTAAATCAACAGGAGTGATTAATAAGTCTAAATTTAAAGCATTTTAATGTTAAACCTTAGATTTTCATATTAGAATTGTCAATCAAATAAGGAATTAAACAGGGATACATAAATCCCACTCGTTTACATAAATGTTATCTATTAGTCCTTCAACATTTAGGTGAGAAAATGTAATTATGCTTTTAGCTAGTGAAATGGCAAATAATAGTATAATTTATGTGACACTACTACAAAAAGTATCCTCGGAAAGAAACTACATTTTTGAATTTGAATGATACATGATAAAAATCATAAATCAAAGACAAAGTGAAAAATTTGAAATGCTTTATTTTTATTCTTTATAAATTGAAAAATATAAATTCAACAAAGCTTGAACAACAAAAGAAAAAACTCTTCATATAGCAATTGATTAAAAGATTAAATATTCACTATGGCAGTGATAACATTTTACTTGTCATTATATATTAAAATATTAAGAAAATATATTAAAATTAGTTTTCTTAACATTTATCTTAGATAGAATTTTATATATATTCTCCTTAACATTTTTAAACTTTAATGTTTAATAAAAATAGAAATAAATCAAAATCTAGGTTATATTTATACAAATGATATAATGTTCAACAAAGTTTACAGCTCTTTATTATATATAGGCACATGTATATTTTGAGCAAATAAAGCATACAAAATTTATGAATATAAATGATTAAAACCTTACTTAATAGAAATAAGGTATCAGAAATATTTATCTTTGGTTGACTTGACCTTTGGTAAAAATTATACTTAATAAATAAATAAATAAATAAATATTTAAAAAAAAAAAATTATAAAATATTTTCTTACCAAACACTGAAAAGAAAAACTGCTGACTTAAGTTTAAAAAAAAAAAGTATTCATTTCAAGAAAGCTATGAAATATAAGCTGTTATAATAATATTGTGCATATAAAATAAAATAAACATATCTAACAGTATCAGTGCAAGAAATATAAGCATAGTAATAACAGTGTGTGTGTATATATATATATATATATATATATATATATATATATACTTTTAAACTTATTCAGTTCATTTGTTATTTTTTCTAATATTCTCACAAGCAAAATAAAATGTTTTTATTGAATAAAAATAAGATTAGAAAAAATTAAGTAGAGCCAAATTTTGATATTAAAGCAACTTTGTCAAATATAACATTAAATTTATATTTGCAAAAGTAAAAAATCTAAAAGAATCAGATTTATATAGTTAAAAAATTATTTGTACTAATAATCTAACAATATTGATCTGAGAAGAACCTGATTTTGTTGTATGATCGAGGTTAGGCCAAAGCACATGTAAACAGTATTGCATTCATAAAAGCCTTATTTATGCAAACATAATAATTACAGTGGCTGTTCAAGTTATTTAAATGAATATTTCTGATTATCTACTATCATCTAAATAAAGCAAGCAGGAATCAGAGCTGTCATGTATTTAGTTTCAGACCATTGAGAAGCGATGACGAAAAATTTTCGGATTCATTTCTTCTGCCTCGTTACATATATACTGAAAAAAAGAAAGAAAGAAAGAGAAGTGAAAATGAGCTCACATTTTAATTTTGTGAACTAATAGAAAGAAAATCGATATAGTAGCTCCTTAATATAGGATTAAAATCGATTGAATTACTATTACACTAATAAAAATAATAAAAAGAAATAAGATATTTCACATAAGGCTAAATAGAACTATAATAAAGTGCATTAGATTATTTTGAATATAAATACATGCATATAGAAATGAGTGGTACCTGCTGTAAAGGGACAATTAGCAGGTAAATTTTACATGCCATCATTAGGAAGTTCAATCTTTTTAAGGAGGAGAAGTTTAGGGGCTTTGTAATTAAGTATATCAACAGATATATTTTGAAATTTTTATGATTCATGCATTTATAAATAGGATGGATTAGTATGAAAACTGACCACTTAGTTATGGAGATAACTTCTTGTCATAATCAATTAAAATTATTTTGATGATTACTTGAACTGAAGTAGATTTTTCTTCTTTTTTTTTTAAATATATTTTTCTGAAAAGTTATAACCAAGTAAGTTTCTATTTGAGATCATTTTTTCATAATGTCCATGTCAAACAATGCTTAGTGAATTTATTTCAAAATATCAATATTTTAACTGAATAAAGATATTGATGCTTTTTTTTTTTTTTTAATTAGACTGATTTTAATAAAATAAGAAAAGTTACTTTTACAAAAGTTTTTGTTGTTGAAACTAAAAAAGAATTGTTTTTGAATGTTAGGAAGTTGATAATAAAATATAAACAAAATATTTCCAACAGAATTCATGCATATTTCACACTTAAGATCTTGAAGATATTAATTAAGGGGACAGTTATTGGATACCTAATAATACTTTAAAAAATAAATAAATTAAGAACACTTCATTGAACATTTTTATACAACTAATGATTCCGGTAGAAATCAAAATACAATTCATTACAATATTTTTCTCAATATCAAAAAATATCACTTCTAGTTTTCAGTTGATTATATAGATACTATATATGATAACTGCATTTAAAGATTGCAGTATCTACAAAGAGAATGCTCAAAATCTAGAATAAAGCATCTCTCTCACTCTAACATAAAAATCATGACCGTATATTGCAACTAATAATTTCATAATTTGATGTTTGTAACGACCATGAAAATGTAAAACTATTTGTTGCAATATGATTTTGATTTCTGCATTATACTGTTTATATACATTTAAAAAACTAAAATTCTAATACTAAGCATTAACAAATAAATAATAAACCTTATCAAATTTTGATATAGAATGCAATGCAATTGAACGTGATTTGTTGAAATAGTTGCATATTTTCCTCACCAGTGCCAGATTTTGTTAGTTTAAGCCCAGATAAAAAAAATTTAAAAAATAAAAAAAAGTCAAAATTTTGCTGATTGCTTTTTAAGGTAGGCAAGCCTTCTGAATTTGAAAGGTTGCATTGCACAAATCTTCTTACTCAACTTTCTTCTGATTTGACCATGTTCCAGGGCTGAGAAAATCTTAAACATTAAAATGCAATCACCATTAGATACTTTAGATAATAAGACATTAGTTATATTCTAAAATAATCTTTTTGAAAAATTATGTATGAAACAAACTGTTTATACTATCTAATGTGACTCATTTAAAACTAAGTATGTTAGAAGAAATATGCTATGAATTATAAGAATTATAAATATCCTATGAATTATTTTAATTCTAATTGCTCATGCTCTTATAATAATGGAGATTCAACATCTGTCTGTCTGTAACTGAAACTATGTCACTGTTTATGTCACAATACACTCAGGTATTGCGTTAAGTGTATCAATATTTAATTTATAGTCAAAATCATTAGTACATGGTACCAGGGGATTTTAAAATTTAGATTTACACATGGAGATACTCAACAAGCACAACATACATATAATTTCTTTCTTCATTCTTAAAAATATTTTTTTAAATTTTACTGCAGATATATTATTTACAAGTACAAGCAAAAACAATCATATCAAATAAGTTATATAATCTACAATATACTCATCATAATAAAGCATAAAAATCCTAACGCACTTTAAAATATGATACCAGACTGAATATGTAAGTTACCAAAGTCTATAAATCAACATCATTTTTTTTCTCTACATTTGCATAGAATACAAAGTTCTGTAAAGAAACACTTCAAGTTTATTATAGAAACTTAAAGTTGATTCATTACTGAAAATTAGATGCTCTTTAAATCCAGTTTCATTTTCAAAATGCTTCAGTATTTTTGTACAGAAAATCCAATGTCATTTTCTTCTGGTCACTTTACAATAAATACAGGAATCATTTTCAACTGTTTCCACAAAAATTTTCCAAATAATTTGATGTGAAAATTTTAAACTTGTGACCTGCCCTCCTTGTAGATTTCAGTGAGCTTTGTATGTAACTAGTATGAATTGGTCTCCCAGGACTGTTAACTTTCTTACCATTTTGTTGTTTCAAATTTCTTTTGACAATCATAGATAATCTAGTCAATAGTGATTTTCTGAAATCTGTTCTAAAATGATATTGCATGGTAACAAAAGAATTCATTTTGTTTAATACAAACACACAAAATGTCTTCTCAACAATTATAGTTTTTAGCACTATTATGGTTGATAGCCTTAATAATAAACCCAGTGCTTTCTCTATTAATGTCTTTGAGTTGGCCTAAAGTCAGTATCAGCCAGACAGCAAGGGAGTCTAGCCCCTTTTCACTAGCACTAAACCAAGGATATTGTTTTTTGTGTCTGAGGTGGAGCGCCACACCTACCATCAGCTCCTTTACTGCACAGATCCGTGTGCTACTCATATGCCAAGTTGGTGAGGGCTGGTATCGAACCAGAAACCTTTTAGTTCTAATCAGACACTCTACCGACTGAGCTATATCAATATCTTTAGTTTGTTTTAATACATTTTTGAAATCATCCAATATTTCTGTACAAAACTGAGTATCATGAGTGTCTATATCTTAAGGTTATTTTACTACATTTTTAATGACTATTTTTTTCTGCGGACACTTTATTTTCCTAATAGATTTTGAAATATTCTTAAATACATAATACTCATCCTTCACATTAACATTAAAAACTAAAACCAAACTGAACATTTAAAAGGTTAGTATAAATAAAACAAGCATGGTATTAGTTTATCAACGATCACAATATTTTCTCTAATTTTAAACTTTAACAGAAACAAAAAAATAAATCAAAATTTGGTTAATAACAAAAGCAAACTGTTTGCACATAAATAAGCATTGGTACTCTATATAAAATGCAGTTGACAATGTGACTACTTTAAAACTAAAAGATACTGCCAAAAATTGAATAAAAAATAAATAAAAATAAAAGTATATATCACAGCCACGAACATCGATTTTGGCTTTTAACCCAATCAAAAATATTGTGCTTTACATAAATTAAAAAGTGTCCACACAAAAAGCATATATGGTGCATCATGCAATAAAACACCTTACAATCAATTTGTCACAATAGCTACAACTATTAAGGGAACATGCAGAAGTGTTAATAGGACACTCGGGCAATTTTGAAAAATGTAACTCAAAATATTACTTCCCTTGTATGTGTAGCAATAGTCATTGCTATCATTCTGAAAATCTAGGATCTCCTTTATCTGCAGAAGTTTTAAACAAGGATTCATACAAACAAAAAAACCAGCACCAACTTGCAAATGAAATGCAAACCATGACTGATAAACAGATTCACTTTAGAGATTTTTCTATAATTAATTTATAAATATAACTTTCAAAGTTTTGTATTTTTAATTACATCAAATGTAGCAAAGAATTCTTTTTTAATTTTAGTTATATATAAATGGAGTTTAAAATTTGAACCAATTGTCATTTTCAATTTAAAATAAAATTAAATAGCAAGTCTCCAAACACCAAGATATTTCAGATTATATATAATCTAATATATTTGCCTAGCCTGTAGAATATTATGTCAGTAAGTGAGATATTTTAATAGAACATTATCAGAGAAGAAAACCTATAGGAAAGTCATTTTGCTTCCATACCAATTCAATAGAGTATTTATTGCCTTGATTTTTAGGTTTTAATAAATCAATAGATTATTCAGAGTATCAATTCTAAGAATCATAAATATATTAAAAAAATATTCAGTTTATATGTTTTGCAATAGGAAAAAAGAAAAAGTCTGTGGTGTAGCCTGTTGGAGGTATCAGCAGAACAGCACACAAGTCTATTACCTTTTTTCTAGAGCTAGACCAGGGAGATTGTTTTTTGCTGAGGTGGGGGCACCACACCTACAGTCAGCTCCTAGATACTTTACCAGACAAATCAGATTATCCAAGCTGTGCTACTCATGCACTGAGTTGGCAAGGACCGGTATCAATCTTGGAACCTTGCAATTCCTAGGCAGATGCTCTACCAACTGAGCTAAAGTACCATGCACAAAATATCGGCATTGCTAAAATTAATCCTTACAATAAATTAACCTAATCTTATAATTCTTCACTGGACTATAAACAATAATTTGTTTGATTATAAAAAGAAAAATTCTCATTTCTTAAGTTATATCTTAATTTTATTTTATTTCTTATCCAAAAAGTAGATAATTTTTGGATTGCAGACAAAATGTTTAGAGTAAGAAATATAAATGTAGTTTAGATATAATTTGATAGAAAAAAAAAGAAAAAAAAAAAAAGAAAAGTGCTCATAACTATCACTAAAATATACCAAGGTAATTTTCTAATAGGAGAACAAAATTTGAAGATTATTTTTCATTAAAAATTATGCAATTTTTTAAAGAAAATAATCTTTAAAAAGGGAAAAGAATTTAAGCGGAAAACTATTTCTTATATAAAAAGGACCAAAGCTTTCTGATGAAAGTTCCAGTGAACTACCAATTTCAACATTGTGATTTATGATATATGGAAACTTATATAAATCCATTAAATCTTGCTAAACAAGTTACTTATTGAATAGGTAGTTCACTGATTAAAATCAACAACAATCATGCACCAAAATAATATTCTAACAACTCAGATTTGCAGCATTATACCTGTCGTCAGTGCAGATCAATTACTTGAATGGTGAAGGAACTGAAAATCAAATAAGAGAGATACCTAAAACAAATTGCCAATTTTCTAAACTTAGACTGGCAATTTTGCTTTAAACTGTTCTTCATTTCTTATCTATTTCTCCACCAAAATAAATCTGTATTTTAATTCTTTTACATTTAAAGATGAATTATTTAAAAGTCAAATTAACACTATCTTTATTAAAGATCTTAAGTTTGGACCTACTACTTAAAAATGTAATTCCACAAATCATCTGAACTAGTATCTTCTCTTTGTTGTTCTATTTTTTTTTTTTTTTTTTGGTTTATGTATTCTTTAGCCTTTCCCAAATGATATCCAATGTTTTTCTGTCTCTTATAATGGAATAATTCACAAGTATGAGTATCATTTTTTCATGTCAGTATAAAATTTAGATGATCAGATCTGTTAATTACTCCAACTCAGGATGTGACAAAATTCATTTGAATATGTAAAAAGATTTTTTTAAATGAATGACAATCAAAGGTTACCAAGTGCAATATACACATGGAAAAGGCTTAAGAAAATTTTTTTTTAAAACAAACGCTGAAACATAACAAAAACAACAAAGATGATGATACTAGTCTAACAATGTGAAATAATACTTCATCTTGCTATTTCAAACAAGTGAAAAATGTTATAAATTAAATAAATCAGATTAAGTTATATTATCATCATGTTACAAAATACTTTTTTCTATTTATTACCTAATTAGGTATTAAATACAAAAAAGTATTTTGTATAAAACATTTTTTGCATATAATTTATATTTTCAAACATACAACTATATTTGTCATAAAATGTATTTTTATGCCAAATATTAGAAAAAACACTTAGTGAATGAAAGGTAACAAATACTATAAAACACACATCAACAAAAAAATAAACTAATTTTCATACAAGATGTTTATATGCTGGAATTATCACTCAATAGAAAATATGTACAACCGACCAACAGATACAATACTCTAGTGATGTATATGAAAAATGTATTTTCTCATTAACTGAAATATATTAATCCATTAAGAATTGATTTGTTTTGAATTATCAGATTAATATATATATATATATATATATATATATATATATATATATATATATATTAGTCACGAATAAGAATATATGAATTTCTTTATCAGATTGGAAACAAGTAAAATAAATTATAAAAATATATCAACAAAACTTTTCTTTTGCTTTATGCTTCTCACTTATAACTATAGAAATTTACTTCAGATGGCTACAAAAATGTTAGTTATTTATTAACATTACATTAGTTATTAACTTACATGTATAAGATAAAAACACCCACCACAACTACTCAATCTTTTTAATGCAAATTTATTGAAGGTACTATGTAAAACTTAAATTTTTTTAATTAATTAAAATTACTCATGTAAACAATTTCAATTTTTAAAAAATACTATAATTCATTTTTAAGCAACTCTATTTTATTACTAGTTTTACTCCATTATATTATTGATGCTTTTATCAAAATACATTCTTCAATGGCTGGAGTAAATGATGTCAAATCAGAAATAACTGACAAATGTTGTACTCATATGAGAAACCATTTTCATGAACATCACCTTAGGAAATTCATCTATAGAAACATCAATGCAGAATACAATCTGTAGTCATTCTGCCATTTCTTCCTTTCTAATTTGAAATTTGCTCTAGCAGTTGAAGAGAATAATAGCCAAGGATGTTGTAATAAAAAAAAACAACCACAACATGGAATAAAGCTCGTAATGAAATAATAATAAAGAAGATGTGTATTTATTTATTATAAAATCAAACAATTTATAACGATAAAAACTACCTTTAAATTACATTACCATATCAAGATTTTCTTGTTGCATAAAAATTGTCTTTGAAAATGTACTTTTTGAAATATTACAAAATCATGAGAATCTTCATCATATTAATTCTCAGTTGAAACCTAAGTTCCAACAATTCTTTTAGATAGCTATATTGAAATTAACTGAAATCATTGTATATTATACAAAATTTATCCTATTATTATATCTGGATAAATTTCAAATAATATATTTAATCAAAATACAAAAGTTTCTGTAAAAATACATTCTTGTTGATTTACAGTAATAATAGGTCTTACAAAAATTATTGTTGTTTTGATAAAGTCTTAGTAATTAAATGCTGATTTTACTATTCATTATCTAAAATTTTTGTAAATCGATTTAAAAAAAAAAAAAAAGGTTGATTTTTCAAATTAAACATAATTAAAAATGTAAATTATAGACAATTAAATTAAATATTAGATGATGCTAGTTTACAGATGAAAGTGAAAGGAAATACAATAGTTTTTCAAATTCATAAAAGTTGTAAGAAACAGAAAATCAGAAAACAGAGACACACATACTCCATATATAGTAATCAGAAATACATACTAATGATAAATTCATATAAAGTTTTTATTAAGTCAACAGAATATCTCACAAGATGTCACTTGAACAAGCAAGATACAAAAACAAAGGATTTTTCATGAAAATCAAAGTTAACATTCTGAAACATTGTTCATGAAGTCTCAGATGATATAAATCATAGAAAAATTAAAAACCAAGGATAAAAATATTCCTAGGATACCTGATAAGTAAATAAAAATTTAACAGATCAATATTCCTAATGATATTTAAAGTTACATATGCCAAATAGTCAGTTCTAACAAAATTCTTATAAATTTGGAAAATATATTTAAAAAGTAAAAAAAAAAAAAAAAAAGTAAAGAAAAATAGAAAAAAATAGTTTTACTGAAGTAAAAATGAAAAGTAGCCAATTGAATTTAATATTTCTATTGGTATTGTTTTTTACAATAACAATAAAAAAAATATAAATTCAGTATTGAATATTCATATTTGTATATTAAATATTCAGTATTGAATATTGATATCTGTATATTAAATATTCAATATTGAATATAATATGTTTTTGTTTGAATTTTACTTTGTTAATCTCATTAAAAACATGATTTGCATCTTTGAAAATAAATCTTTAAGAGTCAGTATCAAAGAAAAAGCAAACAGTTTTGATTTTTCTTTTTAACAACTTATCAATAAATTTTATATTTTAAAAACAAAAGAATCATAACTTCCAAAAAAGAATGCTCAGGAGAAATAAAACAAAAGATATTCTTTTCTTTAGAGTTTGAAAATATCCTTAAAATGAGCTAATTCAATTGTTTTCACTCGAAATTTCCTACAGAAAAACAATGTGTAGCAAAAGTTGACTAGATCAATATAAAATTTAAGACTATAACTGAAATCTTAATCTTTTTAGTCAGAGATTTTGAAAAATAGGTTATATCTATAAAAAAAAAAAAAATTTGAAATTTGAAATAAAAAAAAAAATTAAAAAAATTAAAATATCAGTTTATGTCTAATAGGCAAGTTGGGCTTTTTTTGTTGTTTTTTTGTTTTAAGATAAAGTTAAAAAGAAAAAGGAAAACAAAAAATAAAACCATCTATAACACCCACTCCCCATCCCAAATTAGATAAAATTCATACATCAAAGTAATGTCATTAAAAATCGTCACCAAAAAAGTGAATATGACTGATAAATGAGATTCAAAGAATATTGCCAACTTTAAAAAATTTAAAAACAAAAACAAAAAAAACAAAAAATAACAAAATCAGTCAATTTATAAATATATAATATCAAGAGGTGAGGTTGGTGCAATGGTTATCATCATAGAAAAATGAACTCAGTAAGCCAAGTTCAAATTCTGGACAAGACTGTTTGCATTTTATTTTGAGTTAATATCCTTGGGAAAGGTAAGAATCCAACTCTTCTCCCTTCCTCCAGCAATGAGAGACTAAGTTCTGTAGCCTTGGTAGGGCAACCAGTCTAGAGGAAGGAAAATTGAATTCATATCCATCTACCAACATATCAGTGTGGCAATATAACAAGCTGAAGTGAGGGTGGCTAGAGAAAATAGCAGATTAGGCTCTATGGCCTTGGTTAGCATTCAGTCTTGAAAGAAAAAGGACAACTCTGAATTCAAAGCCAACTTTGACAGGTTTGATTGGTTGGCAATGGATAGAAATTGCCCAATAGGATGACAGATCCCCACAACACTCTCCTCTTAGAAATAGTGAGACCGAAAAACCCCATAAATATTAAGTTAAATTCATTAATTTAATAACTTTTGTTTAAAGCTTTATACTTTAAACTGATTTCCCTTCTTACCTTAGGGTAACAAAAAATAGATACATCATAATAAATTAATGCAACAGAATTGAACATTTGATACTGAGCAAAAAAGGAAATTTTATAAACAATTTTTTTTTTATAAGAGTTTTCTGTTATTTAGACTATTATATGAAGCATGCATTTATACTGAATTAATAAATAATTGCAGAATTAATATTTTCATCATTTTAAAATATATATTGTTCAAGCCAATATTTGAAAAACTATATCGGAATAAAATATAAAGTCAAAATTGGCAAGAACGTGAATTTTGTTCAAAATTTTGGAGAATTCGAATTGTCACTTCAATGTCTACATTGAATAATTAAATTATATAGATACTAAAAATAATGCATTCATTAAAAATGAAAAACTATTTAGTGGGAAACATTCATGTTTGACTTCAGTTACACTAGGATTGGAAAATTTCAAAGTAAGACAAAAAAAAAAGCAAAAAAATTCCCTAAAATATTTAGAAAAAAAAAAAAAAAAAAAAAAGGCAATCATGATTAATCATATTTCCATAAATATTGTTCAAACATTGCATTTAAATGACTAACTTCATTAAAAAATTAAATAAAAATAAAAATTGAGTATTCTTGATTTTCAACATTTTCTAAAGAAAATGTATTTATGGTTAGGCAGTTAGTATTATATGATTCTATTCTGTCATTCAAATGATTTTTACAAAAAATATGGTAAAATGCATAATAGAAGTAAATATTAGTTACATATCAAATATTATTTCAACATAACTAACAATAACTATGATTTAAAAATAAAATAATTTACCTCAGGTTATTATACACAAATCAGTTTATAAAAAATTAGAATATCAGTTTATGTCTAATAGGTAATTTATTTTTTTTTAAAGATAATGTTAAAAAGAAAAGAAAAATTGACTATTGACTATCACATTGAAAGGTTCAAAGTCAGTGGAGTATCTGTAACAGTTAAAAGCTAAATAATTATTTGTAGTGAGCTCTAAATGTTGTCTTCATCTTCTACCTCATCAACACCAGCAGCCACAGCCTCAGTTGTATAAGCCACAGTCTCGTGCTTAGCCAAAATTCTCAACAAAGGACGTAGTTTCAACCACCATTGGTTCTTGGGAACACGTTTTCTGAAATTCACATTAAAAGAAAGAGAAAAAAAGAGGGGTTATAAAAACTGACTTTTAAATGACTATACATTCTATAATCAAACATCTAATTGTTCTTTAATAGTATGACGATGATTTACAAATCTATATATATTAATACTCATATTCTTTAATTGTACGACCATTATCATCTTCCTTCTGGTTAAAATGAGACCTTCCAAATCATCCAAGATGAAATGCAAAAATGTTATCTGGTGTTGTTTATTTGCGGAAGTCTTATTTTTTATGAGTGTCGTCACCTCAGGTAAATAATGGAACATTCTGTTTTTATTATAAAGAAAGAAAGCAAAGAAAAAGGACATGCTACACCGAAAAAATATAATAAGAAAGAAAGAGTAGGAGAAAGATAGAGACAGGGGTGAGCGCGTGGAAGTGATAATGCTAATCTGTTTCAATCAAACATAATGAAAAGATGCAAAGAAGGAAGGAAGAAAGAAAAAAAAGAGAGAGTTAAATCAAGATTATTATACTTTTTATATATTGATCTATTTTGCAATAGCTCTTAACTAAACATATCAAATGTTGTAATAATTAAATTGTCATATTGCGGTATATCCACAGGTCCTGCGAGTATTACTATATTTTCTTTAAAATAAAATTTTTGAATAAAAACATCATTATTGCATCTGAAAAAAGTTATGAATGATAAAATGTAAATATAGTAGCACATTAAAAAAATTACAAATAGAAAAAGAAATACCAATTATCTATATTAAATGTTACTTAATATGTTTTTTTAATGTACACCAATTAGTCTTATTACAATTCTAAAAGTAAAATAAATTCTATTAATGAAATACAAAAATCAATAAATTGTCACTTAAAAGGATATCTATTCAATGAATCTAGTTAGAATATATCATATAATAGGATGTCACTATCACTGAATGTAGAGCAAAAGTGAATACAGATTACCGGATAGGAAGGAAACAGAGAAAAGACAGAACAGAAAGACAGTTTGAGTTTGAACCTTGACACTAAAGCAGTCTGAAGACTTGCCCCTCTAAAAGAATAAGTAATTTTTTTCTTTTTTCAAAATGACAGCCTATAAACCAACACATTCCAAAGTCCACTTGAAGACAGAACAAAGTGGGTTAATAATAATGTAAAGGTGTTTGTTTTGTAGTCATGGTGTAAGATCAATAGTTACCATGATGAATCATGATTTTATAGACCTAATCAGGAACAGGTGACAGCAAGTAACAATCACCTATCAATCCCATCATGCAACAAATATACTAAAATCTCATTGTAGATTAAGAATTACAGTATGCAACATATCTGCATATTAAATAATAAAAACCCAAAGAAAACTAAATTTTAAAAAAATCAAACCGAATATCCTCTGTAAATGATGTACAATCCATAATATTCCTCCAGTGATCATAGACAAATAGAAAGCAAATGGAATATGTCATATGTAGATAAAATATTGAGCTAACATTCAAATTAATTTTTCACAAATTAGTCTGTTTTATTATAATTTAAAAGTAAAAATAAATTCTATTTATGAAATACTAAAATCAACAATTATATTGAAACAAATGGGTTTCAATCCATGCATAATTTTGTTAATGTTTTTGTTAATGTAATTAAAAATATTCAATAATCAGTGATTATAATCTTTGTATTAATAGACATGATATCAATTTATCTTAACTTACTTTAAATCTGTATTTAGAGAATATACTTTACTCATCAACAAATATTTACCAATTTTTTTCAAGTCAAAAGAAACCCACTTTAAAATGATCATTCAAAGTAAATATATAAATGACTATCCATATTAACTTTAACTAAAATATTTTCAAGCTAATTGGGCAAAACTTATGTAAGAATTTTAAAGATTATGTAAATATATTTTATAGTTTTCATCAGATAAACTAAAATATAATTATATGGTTAATGCAAAAGGTAAATTGTTAATTCTGAATTTGTTGATATCTTGAACTTGTTGAAACTGCTGATCGGATAACAATTTTTGAATGAAGCAAGTGATAATATGAAGATGACAGGTCTGAAGGATATGACTCATATGACTCCATGATCATTTACTGCATTGCATTTGTAACATGAGAATGGGTATCATCATGCAGTAAAATCCCCTCTTCCTTTCCCAGAAAAGGCTCTTTTCTCTTCCACCGATTTATTCACCCAAGCCAACTACAACTTGTACAGAAACCTTTTTCTTTAAAACATTCCATTTCAATGTTAGAAAGTGTTCTAGATCAATCCACCACAATTTTCTTCATTTTGTTTTTTCTTGTAATAAGTCTAATTTTAATTACTAGTGACTATTTTCCTTTAAGAGTTCTTTCAATTCCAGAGTTAGTTGCCTTTGAGCTCAAACTTTTTAAACATTTTTTTTTTTTAACATGTTTGCACCTACTGCATTATTACCATTAATCTAGAGATATCTATTGTCTAGCTTCTGCTGTATATTTTTCAAGTTTAAACATTTAAGAGTAAACAGTGATGAATTTTCATTTTATATTCAGCTATGATTTTCACCAAATATAATTATCATTTTTCTGTAATTCTTATGCACAAGTATATCCAGACTTATTTCCAATAGACATTTTTTCAAACAGACTTTTAGTTGACAATTTCTTTTATTGAAAGGTCTTTCTCACTGATTAACATTTCAATTGACAAGGGTTTTTTTTGCTGGTAATTCTTTTAAATTATTGATATTGCTGTTGATATGATTTTTACCAAATGAACATTTTGTCAAAAGTAAATTATGTCATTTTTAAAAAATGTTTTTACTTATGAATATTCATTGTCTCAAAATATTTATATCTTAAATTAAAAAAAAAAATGACTAAGAGAAATAATAAATGTAAGTGTTACAATTGGTGTAATATAAAAGAAAAACTCACTCAAAGTTTGCGTATTGGCTCAGTTCTTCAACAGGTGTAAAACACAAATGTCTTTTCTGCATACCGAGCAAAGTAGCAGACTCTGGTTGAGAAGCCTGTACACTACCTGCAAATGAAATAAAAAAACAGGTAATGTAATTTTTAGATAATGGGAACTATACAAATAAGTAGCTGTAGGGCAGGGTTAAAACAAAATAAATATGTAAATTAGACATCCGTTAAATCCAATTCATATAAAACTTAATGGATATAACTTACCATCAGGAAGTGTATGCTCTTCAACTTGAGCAATCAAGTGATCAAGTGCTTTGGCAGCCATTTTGGTACCAAAATTTCTATCAAATGGTGTAGGAACACCACCTTGTTGCATGTGACCCAGAACATTTTTACGAGTGGTGAATACACCCTTTCCCTCCTCAGAAAACAGTTGATAGATAAAATCTGTTGTATAGTTTGGATTTGCATTTTCGTTTCTGAAAAAGGAAATAAAAGTTAGTATGAAACACCTGGTAACTGCACATCATTTTTATTCTGGAAATCTTATTTACAGAATATTATAGGCATTAATGAATACAAATTATTTTAATACTTTAACTGAAAAATAAGATATACAATGTAGATTAAATGCAAGGATATTGATTTGTAAAGTTCTAAAAATCATAAGAATGAAATCTTAAACACAATTTCAAATTATAAAATAGATAAACATTAAATGGTATGTCCTGTTAACAAACAATTGTAACCAAAGAGTGCACAAATATACATCACATAAGTTTTAAAAAGGATAAATATACATTTTCACAAATAATTAACAACTGAATATAGCTTATGTGCTTCTCTCTATCAGTGGTGTTAATCAAAATCTAGAATTGTCAACCCATTCAAAAAATTAATAATACTTCATCTCAGAAATTTAGATAACTTAAGATTATTAGACCGTGGAGTTCCATCATCCTGATTTCCAGGAATCAGTCCTTATACATTTCATAAAATCAAAACAATGTAAATAAAAAGATAATATATATAAATATGTATATATAACTAGAACATGAAGAAATGCATGTGTGAACATTGTCTTTTTAAAACAGTACTTCAAGTCTGAAAAAAGTAAAAAGGTCCAATATTAACGTTTGTTGGACAATAAAAATGCATATTTATATATGTTTGAATCAAACATAATAACTGTCTCTTTATGTAGGCCTTTGAAGGTTTTGCATATTGTTTCAATTTTATATCAGCAAAAAGAGAGTGGATAGAAATAGAGATGTTGAACTTGGAGCCAAGCATTATTCTTCTCTGTATCTCCTAACATCACTATGGCCACTATACTTTTGACTTGATTCTCTTTGTATTTATGTCCAGCAGTAGGCTTGAATTGACTAAAATAAAGAATAAACTATTGAATTGTGATTGGCTCTTTAATACATTTAGTTATCAGGTGACCTGCTCTCAACTATGTCCACACATCATCATCAGTTATATATCTAGAAATCAGCTTATGGCAATTCATTTTTATCACTCAGACTTAAAGGTCAAGTGCAATATTCAAAATTTGTAAAGTGCTGATTTATTGAATTTCTATTTTTAACTTTATGATATGGGAGGTGCAGTTCACATGAAACTAATATATCTACTAGATATAGATATATTACTAAATTTGAATGATGCCTGTTGGGTAGCTTTTATAGCCTAATTGGTAAGGTATTGTTCCAGGAAAGCTCTGAAGGATAAGAGATGAGAGTTTAAATCTTGATGGAAGCTTATTCTTTACTTCCAATCCATTATACTTGCTTAATGATTATAGAATACAAAAACCTAAAAACGTAAAAAAAATGGGATAAAAAAAGTTAGTCCCAAAAATAATGTTACCGTTTTAAATCTGATAAATAATCAATAGATATGGTACATATTGTGGTGTTGGAACACTTAAAAGAATGATATTAAATTCTTACCTTAAAATTAAACCCCTCTGAACACCAATATCTTTAATTTTATTCTTCAAGTGGACAACATCATTCTAAAAATAAAAAAATAAAAAATTCACATGTATAAAAAATGAAGCAGCTTTAATTTGTTGAGAATTTTTTTAACTATGTACATTATAGATGTTAATAAAAACCAAAATATCATTCAAGATTTTTCTAAAAATATGCATTTCTGTTACATCTTATGAAATCCAGTCACAATGGAAAATTGTGGACAAAAACTGGGAGAATGTTATATTGAAAGGAAGAATTGTTCTGAGACATAACAACAAAACTAGAATTACAAAAGAAAAAGTACAAAAATGGTTACAATACTCACTCTCAGGTCAGAGATAGTAATAGTTTCTTCAAAAATATAGGCAGCATCAGCACCTCCAGCCAATCCAGCCATAGTAGCAAGATAACCACAGTAACCACCCATTGTTTCCACAACAAATACTCTCCTTTTAGTTCCAAGGGCAGACTGCTTAATACGGTCACAAATCTGAAAGAATTTATTCAATACAACATTTAATAACTAGTTTTAACCTTATTTTTTCTTGATAATCTAAACAATGATATGAAAAAAACTATGGCAAACCAAAAGTGAGGTGAAAAGAGAGATCAATAGTTTTCACCAATTATCGTGCTTAACTGCAATAAAGCTAATAGGTAGCTGGGGGGAGATACCCTTTAATTATCAAAATGAATGTACTTATCACAGTAAATGACTGGGAATATGTGAACTAGTACAAAAAGTTCAATGTGAATAGAAATAGAATTGAAAGTTTGTTTTTTTTACAACTAAGGTTAAGTAGAGTTCTTATTACCTTTATTTGCTCCCAATCAATTCATGGTGATATTTGGCAACGTTTTATGGCAACCAAAGATTCTATGTTTGGCTTTAAATCATTTAAATCAGCCAACACAGATTGGAAATGTTCTTTTGTAATTCTTGAGTGTAATACAAATTTATTTTCATTAAGAAAAACTGTTCATGAAAATATGTGCTTCCAAACATGGCCAGAATTTTCAAAAATGAGGAAAATAATTTAAGAAATCTAATTCCTGGAAGAAATCCAAAACACCAACCTTTGTATATTTCTGCTTCAATATTTAATCTCACTAAAGCACCACAAACTCACAACCAAAAATAAAAACTATTCTAATCATTTGTTTCATATAATTAAAAGCTAAATTTATTTGCATTCTTCATTCTCATTATGAACTTTGAAAAATGTTGGAACAAAACAGCATATTTTGCTTTTCTTTTTCTCAAAATCTTTTGAAATCACAGTGGACTACAGGGGAAGAATCAATACATTTAGTTTGGAATATCTATCCGACAATTGTGCTAGGTGAAACTTTCAACTGATCAAAAAGCCAAAACTCAATGCAATCCTTATGGAATTCTCCAAGAGATAGACATCATTTTTGTGGTCTTATTAACAACATTCTTTACAAGATCAAACATGGCTGAATATATACAACTACCTGCAAGAATTAATGATCAGCCCAATATGGTTACCATTCTTGACTATCAAAGATTCTACCTTTAAGAGTTCAAGGCAGTTTTAGATAATCTAACAAGCAGCTTCATTAATGGCCTTCAGCAATGTTTAAAAGTAATTCAACCATTGCATCAGGTACTTTGCCCATTCAAGGAATATCAAAATATAAAAGATGTACAGTACTTGTTTTCTCTACCTTTAAAAACCTGATATTGATGCTTTGAAAGATGAGCTCAATCTATTTGCACAACACATAAAAAAAATTCAAGGAAACTTTTAAAGTCCATCGAAAATAGCAAAGCTCTCCGAGTCTCTTAGTACATTTCTTATTGACTAACACAGCTTATCATTTGGCTGAAATAGCTTCAGTCATAGTTGTCAAGGATGAATGAACTTTCAGCAAGTTGATAAAGATTCACCAGATCAATAATGGAATAGGAAAGGCTGAAAAGCTTGATTTTGATCTCTTGTAAGGACATTGCAGACAATTTGTCACTATAAGAGTTTGCCAGACAGTGGGCAATATTGAAGTTAAGACATTTAGTCTTACCATCAAATTAGGTGCTTCCCCAGAAGATAATGAAAATCTTATTAAACAGTTTCATTCTGTAAATCTTTTATATTTTTAAAATTTGAAGAGGATTAATAAAAATCAGGCACTAATTTAAAAGTGTTTAATTTGGATATTTTAAATACTATTTAATGTTCTTTATCTTTCATTGTTTATTTGTTTTTTTCCTGACTGATAAGAAAAATTACCTCCACATTTTAGTAATTGAAGGTCAAGTAGTATGGAGAAGTTTGACAACCCTCAAGAATACTAGTTACAAGATACCAACAATTACAAAACCCTGATACATAATATAAGCCTTATTTATTTTAAGATGTTTCTTACCACTTGTAGCATCTCATCAACTGGGAAATACAATAAAATATATCAAATATTAGTCTGAAAATCTAGAAATCCAGATCAACTCTGGTCTATATTTAAATTAAAGTAATCCAATTTATCTGTTTGGGTATGATTACAAAGAAGAATACTTTTGGTCTAATTAAGAATGCTTTTTCTTCTGATATAAACAAGGAACATTTCAACATTTTCAGGGAATCTTTTTGAGAGCTCTTCAATATTAGAATTAGAGAAAAGCATCAAATTCAAAAATGGACAATGTGAAATTAACTTTAATTACAAAATTGAACATATTTGACTATTAATCATAGAATAAAACTTTAAAAATATATCTGCAGGTCATTTACACATATTCTATAATCCTTTGGGCACGAAACATTTAATTCAATAAGAAAATAGTCATTGTTTTTATAATTTTTGGACAGAGCATATTATACCAATCAATAGCATTTACCATATGAAAACCATAATTATTCTCATACATTGCAAGTGTATTATAAACATATGTCTGCTTCAACTGATAATCTTTAGCAGCAAAATTATATAAAATAGATAAGCTTATCCCATTTACATACCTTCCATAATTCTTCTACAGATATATATGTTTATTTCCATATTTAAAAGCAATTATTATTGCAATAATTATTAGCAATTCAATTCTAAAAATAATTTTTACAGAACTAAAAATTAGATATTAAATTTACAAGGTTTAAACAACAAAACAATGATTATACTGAAAATAAATAAAATCAAGAAATTAAAATAATACAATATGAGAAAAGCAGTATGTTATAGCATATGCAAATTATTATAATATATTATATATATACAGATTGTTAGGAAGAAAAACTTTTAAAAATAAAGATGATTGAACAATGGACATTTTTCATAATAAATAATTCAATATTTATATGATACCATATATTTTTACATTATTAAATCAATCATATGTTAAATGTTAAAAAATAATTAAAATAATTGCTAATAAATAGCAGGGATTATTATTTTTTTCAATCTACATCACTGTTAGTTAGATCAAGTAAAGTACTTACATCAGTAATTTCATTAATGGCAGTATCTGCCCCCAAGCTGAAATCTGTGCCTGGGATATTGTTACTAATAGTACAGGGGATAACCACCATGGGTATGCAAAATGCTGGAAAACGGAAGCGAGCTTCACTTAGCTGTACTATGCTGTGGTATGCCTGTAAAAAAAAAAAATTGTAAACTTTAGTAATACAAAAATAAAGCCAAAGACAAATAATTTAAAAAATAGTATTAAATATTTCAAATCGTATAATAACCTCAAATTATGTATAAAAAAAAAAAAGAAAGAATTCCATGAAATTTGTCTTTAAAAACATTATAAAAGAAAGAGTGTGAAATCTATTTTCTACTAGGTGTTTACAATTTCTGTGATATCACAAGTAGGAGAACGGAAACAGTACACCAATCATGGATCAATAAAAAAAAAGATTTTTTTTAATTTTTTTTTTTTTTACTTCAAAATCCAAAGAATTTTATGTCAAATACATTAATAATCTGTCTGCTTGATCAGATTATGTCATTAAAACAGAAGGAAACTATTACCATGATTGAATTTATAACTGAGGCTTAAGTCAAATATCTCAAAAAAAGTAAAAAGACTTTCTTCCTAATGGAGGTAAGAATATTTTACTCCTTAATTAACAAGTAATCCTAAAGATAAGAACCGATTTAAAAATATTAATAAATTTTCAACAACTTACCTCAAAACCACCAATAACACAGAGAGCATGAATTTTATGTTGGCAAAATTTAGCAGCAATTTTTTCCAAACCCAACTTTCCAGCAATCATTCTGAAAATGAATATTCAAGAAAGAGATTAATCCATTGTATCAAATAAGATGATTGAATCATTAGCATTTGTTCTCAAATAAGCTCAACAATATCTGCTAACACATAAAAATTAAGATTTTAGAAATTCTAAGGATATTAAATTTTTTTAAATAAAATAGCATAAAATCTAAATCAATGCTAACTGATACATATATACATTATAAATAACTATTCAAAATACTAAAATATAGAGACTAAATAAGCAATAGTTGCTTTTAGAGAAGATTGGCATCTTATACACGACATATGCATAAAATACAGATTAATAATGCAGCTATATTATAATCAAAATACCTAGTTATCTACAAACATATCAAATTTATTTAGGAAAAATATACAATTGAATCAGACAAGAATTTAATAAAAATTGATTTAAATAAATAGGTGTAATGTGAATAATTATCAATCAACTCCCTTATTTTTTAACCTGCTTGAGGAAAAAATCTATTTTTCAAGATTTGTGACATTTTCCAAAAATGTGTGTGTGAAAAAGTCTAAAATTTTCATCACAAAGTTATAAGGAAATAAAATTTTACTTGTACAAAATGTTTTCAAATATCATGCAACAGTAAGTTTTTTTAAGATCATTATCAGAGCTTACCAGAAAAAAAAAAGTAATTCTAAGACATTTTTACAAAAGTACCTCAGAGTGCATTTGGAATTAAATAATTAAAATATACAACTCCAACTGTAAAGTGGAGTAAAACTATTAGATTATGATGTACCAATAAAAAAAAATGAAATTTAATCTATATCTATAAAAGCTGTTATTAAATTTGTTTATTTAAATGTGTTATGCTAAAATTAACCTTTTTTAATCTGAAAGTTTATAAAAGAAAAAGAATCAAATAGGATATTTTCAAGATTTAGAAAGAAAAAAAAACTCAAAATAGAAATTTTCAATTTCATTGAATTTTTTCTTTTAAATAATTTCCTGATGTGATTGAATAAGTTTTTCAGAATAGTTAGATATCTAAAAATAATCTTAAAATTACCTATATAACAGATACATACATAAATGTTATTCATTGTAAGTAATATGCTAGTTATACAAATAAAAGATTTAATATTTGAATTTATTAACATTATCAGTTGTTGACGTTTTTTCAATTTGTAGACATTAAATCTATAAGGAGTTCTTCAAGTGTTAATTAAAATATGCCCTCAAATCATTTTTTATTTTATTTTTTTTAGGCATAATTGATTATTTTAGGCTAGTGTAAAGCTGCAGGTCACCAATGAGAATAGTTAAAAAATAATTTGTATATCATTTGTCAAAAAAGTATTAAATCCATTTCTAAATAATGATAAAATGTGTATACTGCACAGGAAATAGTTACAAAAAATCATGCAATTTATATAATTATTAAAAACTAAAAGTCACATGGAGTAAAAATAAATAATAAACAACCAGTTAACTTACTTTTTTGTACCCAACAAAGATCCACCTTTACTTGCCCAACCACGCACTTGCTCCCAGGTCATGTCGACCACCTACAAATGCATGAAATTTTTTTTTTAATGGAAGTAATCATTAAAAACAAAGATAATCTATATCTTTCATTGATCTTATTAGGGAGCTTCAATATATATTTCACCTAGGACTATGTTAAACATATATATCGTAATGTTCAGTGTCAAAATTTGCATTTCTATTTTGGTAATTGTTTTAAAAATTCTTAATTTTGATGTGTATATTTTCAAATAGTAGTCAGCTAGAACTGATGACAAAACCTGACCATCAATCCATTAATATAATTATACACAAATGGTAGCTGAAATACAGATATTCTGTGTTTTACTATGAACAATATCAAAATATTAGACAATCTCTTGGTTAAATGTGTTTTGACTTAGATAAGTAACCAGATCATTGATATAAGAAATAGAAGTGAACAATATACACATTGATTATTAAGGATGAACATTCAGAAATAGAAACAATCATACCAAACAGAAAACATGTCTTAAAGAATGTTTTACAAAAATGAAAATTTTTAACATATGTAATTGCAATTAAGTTTATAAACTGGACGAAAAAATTGAATTAAGTCAAATACTTCCAATTAATGTCCAAGGTTTCTCCCAACTAGCTGGTTTGTAACAGTATATCAAATTGTGGTTTTGCATGTGATGCCACAGTCATTATTTGAATGCATGGTTAACATTATCAAGAGTATATTTCCATCATCTAAGTTACTTCATTTCAATTCAGTTATAAATTAATGTATATGCTTATAGTCTACTTCTTTGTCTATTTACTGACATCCTTTATTATTTGATTGTTTTTTTTTGTCAGGGTAGACATCATAGCTTAGATAGGTTGAAAATTAAATCAATTAAGTTTGTTTGCTTTTAGTTTTTTAAAAATATGGGTAATTATAATCAGGTTAAGAGGAGAGATAGAATTGTATAAGTCACACTAGTATAATTACCAAAACACTATGATCATTACTTCTGGCCAATTATGAAATTGCACAGTATTTAACAATTCCTAATTCTAAAAACATTTATATCCTTCACAACAATATCTTTATAGAACCTCCCAAAAGATGGAGAGAAACAGGAAAAAAGGAAATGTAAAGTGAAATGGAATAGATTGACTGATAGATCAAAGAAAAAAAAACAGTGAAATATGTGCATACATGACAAAAATATTAGTAAATAAATTCATGTTGTTAATAGATAAAAGAAATAAGACCATTGAAAACATTCATTGAAATTGTTAAATTAAATAGAGAAACACACTTACACTATCATTCAGTAATCCATCAAAGCTATCATTGATACCAAGGATGTTATAACCTTCAGTAAGCCCCAAACGAACAAATGATCTCATTGCAGCATTCATTCCACAAGCTGGAGCACCAATATTCATAATTGCCAAATTCTTCTTTTTCTAAAACATAATATACATTACAATATTTTTAGATGGGAAAAAAAAACAGGAAGATAATATTTTAGTGACTGTAAAAAAGAAAAAAATATTTTTTTTTTACTTTTAAGCAGTTTATTTCAATAATTGACAAAAGGAAATTTTGCATTTGTAAATCATTTTTTCTCCAATGCAAATTTAAAAAATACCTTTTCCTATGCAAAGGTCCAAAGACTCTAAAACTGATGGGAGAACAGCTGAGTTAAATTATGAATCATAACCAACAAAGTGAGAATGAAAAAAAAAGTTCTTTATGTGTAATTCCTATATACTTGTACACATAAGAAATTAATTTAATTCATATTTACAAGTTTTTCCTTTTGCTCACCAAATTGGTCTTTAGTTATTGTACATATCATTTTTTCTACATTCATTTACAAGTTTTATCTATATATTTTTAGATATATTATTTATATAAGATAAAAGATAAGTCATATGAATTAGTTTATTTTTTTAATTAGTAATGTAAAATGTTATTAACATTAAATCCTTTGAAAGAGTTATCAGACTACTGAATTACATTTTTGTAATTGTTCTTAGAATGATAACTCTTCTCAAAATGACAGGAGGGATTTCAAACATTAAATTCAAATTAAATAAGTTTGAGCAACAGACGTCGACATATTTTAAATATAAATTTTAACTTTGAAATAAAGTAAAAAGTGACACACTTTCCAAGAGCAAAGATGCAATAATTGGCAAGTAAAATAATTTTTAAGCTTTCTATATTAAAACAAAAACTAAAATTTCTAAGGAAAAAAATTGCAATGTTAATATTCTATATTCTAGAGATACATATAAGCAGTTAAGTAACACAATCTATTTGTGTGTCAGTTTGAATCTTCAATATTTTTCAAAATTTAGATACAGTTTACCTGGATAATATTCTTGTATATCAATTTTAAAAATGTTAAGTTTGTAAGCTGTCACAAGTGATTGTGACAAAAATTGGCTCAATTTATTTCTCTATAAAAATATAAGCTGGCAAGTTGATTTTGAGAACAAAAATTTTTTAATGATAAAAATCAGTCAGAAAAGTGATACAAATTGGCCATTCATTGGCAACAATTTCTTTTGTAGGGAAATTCTAAAATTCCCATTTTTTCTTTGATAGTTTTTAAAGTATTTCTGTTTTGGGCAATATTTTAAACTCTTGCAATAGCAATTAAATATTTATATAACAAAAATCATTATTCAATTTTTTTTTTCAAAAATTAAACTTTAGAATTGTTTATCAAATGCTTTAATAAGTAAAATTCATTCATTGAATAAATCAGGGATAACTGCTGCTATGCTTTAAGATTAGTTATAGAAACAAAAAGAAAATCTGATGACTATGACAGATTATTCACATTTAATCAGAAGAAAATATGTTAGTTATAAACAATGTTGTCATGTTAGTACTTCATGAATATTTACTTGTTCAGTGGACTTTACATAAATCTTAACATACCTTTAAGGCTAAACAAATATCAAACTACACACCATTTTAAGTGATATTTTATAGGTTTTCATCTCAAAAGCATAATTATAATTGTCAATTCAAAATAAATTTAAAAAAAAGTTATAGAAATATTGCAAGCAGTTAAAAACTGAAATGATAACATTTGAGTTTTATTGAATAAATTACTTCATCAGCTGACTTTTATTTTTTTTTAACAATACAGAGGTTTTCATATCAACACATACATATGAAACCTTAAGCAATTATTAAATTAATTATCAACCCTAATAAAGTTTTTTTTCAATTCTATAAAGGCTATAACCAGATCAAAATGAAGGGGAGGACAAATCTAATAGCAAATTAATTCTTTATAGATAATTTTGGAATTTAATAAATTTTCAAAAAATATTTTTAACACTTCTAAAAATTCATATAAAATATCACTTAAAATTATGATCTCATAAAATGAATATATCATTTTAAAAATATATACATTTTATAAACAAACAAACATCTGAAAGAAAAATACAATAATGGCACTAAGAATTCAAAAGTATAGTCATAAACCCACTTTTATTATCTTGTATTTTTAAATACTTTTTATGGAATGATGATTAAAAAAAATTAATTAAACAATATTAACTATAAATTCCCCCTTAATAAGAAGTATTTTCACACACAAAAACTATTAAAAAATAAAAAGGTAAACATCCGTGATTGCCATTTGTTTCAAATAATGTAGTATTCCAATATTCAAAATTTTATTGACAACTTTGTCTTAAATTTAATTTTTTTTAAAGTTGTTTTTTTTTCAGGATTTTTAGAGATCAGCTCTTTTTTCATAATAGATTTCTTCAAGAAATTAATTAACTGAGACTAACAATTAAAATCAGTTAAGAACAAAAGTTACTTCTTAAAATTCATTTATATTTAAATCTTTTTATGTAAAAGCAAAATAAGCACAAGTAGCATTGAAGTGTAGCTACTAGCAATAGTATTAGCAAGATTTTTTTTAAATAGAGATTTTGAAAATTTAAAGGAATAAAAAAAAAATACACATCAATAACCACAATAGAATAAACCAAATATGATATGGGTTTAAAGTTTTATATATTTAAACAGCAAAAAGAAAGCAAAAGATAAAGATAGGCTCAGAATTGTTTCAACTGTAGCCAAAAGCAGCAAAAGATATTCAAAGGGATTGTAGCAAATAAGAAATCAAAACAGTACAAATGAGGATACACTTTCAAATCAAATATTTGATTTTCCAACACACTGTTCAAAGAATTTCAAACAAAATTTATAAATCATTAGAAGCTAAAAAAATAAAATGACATTCATATTCAATATCCTTTATATCTCATTAGTGATGTAATTTTACTTTTTTACTGTAACTAATATATATATTTTTTTTTTTCAAATTTTTATTTATTTATTTATTTATTCATTTATATGCATAACAGTAATAAAGTTAAATTTAAGAATATTGTATATTCTATTCATGAATATCTATTGCAATAATAGCTTGAAGATTATTAAGGATTCCAAAAAATAATAAAATACACAAAAATTTACAATTATTATATTTTATCTTATTGTAAGAATAGAATCATCTGTTAACTAAAAGGTTATATTAATCATTATTTATGAGTACATATGCAATTTTACTGTAAATTGTTGATCCTGGAATAATATTCTTGTTGCTTGTAAAAAAAAAAAAAAAAAAAGGTTTTAATTTTAATACACACATATTTAAGGTTATAAAGAATTGTAAAAATGAACAACAGTGAAAACTGCTGGTAGCATTTGCAGTCAAGCTAGAAGTAAAAGAAAAATGATAAAAAAACTGATTACAATGTAGATCCTGAAAATTTAGAATTTGCTTGATAATGATATCCAAAAAGAATTATAGTTATGTTTTTGTTTTGTTTGTTTTTTGTTTTCTTTCTTTCTTTCTTGTAATCATATTATTTCCCTTGTCTGTGTTCTTTTTATTAATGATTTGGTTTGTTGGATTTTAAGGCATGTCAATCCATTTTGGGTTATTTTATGCCAAAGAAGTTTTGTTCATGCTTGATGGGTATTCAAAATTTTTTTTTTACTCAATTTTTTAAAAATATATTTTTTTAAACTTGATTTTTTTCTATTTAGCCCATAGATGGGACCCAAATAGGTACTACCACTCCAGGTCAGAATGGACCTAGGAGTAATTGAGATGAAGAAGTACTCCGCACTCCCCAGAGTTCCAAAATTGGAACTTCACTATTTGATGCAGTTTAACATCATACCAAGGACACTAAGACCCTCAGCCACAGCCTTCTAGTACATATATGATAAAAAAGGGTTGTGAGTTGCCATAAGAGCAATAGAGTTTGGAAAATCATATAGGTGCTAGAGCTTGATGTGACCAGTTGATAGACCATCCGACTGCCCATCTGGCCTAAGTGGAGTGTTGCATATCATGGACTGCTCAGCCACCAGGGTTCCATACTTAAGCATCACTGGTCAAAACCCACAGACAATAGGTGGCCCCATTGTGAGGATTTTACCCCTCTGTAGAAGTGCAGTCAGTGTATTTTTCTGCCCCAGCTGACAGGACAGTTTTATTTATAGCATTTCAAACCATGTATTTTCTGGCCTTCTTTTGGTGATGAATTTATTCAATTTGTGGCAGCTGATGTCTAATGTCCATTAAAAAGCCAGAGTATACAAGGCTGAAATACCATAAATAAAAAGAAAAGAACAGAGACAATTGAAATAGTCCAATTATAAGAAGGAAAATAAAGAATTAGGCTGCTTAAAACAGACAACATTTATTATACCTCTCAAAAGAAAAAAATATCAGGACTGGGTCCAAATTTTTTTGTTTGTTTATCATAGATTTATTAACAGCAGTTTAGATAATTAGTATATAATATTAATTACTTTCAAGTATTGCTAAAAAAGCATATCCTAATAAGGTTTGTGATATATATATATCTCAGACCCTTATAAGATTTGAATTGTATTGGGTGGGATGGGGTGGAGTGGGATGGGGACTTACTAGGAATTAATAGAATTGGACCAAATATTAAATTACAAATAAAAAATATATAAATAAATAAGGTAAAATATAATCAGACCAGATATAAAAAGAAAAAAGAAGAAAGCAATTCAGTAGAGAAGATATAAAAAAAAACAATCTGTTATAAGTGTTGCTTGAGGAAAATAAAATTTATAAAGGGAAGAACAAGATTGACCGTTAGAATGCTTTATAGGTGTATATTTCAGTAGTTTATGGTAAAAATATCAAACAGAATATATTTCAGTGCAGATAAGAAAGTTTAAATACTTTACCTCCTTTGAAGCATCTCCCTATGAAATCAAATTCATCAGAAATACATTCATCTGACGATATTTGATAAAAGTATACATACACAAGTACATAAAAGTTAAAATTTAAAAAGTATTGTTGTTGATTAATTTATAGATATTTATGCTAAATAAATTTCAATATTTTAATTTTGTAATTCATACCCAAAATATTAAGGAAACATTAAACTTTTCATTAATTCAAAATTCTTTAAAGTTATTAGAAGTTAAACAGAAAAAGAAAACAAGTTAGAAGTACCTATAACTATAGAAAAAATTACACAAATGACCGACAAATTTTTGAGAAGGTACTAAAACTAAATCTACAATAACTGAAAATATCCACATTAAGCTAATTTCAAAGCAAATATGAAACTAGAAATTACAAATTCCTATTTCCGCAAGATAACCTTTTTACATCATATATTATGTGTGAATATCAAACAAACAAAAAACATTTAACTAGACCTAGCATCAAAAAAGTCACAATTTACCTTCCTAGATTATTTGTTAAATTTTTTATTTAAAAAAAAAACAAGACTATAACTCGCAGTGTTTTTACTTTTTAAATCCTCCAGATTCCTATACATATAAAATCTAGCTGGATCCCCCCAAATACTCATTTCTCAAATCTAAAAACTTCCATGATGGAAGAGTTGGTGTATTATTTTTTGGTATTGAGAATGAAGTGTAATAATAAACCAATGCCCATTACAACATAATATAAGTAATAAACAAATACATTAAATGAGACTTTTTTAAGTACTAAAATGCCATGTATAGCAACAACTTATATAAAAAGATACTAGTATCTTTAAGAAAAGAGCTTTAATTATAACAATGAATCACAATTCTAAAAGAAAAGAGGATGATAGATATTTTCTCCATATCTTTAAGTATCAAAATTTTTTAAAATGATGCAGGATGAATGTATTTATATTATATTCCCCATGAATTGTCAAAGTATAGCATTAGATGGCAGTTCAACACCTGCATTTCACTTTCTGCCAGACACAAAAAATATTTTATATGAAATATTGTCACTGGAGTTGAAAAGTAGGTCTACAATGATAATCCAAAGCAATGAAAATCATTGGTGCATTCAGGATAGCTTGCAGCATCAACAACTTTTAAGTTATTATTTTGTATTTGATGAGATATAAAAAATATACTGAATAACAAAGTGAGGAATCTGGGTGAAAGTGTTACTGCAGAACATTACAGTCATCACCTTCAAAATGCTGCAAACGAAGAAAAAATTCTATTTACAAGACAGGGAAGCTGGAAAGTATATAAGTATATAATTTTCCAGCTGCTTGTCCTCAGGTGGTTTTGGTACAACAACAAAAAAATTATTGAATTGGAGCAAGGAATTTTTTCTCATATGGCATATTCCCCAGACTGTGATTGCCATTTGTTTCAAACAATGTAGTATTTCAATATTCTAAATTCTATTGACAACTTTGTCTTAAAGCAAGAGTCATTTTATCAAATGGAATTCCAAACTTTAGTAATATCAAGGAATATATTTACATAATTAATAAATATATGTACTAATTAATTCTAATTAAAAAGAAAAAAAAACTCTGGAAATCTTTGCATACACCTAACATTTTCTGACAATTTTTTTTCTCAATAAGATTTCCAATTCTATAGGAAGATCTGCTTTTATTATATGGTAGAGGCTATAATGATGCCAGCAATAATTAGATCAGGCTTGATTGGTGTTTGTTATTAGCAATATTGAAATGATAGTAACAGTTCAAAAGAATACTGATGGTCTTTGAACCACACTAAAATCTATTTCTTAGAAAAAAGTTAATAGCAATTTCTAATAGAAACCGTTTTTCTGCTTCCAATGCTTACATATTATTAAGTCACATTTTAGTGCTAGTTTAAAAGACCTATACAATAAAACCTTTGAGAATTTTTATTAAAGTATCAAATTAAGTTTTGATGTGTTCAAATTTAATGAAAAATTGAACGATTAAAATGAAAAACTATCTTAAAATGTAAACAATTTATATTTGCATAACTATTGGTACAATTAACATCAATTATCAATTCTTTTCAAAAATCAATGCTTAAATCTCTTCTTTAAAAGATATTGAGGCCACTATTTTAAAGATTTTTTTGTATCTGTAAGGAATACGTCACATTTTCAACATCTCATGTTCCAATCACATCTTGGCTTTCATTTTCACATGTACCAATCATGTCATTAACATTCAATTGTGAACACTAATCAATGAAAGGTTATGAAGCTGTTCTACATATTTTTCCAAACTCAACTCATTCAAAAAACATCCATCATCTTTTTAACAACAAAAATCTTTTTTCCTTTACTTGTTCCATATTGTCCTGAAGAAGTTTTCTATATAAACCGAAATGTTTGAACATCGACACTATGACCAATAATAAACTCTCATCCAGTGTAACATCCTGTAAAAGTCTACATTTATTCACATATGTATATGGTATCTTCTGCAGAGAAAACACCATAATTTTAATGCAATATTGACAAATATCCCTAACATTGGACAAAGGTGATTTTTTTTTTTTACCTATATTCTCCAAAAGCAGAAAAGCAATGAAAATGCTAAGAATACTAAAACATAATAGAAAAGAATTGAATAAAACAGTTAATATATAATATAGAAGTAAAAATTAAAAGCAAAGAAAATTTGGCTATTTTGATGAATGGAGAAATATCTATCTAGAAGACAATTCTATGAGTGATGCGAATTTCAATACAGTACAATTACAGAAAGTATTAAAATAACAAATTAGTTCATAAAAAAAAAGCACTTATGATTAAACCTAATTAAAATAAAAATTAATTTTTCATATTCAAAAATGAAGCCAGCTATTCTTATGCTATTAAAGAATTGTAAAGTATACACTAGATAGAAGTAGAGCTATTATTTAAACAAATTATTCTAATCAATTTTTTCAGTGAGAGGACAGGACCATCTGTTAATGCATTTATCAGCATTACCAAATTACCTTTTAAAAATAGATTGAAAATAAGTGTCAAATATGAGACACATGAAAATAGAAAGAAAAAAAAAATCAAATTAATGAAAAGTATTGATTTTTTTTAATGAATACATTTTTACTTAAGTTATTTTCTATATTCCATATCATTAAAGTTATTAGTAAAAATAATTTAAAAAATGACAAGTCATAATATGTATTTTGTAATCCTAAATATTTAACAGCAAATTATACTTAAAATTGCACAGAATCAAGTATATACAATGGTATTAACCACCAACATTAATGTTTTACTTGCAATACAAATTTTCCATACGAGAACATCTTTGTAGAAAAATAAAGTTTTATGTTATTTATTCCTTTTAAAATACTTTCTTGTTATACTTTCTTTGTATTTGCCATTTTCAGAATGATATTCAATTTTACAAAAGCAAGTATTTTTAAGTCACCTAATAGGAATTCGTAAAATATACAGGGGCATCACTTAATTTTGGGACATGCACATAACGCTAATTTTAGAATAATTTTCTTTTATATAATTTTTTATTATACATACAATAAAAGCACATTTTATACACTTTTAAATGATATATATTTTAATGAGAATATTTAAAATATAGATATATACATTTATTTTGTTTTAAGTAATCCTTTGTACTTTTATTCATCTATTTTATATTTTATCATGGTCAACATCATTACCTTTTAATGTGTTTATAAGGTGTAAAATGTTCCTTATATTAATTTCTTTTTATCAAAACTGAGGACATTGCAAAGAGCAAAAAATAGTTTGTCACGAGAAACTAGGAACAGATTGTGCAGCTACAAAAGCTTAAGTCATTGCACATGGTGTTAAAAAAATGTATACAATGCCACAAAGCTCTACAACATTATAGGTAGCTATTTAGATAAAGCCTAGATATGGACAACAAAGTAAAACCATCATATTAGTGGTTAAGTATATTCACTTTCAATGAGTAATAGGAAAATGACTGCTGTCAGTATAAGGATTGATGTAAGACAAAAATAGAGTTTGAAAGTAGGTGTGGCTATCATATACAAAATCATCTGAAGCAATTTGGAAAATAGAAAAGCATGTATTCAGATTGCAAAAAACTTGAAATTGTAGTCTAAAAAATGACAAATCAAAATTTAACATCTTAGGTTTGATAGTCAGAGGTACATTAGAATGTTAGACAAAGAGAACTACACATACTACATAGTTCATCAGTTAAATAAGGAAGAATGAGAATGTTATAGCACAGTGTTGTAGGTCCACTGTATTGAATAAGGTCATATTATCATAGACCTATCATAAGAATTGGTTATGATTCTTTAAGC
This sequence comes from Doryteuthis pealeii, assembly GCA_023376005.1. Classification (NCBI taxonomy): domain Eukaryota; kingdom Metazoa; phylum Mollusca; class Cephalopoda; order Myopsida; family Loliginidae; genus Doryteuthis; species Doryteuthis pealeii. The sequence continues at coordinate 22,042,195 of CM042148.1, forward strand.
GGGATAATGACTTGAAGCATACTAACTGATGAGTCAGAGTTTATATTCAAGATAACACAGAGATGTTGTAATTGCTGGTTCAATCTGAATCTATAGCAAAAGGTTAAAATCAACAACTGACACAGTAAAATCCCAACTGCAAACAAATTTCCTTATAAACAGTAAGGAACCTAATTGCATTAACACTATGTAAATATGATACTGCATAAAAAATATTTTGGTTATTCTATTATTAATAAATGTTTGTTCTTTCATTTACTCCTTTTCTTTCTTTGTGTAAACTCATTATTTCATAAATTATTAGATATTAAATCATTCATATTAAAATACATATCAATTATAATAGTAAAAATGTGCTTTAATCTATGAATATTACAGAGAATATACAAAGATGAAAGGATTTCAATTTTTTCAAACAATATACATTTATCCATAAATTAACTGATGACCCTGCATAGTTTAAACTTTAATATAAAGATGTTGAAGAGACAAATGAATTTTAGAAATTGCAATAATAGAGAAATCAAAAAAGAAAAGTTTGCAAAGAGAAAATATAAATGGAAACATGGTTTTGTTTGTTTAATGGCATAAGAACCTTCATGGATATTTAATGCCAAAGCCATCCTTTTTAGAAAAACAACAGTGGTAATATTTAACCAATAGCTGGAGGGATATGGGGGTTCATACCTTTCCCAAGGGTATTAGTCTGAAAGTGAATGTAATAGTGCAACTGGAGTTCAGACTCACTTACTACAATGTTGCAGTCCAGCATGTAAGCCACTATACCACAGAGACTCCCCCATATTGGTATTTGAATTATAATGACAAATCAATAGCTTGGAGTTCAATTAAAACCTCATTTGAAAGGAAAGAATGAATAAAAGTACATCACATTGATAAAAGTAAATCTGACAGCAAAGTATATCAAAATCATTTAAATATAAGAAAAAGGATTTTACTGATTGTTGGCTCTCAGATAATTGAGGTGGACGAAGTTTGGTAAGTTTTCTATAGGTCAGCAAGTTGTTCTGAAAGCTCCTACAAAAGACAGAAAATATATGATAAATAAAAATTCACATAAAAAAACATAAGTGGTTTTAAAAGTTCTCTTATATAGAGATTTTTTTAATATAATGAATAATGATAAGGTGATTCAAGTATATAATGCCAGTAGTGCAGTAATAATTGTAGAATAGAAACAATACTATTAAACATATTTATTTTAAAAAAAATCAGTTTTCAAAAACCATTTAACCCAAAAAATTGATTTTTTTTCTGTTACACTGTTTGTTTTTTAAGCTTTCAAGTTTAAACTTCAGAAAAATGATTTTTTCAAAAGATAGAAATTAAATAGCAATTTAGCAATTAAAGTAGATTATAACTAATACACAAAAGTAAAAAAAAGATGTTGAAAGAAGAGATGTTAGAATTGTTGAATATTTTGAAATTTTGATTTACACTAGTTTTTAGTGAAAAATAAATTTTTTGTTTTTTAGTTAATACAGATTTTCATAAATACAAAGAATAGAAAATAGAAAGAGTTAATTAATTCCAAGTAATATTTATAGTTAAATTACCTTCCTCTTAATTTGACAGCCTCTTCAAAGTTCTTCTCGTCCATGCATCTCTGCACAGCTTGAGTCTAGAAAAGAATAATAATAAAATTAGATAATTTTCTTCATTTTATATATATATATAATAAAGTAAGCCTAATGAGTCAGAGACTATCTACCTAGGTTTCTCCTAATGGATCATCAGGATAATTTTGACTGCTAGGGGTTGGTGCAAAATACATTTTTTTTTTTAAACTGTCACAAGGAAACAAAATTAGCACACAAAAAAAGAAAGAAAAAAAACCCAATGATAACAAATCAAAACTTTTTTATTTAAATTTTTTTTATTGGCCAAGAAGCCAGGTTTTTTTATGCCTACATTTTTTAAAAAATGTGTTCTTTGATTGAGTAATTCTTTAGCATTTTTATACGTAGCTATTGTGAATTTTTCCTCTATGCATAATAAGCAAAATTTATTTCCTGCCTTATACTTTTTTTATTATTATTTCCCCATTTTAAAATAGGGTCTTTCCCTAGTTTATTTTTTTATTTCCCACACATGATTGGCTAATGTGTTATTTTTATATGTTTGAAAGTATTTGTGATTATAGTATCTTTTTTTTAATGAATGCCTCTTGAGTTGAATCCTAGTAAACTTTATTTTTATTGTCATTAATTCCTCTACTTATATATATATATATATATATATATATATATTATATATATATATAAAATAAAAATTCCCTCAGACCTGATGAAAAAGCATCAATCTTAATTACAAAGAAATTGGCAGTATAGATTTAATTTTCTAAATAAAACAGTTCATAAGTCATAGAGAAACTTACAAAAATGTTGAAGATAATGTAATCAATTTTCGTCCACATAATAATCAAATGGTTATCTCTTGTAGTTTGATGAAACTAATAATCATTTATCATCTAGATTTTCATTGTTTAGAGGTTTCTGATCAACTTACATTTGAAATACCAGTTCCTGCTAGATCACCAAAATTAAGCAATAATGAACCATCTCAGTATTTAGATAGATGACCACTTAGGAACAACAACAAGTAATCTGTGGTTTATGTTTAGCAAAGTTTAGTAAATTCTATGAAATTCAATTGACTTAACTAAATGTTTGAAAATTGACTCCATATAACAGTTACCAATAGAGGAAGCTACAACACGAGTTCAGCATTTTAATACTGAAAGAAAAAGAGGAAAATGAAGACAGATGATTAAACTGTAAAAATAGTGAAAAAAATTCCCAGATGTGATTTTGTTCTTTATTTAATGGCATATCAACTTTCTGGCTTATTTAATGCCAAATACATCATTGTAGAAGAACAGAAGTAACAACACATAGCTGGAGGGATGAGGGGGGTTCATACCTTTCCCAAGAGTATTAGTCCAAAAGTGAATGTAATAGCACAACTGTAACTCACTTATAATAACAGTTCAGCATGTTAACCACTATGCCATGGTAACTCCCCTTCCGAGATGTAGGTGACCAATCCATTACTAAGCTTTGCTTAACCTTACTTTGGTGGTTTACAGTACCTGCAGTTAGTAAGTTGTCACCCATCTAAGTACTGAACTGGCTCATTGTTGCATAACTTTGGTAATCTGGCAGGAACCAGTAATTTCAGTATTACTTGACTGAAAGTTAGTTCACGATGTAGTTGATAAAATAAAAAAAAGTATTGTACAGAGGTCACACTCCATGGGCTTGTTTGTTTGTTTTGTTTTTACGGCATATCAACCACAGTGGGTCATTTAATGCCTGAAAAGTTTTGAAAGATTTGTAGTAATAGTTTGGAAGAAAAATTTTTAAACTCAATTTTTTTTTGTAAACAAATTTTCTATTTAACCCATAGATGGGACCCTAACAGGTACTACTACTCCAGGTCAGAGTGGACCTGGGAGCAAAGGTGATGAAGGGGTGCTCTATATTTCCCAGACCTCCAGAACTGGAACATCACCATCAGATAGAGCTTAACGTCATACCCAGGACACTAGGACTCTCAGCCACTGCCTTCTAGCATCCATATGATAAAAAGGGTTGGAGCTTTGCCATAAGGGTAATAGGGTTGGAATAATCATATAGGTGCTAGGGCTTGACATGACCAGCTGATTGATTGGAGGGGGTCTCTCCAATCGCTTGTCTAGCCTAAATAAGGGCCAAAGTGGAGTGTTGCATGTCATGGACTGCTCATCCACCAGGTTTCTGCTCTTAAGCATCACTGGTTGCTACCTATGGTCAACAGGTGGCCCTATTGGGGAGGTCTTACCCCTCTGCAGAGGTGCAGTCGGTGTATTCTAAAGCCCCAGTCGAAAGGGCTTTCTATAGGTTTGATTCTAGTTTGAAGCAAAAAAATGCTGAGTAGATAAACCATATTTTTTTACTATTTGTCAAGACAATTAATCCATCATACTCAAATGAAAGTGTATATTTAATTATTTAATGTTGACCACACCTTGAAGCTATTTACATATCTCAGATTATTGTCCTCATCTTAATTGTTATATTCACAATGTTTTGGTCACTGTACTCTCTGGCCTTCTTTAAGTGTCTTTTGTTCAATCCATAGTGACAGACTGTTCTCATTCCGCTGTCCATGCTTTGGAATATCTTATAGCAGTTAATTAGCATTCTTAGTTATTTCACTTTTGTAATGTTGCTTTTCCCACTGAACTCATGACTTCCATGTAAACTCTAACTAGAAGATCTTAACCAATGCTTTGATCTTTTATGTCATTGTTCTGTAGGACAATTCAGAGACTATTTTTAAAAGACTTAAACCTAATGTCCTTTTTGTCTGCCTTTTCAATCAAAAAGAAAGCAAATAAAAATGACATACTGAATACAAGAAAAGACACCTGAAGAAGGCCAGAGGGTACAGTGGCAAAAACATGAATATAACCACTGAAATGAGAAAAATAGTTAAAGACATGTAAATATCTCCTTATCTCAAAAATCTAGACACTTTGAATATTTGAGCACATAAATATTAATTCTGTTGAATGTGCTTCTATAGTTCTATATTTGTTTTTTTGTTTCAATCATTTTTTTTTTTTTTTTTGGTAGTTGGCCAGGTTTGTTGCATTCACTTTTACAGTTTCTTTTTACATGTGAGATTTTTCTTTTGATGTGTGAGGCAGGTTTTCTTCACTATGAACTGGCAGGTAGGAGGATGATCTTGGCTTTTTGGGTTTGATAATGATATTTTTGGTGGGTGAGATTTGCTGGTGTTTGTGGTAGGTTTCAAGTTGGGTTTCTTTTATTTGTTTTTGAGCTCTTCTTGGAAGGAATGTTTTGCTTATTTTCTGAATCATTTGTTTTTAATTTCTTAGATGGTTGTTGGCCAGTCTTTTGGTTCTGAGTTGATGAATTTTCTATGAAAATTTTGTATCTGTAAAGGTGATTGGTATCAGGTAGGAATGTTGTTTTTTTTTCTAGTATTTCTCTTTCTTTTTTTTTTCTATATATTTTTTGAGTAGGCTGGATGGTCTTCATGGCTGTTAACACAATTGACCACAATTCCAACAATGAGAGATTTCTACATTTGTTTCCATGGTACCCAAATTTTTGACAGTTGAAGCATCTCAAAGGTGTTGGGATGTAAACTCTTTCAATTGAGTACCCTATTTTTTATTTCTTTGTGGGTTTGAAGGTAGCTCTGTTTACATTCATTTCAATTGTTTTATTTTCTCATTTTATTGTGATTCTGTGGATGTCAGTAATTTCCTGTTTTTTTTTAAATTATATTTTTCTATTGTACATAGGGAAAATTCCTTTCAGCAGATTACTCCTTTGAAGATATTTAATCTTTCATGAGTGTATGTTTTGATATTAATATTGCAGAAGGTTTTCATCTTGAGTATTTCTGATTGTTTTTTCTTTTTTATTAGTAAGGTAGCATTGCCAATTTTTTTTTTAACTGTTGTTGTTGAAGATATCTTTTTCTATTAAGAAAGGTGATGATTTTATAAGTGGTTCTCACTCCTATAAAGTTTCTATTACTATGAATTTGGGAAAATGATTGGTGTACTCCTCATCAGATTCAATATCCGAGTGTAATATCTTGTTTTTTTTTTTTTATTGTATGCTGCATTAAATTTTTATCAATTTGTTACTTGTACTCTCCCACCCACCTTGAAGCTTAAATAGAGAGAGATCAAGGGGAAAACACATGCAACAGCTATGTTGAGGCCATGTATCTTTTAAGCCACCGCCTTCTAACAATTATATTTGTTACTTTTTAGTGTTTCTTTTGCTGGTATCCAGTATTTAATATTCATGGGTGTATGTATTAGGGTATAACTGTTAGAGCTTGACGTGACCAGTCAGTAAGTTGGATCACGTTTCTCCAACCTTCCCCATCTAGTCCCAAGAGGAGTATTGCAGTCTCAGACTGCTCAGCTACCAGAATTTTGTTCCCAGGCATTATATGTCACCATCCACTGCAAACAGGTGGCCTCATTCGTGGAGAAGGGAGGTCAGTGTACAAGGGTTAATTCATAAAATTTAAAGTAAAACATTAAAAGAGAATAAGTACTTACTCTTTCAACACACTGCATCAATGGGACCCGCACGGTTTGATTGCCATCAAGAGAGACAACACAGGCTGGTGTAGTTGGTGTAGCCTCCATTAAAGCAAGGACAGCCTCAGCACCCATACGGGAACCCTAAGGATATTTCAATATATAGAAATTATTAAAATGACTTATTTGAAGCAAGTACTTTTTTTATTTTTTTTTTTTTAAGTTTTACTGACTTTCATAGAAAACTCATTTAGAATAAAAAATAATTTCAAATCATCCCAATAAATAGATTTAAACAATACTTGAAAAGAAAGAAATTAATAAAATAGTTAACTTACCAAAATGCGGTCAAAAGCAGAAGGTTTGCCTCCTCTTTGTACATGACCCAAAACAGTCACTCTGGTATCATAGCTGAGTCGATCAGAGATCAGCTGTTAACAAAATATAAAAGAAGGAATCTTAGTTACAAAGAAAGGGAAATTATACAAATAAGCATATTCATTTAAAAAAACTGTTTTATGAACTTATAAATCTGTAATAAACAATTAAAACTAGTCAAGTCCTACATTATAATAGTAGACATCTTGAGTGCCTGTTGTGATATTAAAGTTATCAGGCTCATTTCACAGTGCCCTACTATTGTAGCCTTGTGCCAAACTAAGATACGCTTAGTAAATATTTATAGATCCGAGTACTTTGCCATGGAACAATAATCGCAACAAAGCAATTTACTATTGTCCAATTTACCTGAAATGAATTTTGTGTATTTTCTATAGAAATATATTTCATTACTTACAAAGCCTTTGATACTGTCAATAATAAAAGACAAATTTTATCAAAAGAAAACTACATTTTTAAACACCAAAAACAAATATTAATTTGGCTAAAAATGGAGATATATTAAAGAAACTGGGTCACTGTTTTTTTTGTGTTGTGAGATTAGAATGGATTCTAAAACATCAATATTAATAGGTTTTTATTTAAGAACCATTAGTATATGCAACTTCTAATACATAGATGAAGATAGTAATCACAAAAATGTTTTTCAAAGTTTCCAAGCAGCTGGGACATCTGTTTCTATGACAATTTGTGTCAACAAATTCCATTATTTAAAAAATAATCTAATAAAATGTTTGTTTGACCATTTCTTTCACCACAGGAGATCAACTCTTTGATTTTTCTAATTACTTTGAACATTAAACAAATACATCACAAAAAAAGGCCATTCATGTAAATCTTCCTTCTAAAAATTATTTTTCATATATCTGTACATAAATATCACCCTTTCTTATTAACACTTATTTCTTCTGCCATCAGATCAACCAGTAAGAAGTACACATCTTATACCTTTCATGCCCTCTCTTCCTCTCTTTCCTTTTGCCTTACAATATATACATATACAGCAATAAGGGAAAACAAATTGAATTAAATTTTAATTTAATCATTTTTCAAATAGATCTCATTGAAAATATTACTAACTGAACAAAAATGTTTTACCAAACTTTACAATTTAAAAAAATCCTTAAATACTCACTTGTTTGATCATATCTCCACTAATTGGAACACCATCTCTGTCAATAGCCCCCTCTGCAACAATGATAATATTCAACCTTTGACCTAATGTTCTTTCCTAGAAAGTAATACAAAAGGAAGAAAACAAAATAGTCACCAATTTGAGAAAACAGTAAATATTCAAAAATAAAATCACAGTAAAAAACAAAACATATGTCCATAATTTTTATCAATATTTGAAGTCTAAACATTTAAAATGATAGTATACATAATAAGTACCATTTACATTTTCTTTATAGTTTAAGAAGATTAGTCTATAGTAGGGATTATAAACACTTAAATCAAGATATCCTTGTTTTTATTCATATCAATTTAATTAAAATGAAGAAGCATGAACTTACAGTTGCAAGTTTATTGCAGAGAACATCTTGCCATCCATGCTCTGGGGGCCATTCTGGAATAAACACCCAGTCAGCCTCACTGGCCAAAGCAGCAACCAAGGCAAGATAGCTAGAAAAAAATTATACATATATATATATAAGATGTAGAGAAAAAATGAATTTGTATTAATCTACATATAATAAAAGAACCACTAATGATAAATAAATATAGGGTATCTACAAAATAAATAGTTTTAAAAATTTATTAAAAACTATTTAAGATATTGACATTACATTAAGGTAAGTTTTGTAGGAAAATAATGAAGTTTATTATTAAGGGTTTTGGCAGCACCAAATGGTCCATTGTCAATCAGTGTGCCAAAAATTATAGTTTCCATGTCATATACATCTACTCCAACCATTTACAAGTATAAGCATGTACTTCTCTGTAATGTTAGGACTTTCTTATGTCAAAGACAAGGTAATTGCACTCCACACACCTTTGTGTTAATTTAGATGATCTAAATATCATCAATAAATCACACACACCTTCCTGTTAATTTACATGATCAAACAACAGCTGTTATTACTCTAGATATGTTAACATGTGTTTGGCACCTTGATATATGCTGTGACAAGAATTTGCTCGCATTGAGCAACAATAAATTATAGTAATAAGCTTCAAGTGTTTCTCTAAAAAAAAAAAAAATGTTTAAATTAAAAAAAAATTGGGTAAATGACAATATCTTAAATTGCTTTTTCTTTTCTTTTTTTTAATGATTAAAAAAAACAAACTATATTACTTTTGTAGATTTAGAAATATGGGAAAATCAGGAAGTCAATAATACTGTTGTCTTTGACTTCTCTTACTTTTATCCCACTCTGTATATGACTAGATGAGTGATATACTTTAAATGCATTGTCCTTTTGATTATTTTTCAGAAAATTTTTATTTAAAATTCAAAATTAATTGAAATAGTGTTTACTTACAATATACAATGTATATGAATGCAAATAAACAAATGCACATACTATACCAAAATATAACTAAGAAAACATGTATTGTCATCAAATAATGAAAACTTAATATAGGACAATGTAGTTACTGTTGCTAGTCATACAAGCATTTCTTACACTTCATTTGAACCATCCACTTGAGCATTTTATTTTATTTGTAAAATAAAAATTGTACATTTTATAATAGCGAGTAAATAGTCATTTTGCATAATCATAACATTTCTTGCAACCAAAATATTTAGTATGAAAACAGCTGTTATTAGATCTATTTAAAAATGTCTTGTTAAATATGAATCACTTTTGAATCTTTAGCATTTTTAGTTAATAAAATTTCATATTTTGCGAGTTGTACAAAAATTTTATGTATATAAATATGATCATGGTTTACATTGATTAAATAAAAATCATTCAATATTTTGAGTGAATCTAAGATTTTTACTAAAAAAACAAAAAAACAAACAATTGACTATCCCTAAAACAAAGATTATATCCAATGGATACTGTCCTGATGCTAAAATTTTTTGTACAAATATATGTATGTTGTAAGCAACTATTCATATTAAATCAATACAAAAGAATTCAAACAGAAACTTACCCACAGTGCCTGCCCATGACTTCCATGACGAAGCATCTTTGATGGCTGAAATAAAGAAATGTTTAATAATATGAACAAAATGTTGAAATCAGTTATTAGTTTTTTTGAGTCCTTTTAATATTATTTTGATTCATTTTAATTGGTCAAGATAATGATGAATTTTTGAAGCATTTATCAATTGTTAAAACTGATTTTTTCTTAAATTCTACATACCACATATCATGTAGTATTACAGGCTATAGTAAATAAAATTAAGATTAAAATAGACAATGAAATTAATATTAGGTATAAGTATATATTAAGAAAATGATTAAGAAAAATAGCTTATTTACTTGCAATTAGTGTAGTAAAATTGATTGATGGATATAGTGTCAAATATAATAGAAATATTATTAAGTTTGCATAAAATGACAGTTTAATATCTCACACACACACAGATATATATATCCCACATTATACACTGTCTTCTGGCCTTTGATACAGTTAGTAGTTTGTGTTGCCTGCCTTATGATCTTTTTCACTCCCCATTATTTTAAATGTATCCATTTTTTCTCACCCATTACAATGTTTTTAAAAAATGGAATATTTCCATTCAGGCCATTAGGCTTATTTCACTTATAAGTCATACATTAAAACTGATGCAAATTATTTTCCGTGGTTTATTTGAATATTTTGAATATATTAACATATTGTATAATATTGATGCAAGTTCCTAATTTGGTTACTATCAATCTCACCTACCCAACCCTGGAAATATCATTAAATTTTGCAAACTACTCTTGAATCATTCAATAATTTGTGATAGTTTCTCCATAAATGCAAAAAAAAAATTTATATTTGAGTCACATTATTTTGTTGTTTTTTTAAAATGAAAATCACTAATATGCCCAAAATGTTTAGTTTTTCTCATCTTCAATGTTAAAAATATGCCTATTTTGTCAATTATTTTAAAATGTATACTACTGACAGATGTTAAAAGTGATTATTTTAAATCTGTTAAAACTAAATAAAAACTTTTTGGTTAACTCAGTATGTATAAGATAGTATTCAATAATTATTATTTAGAAAAAAAAAATACCTGGATGCAGTAGTAGCAATTGCATCAATAGCTTCCATAATCCTGTGCAAAGCAGAGTCTGTGCCGATGGTCATATCAGTACCACAGAAATCATTATCAATGGAACCCACCATGCCAGCAATATTTAAGTGCTTGCAAGCATTCATTCGGTCTTGGGTAATCTTACCTGAGAAAAATAAATTACAAGTGTTATTATATGTGACATGATTTTTTTATCTTTTATATAAATAAAATTCAATGATAAATTCATTCCACAAAATCAATATATCCTACTGAGGTAATTTTCTGATAATATCCAAAACAACTTTTAACTTCATGAAAAACTGAAGGGAAGAAATCAAAGTATTTAATAATTGTTATTAAAATCAATAGTGAAGTCAATAAACAAATTTTATATTTTATAGAAAATCTTCAGATGAGTAGCATTCATTAGTTATTTAAGAGTAAGAATTAATTTTGATGTTTCTCACAAGCAGCATCCATTTTTTTCTGAATCTTTCCCACATCAGACAAATAGTCTATTCCAACAGATTTTTTTCCTAGAATATTTGCACTGTGGATCAAAGTCCATCATGAATGGTCTCCTCACAACTGAAAACTTTGACATTTTAAGTTCAGGGTTAATAAGTATCTTACTCTTAGTTTTGATTTCTGCTTTGTTATCCCTTTGTTACATTTTTATCCTTCATTTGTCATTTTGTAACTTTTTACCTATAGAGGCCAACTAGCCTTGCTAAGGGTGACTTTTAATATTAAAAATATATTCTATATTATAACAATTATTACTTACTATTGTCGACCAGTTCTTGCAGCAATGACTGCCATTCTTGACGAAATTTGTTAGCGCCAGTCAAGCTACCATCACCTCCAATAACAACTAAGTTGGTAATGTTTACTTGAACCAGGTTATAAGCTGCTTTCAATCGGCCTTCTCGTTCACGAAACTCTTTGCATCGTGCACTGCCAATAATTGTACCACCCTAAATAATAGAATAAAAGTATTTAACTTTAAAAAGAAAATTATCCTGAGTTAGTGTTCCAATTTTACATGTGGATTTAAAAGAACAAAAAAAAAATAAAAGTATAAAAAAGGGGGAAAAAATGTTAAAAATTCATATCAAAAGGGCCTATTGGATATTTAATGGTAGAAGTTTGTTCTTTACTACAGTAAAAAAAAATAAATACATAGAGTAAAGTCAATACATGTAGACTTCATGTGACTGTGGCTATTTCTAGAAAGGTACAAAATAATTCAGACAAGTTTTATCAAAATTGTTCCAAAAATAAAGAAATGGTGAAGAAATTACTGAATTTCTTATTTTGAATTGGTCCGTCATTTGACATTTTTAGAGTAAAATCATGTCCACTTTTGTACCCCCAATTTTGGAGCTTTAAATTCTCATAACTTTTGAACCACTGGGGATATTTGCATAATTCAAACAGTTTTGAACTCCATTTACAGGGCCCTATATAACTAATGTGATTAAATAACAATAACCTCAAATAAAATACAAAAATCAACTGGGAATACTAATAACAGGTAGTACCATTCAGGGTCAGAGTAAACTTGGGAGTAATGGCAATGAAGGGGTACTCCACTCCCCAGAACTCTAAAACTGAAGCCTCACCACCAGATGCAGTTTAGTGTCACACCCCATTCAGAGGAGGGGTTTTAACCCTTTGCAGAAAATGCAGTTGGCATATTCTAAGCCCACCAACAGTGTGATACTTATCTATTCTTTAACTTGGTAAAAACCATTACAGAATTTTTATTCATTTTCTAAATGGTCAAATCATGGTATATACTACTTCTACTTGTAAAATATAAATCATTGAAATTGTATGGCTTTTCATAATAACCAAGCATCAATAAAAACACTAAATTTTATTGGCTTTTGAAAAATCTACACTCGTTATAGGGTCACAAGTCTATAAGATTTATTTCATAAGGGTACCATTGAGGAATTGTTCATCACAACCTATGACAAGACTTTGCTGCATAGGTTCCAATCAATAACACCCGAATATTGGACACAATCTAATAAAATTAAAAAGGTTCTTGGGAATAACTGCTACAGTAATTTTAGGAAGCTTTTGAGGACAATAGATTAAGCTATGAGCTAGGCTGTTGAATGGATTAAGAAATGACAACTTCAAATTATACTGTAAATGCAAATGAAATATCCATTTAAATTAAGTGATATGTTAAGGTTACTTTGTAATAGTTAATAAATTTAGCACTTACCTGGTTCATCATCCCAGATACCTGGGCCCAATTAGCTTCAACAATGTGATCTCCGCCATCTACCATTCCTTGGTAACCCTAAAAGAAAAATGAGGAGTTTTTTTAATACCGAATTAAAAAATAAAATTTAACAACCTAGTAAAATAGACATTAAAAGCTATATTCTATAGAAATTAGTTACAAACTCACACTCTGAACTGTTATGTTGTCCATGAACAGAAATCGTGACAGTTTTAAGAAGCTTGTTAATTTGATTTAGCTCAAAATATAGAAAACGAGAAACATAATTTGAATGACTAACTAAAGAAAGAAGGAAGAAAAATAATTACTCTTTATAATTTGTAAGCATATAATCATTAATATGACAGGCTCAGAATCAACAACCTACCTCCTTGATAAAATACACCTTGCACCCAAGGTACAGGCCCATACGAACAACAGCTCGTACAGCTCCATTCATACCTAAAAGAAATATAAAAAAACAATGTTTGAATTTAACAAAAAAATATTCTGTTTCTGATACATACACACAAACATGTATTTGAGTATAACCACAGAATAAAAATTTAATAAAAGATAAAAACAATTTATGATAGTTTAATATTATGAAGTTAAACCATAATTATACATTTTTCTATGAACAGTTAATTCTAGTTTCACTAAACGGTAAGCTAACCTCTATATTTAAATCAATACATCTGCAATAATTATTTTATATACAAGCTTAATTAGTTTCTTTTATATTTTATCACATTATATATTAAATTAAACTATATTTTAATCCCACATTTTAAGTCTACAATAAAAAGGTAAAATGTTGAGAAAAATGTTATTGGAAGCCGTTAGGACTTAAAGCACATGAATGTTTCATAGATGTGATTCTATTTTGTTTTTTTTTTTTGTTTTTTTAAATGTTGGTTATGCTAGATAAAGTGTTTTTCTTTTCATCTACTCCATTGATTTATTTTATACTAGAGGGGATACTCTGCATTTTAATTTACAAATATACAAACTTTACCATGATAATTCTTATATTAAAACTTTCCTTGGCTGATACTTATTAAAGATATTTATCTTATGTAGTCAAGTGTCATAGTTTATTTTAGTTACAACTAGTCACACAGACAGAGCCACATACATTTCATCTTTATATATTCATAGATTTTATTTTATAAAGATAGCAGACAACTAGAGTGTCTCTAAACTATTTGACAAATTAACATTACCTTGCCAAAATCATTTAGATTAAAATACCAATCAATTCAAAGAGAGAAAAAAACAAGTTTTAATGTTTATGGTTTAAAGTATAAATAAATTAAATATGATAAAATTATTCATTATATTAAAGATTGTTTCAATTTTTAAACCAATGTGTTCATTAAGTGACACCATTGTGTATATACGCTGAAAGCATAAAACTACAAAAAAGCAAAATATTATTATTCAAGTGTCACAGGATTAGATTAAACCTTGAATGCCTATGGGCCAGTAATAGAATACATAGGCTAATAGAAAAAAAATGTATTTTTTCTTGACTAGAAAAAGTGAGAAGTTTCATACAAATATAAATATAGATCTTTTAATATCAAATATACTACTGGGGACAAAAATGGGATACTGGATGGGTTGCATATTTTATCATTGCTTTTCATTTTGATAATGAAGAGGATATTGCACAATGCAAAGGATAGTATCATGAATAATAGGAAAGAGATTTTGTCACTCTAAGGGTGGCTTTTATGGATGGCATAATGCCCAGTTCTGAATCAAATTCTTATATGAAATAATTTGGAATCATTCTAGAAGACCTCTTTAGTTGAGTAAGGTTAATAATTAACCCAATTAAATGCTACAGTCTATCGTTCATAACCAGACAGAGAAATCAAGTTCTCTATCTTGAAGCCTTGTTCATATCAATCTATAAAAGAAGTGTTAATAGTATCAGCTGTTACTACTTTCTACTTCTTATTGATCAATATTATTGGAAAGATGTGATGAAATAATTTAAAGATGGCCTATAATCTGTTAATAAAGACACTCTTTGCCAAAGATTAAATGTGATGCATGTAGTTTGGTTTAATCCCAAAAATATATCCATTGCAGGTATATAAAACATCACGCAGTACCTTTCTCTTTAACAAATGTGGCATTATACAGCTTGACATTAGAGCTGAAACTACCACTAACATTACTTGTTAAAGTAAATAAAGTATAATTATTTAAAGCTGCATAATCCATTGGGGGAGAAGCACGGACTGTCAGTTAAAATTTGTATATGGAATATCCAAAATGTTACAGAAAATACACAATCATTTTTTAAGATGAAGTGGTTGACATTGTGGCAGCTGGCAAAAGTAAGAGTTGCTTTCCATTCACAGCA
This sequence comes from Doryteuthis pealeii, assembly GCA_023376005.1. NCBI lineage: Eukaryota > Metazoa > Mollusca > Cephalopoda > Myopsida > Loliginidae > Doryteuthis > Doryteuthis pealeii. The sequence goes on from CM042148.1 coordinate 22,057,499, forward strand.
CTGGTGAATAAAAAGATCATAAGGAATTTGGAGGTACAATTTGGAACTAGGAGGTGCTTGTGTTGTAATGGTTATCATCATAGGAAATGGACACAACAGAGTTCAAGTTCTGGACAAGGCTATTTGCATTTCACATATTGCTAATACTCTCAGGAAAAGTATGAATCTATTCTCCCTCCAGCTATGGGTAAATAGTAGGGCAGCCTCGGCTCTTTAACCTTGGTATGGAAATCAGTCTAGAAGGAAAACTGATAAACTCCACTTAAGAAATGACCGTGTGTCGCATCCTGCTCAGGCAGAGGATTTGGGTTAACACATACAATTTGGAACTAATTTTTTTATTTTAAATATGCAATATTCCTATACAAAAATATATGTATGCTTTTTTTTTGTCCTTTTATGCTTATAAAGATATCAGGCAGAAAATAACACCCAGGAGATTATCCAAAGATCTTATCTATGATTCCTTAACAAATTTTCAAGTCAAAAAACAGTCATAGCTCTGCATGTAATACATCTTTCCAATATGTAAAACCAGTTTGAGTGACAAATTTGTGGGTTTCTTCACAAATACATTCTAATAGTTCTTCACCAAAATAGAGACTGAAAAAGTCTAAGTGGATCATTTCCTCACTGATATGGTTTTCAAACCCAAAGCATCAATGAAAAGAAAGAGTGGAAAGACAGGACTATTAGTCTACAATTCATTTTGAACTATTCTCAAGCATTGAGAATATAGTCACCATCTTCTGAGGGAAGATCATCATCCCTTTGTCTTACTGAATCACTATTTAATCATACACTAAAAACACTCCTCTAATCACAGATACATCTACAATATCATCAGCATGGATATCCATGACTCTTCCTTTCCACCCAATTCTATTGGCCATTGCTCTTGAAAGGTTTTCAGCACAGCATTCAGTACATCTTATCAATGTAGCTTTTAGTTGGTTGGCCCACACTGGTATGTTCATAGAATAAAGCCTCTTATGAGCTCATTCTTGCTTCTCCAGCAATGTCCAACATTGCTTGTTCATCTTACCTAGATGGTTTGAGTGATAGGAGGCAAGTGGCCATACAACTGCCCTTTTGTGGGGTGCTGCTTCCAGTATTTGTTCAAGACCACTCAGCATCCTAGTACAGTTCCCATCTAGCTTATTCTCCAAGCATTTCATTAGATAGTGCAGCCATACAGTAGCACTGACACAGCTACAAGTTGGAACATTTTTTGCTTTATCTTATCAGAGAAATCAGATTTACATAGGATTGATAATCTATCTATAGCAGTCCATGCATTCCCTGTGTATATTGACATTGATTTCTGTAGATGAGACATTACAACCTAGGTATGTGAACTGGTTTACAAATTTCAGGGGCTTAACATTTAATATGGAGTTGTCTATCTTATTTGTAACACATGAATTTTGTTTTATTAGAATTACCACTTGCTGCCTTCTCCAAGCTATGTAGTAGTGATTCAGCTTGTGCAGGTGTATTTTCTAGAAGTGCTGGATCATCTGCATAGTCAACATTGTAATAATTTCTGCTGGGTATCACCTGCTCTTTGCCTTTGTTAGTGTTTTTGTTTCATCACATCTAGGCAAATTATGAATAAAAATAGTGTTAATGTATCTCCCTGTAGGACTTCAGCGACAATGTCAAAGAAATCTGTGTTACCAACCATCAGGTGAATGGATCTTTTCTTTAATGTCTTCGTAGAGTATCCTTATAGCGGTAACTGTTTTTTGGGGAGACCATAAGCTAGGAGTATTTGCTTCATTTTTCCTTTGTGTATGGAGTTAAAAACCTTGTTGCTTCAAAGATTTTTGCTCATACCTCTTGTATGATTCAACAGGTGGTTAGAATTAGAAAAGTTGTGGATCGATTTCATCGAAACCCATTTTGATTTTTCCAAAGAAATTTCTCTACTTCTGGTCAAATGGCCAACTAGACATCAAACTTGAATACTTTATGGATGAACTCTATGTAGTTCTGAAAACTATTAAAAATACAAACGAGAAATGGATGAATGCCTGCATCTTCAGAATCATTAAGAACTACACTTACTGCTATAGTTGCTAAGGTTTATAATGTCCTGCTTCTCAATCGTATCTGACCTGAAATTGAGAAAGTTCTTAGGAAAAATCAAAATGGTTTTACAGAGAAATCAATCTACAACTTCTCAGGTTCTGACTATTCGTTGAATCCTGTTATGTTTTTAACATACAGATGAAAATTATATGGAGGATAGGAATGATAATGCAAGACCAGGTTGTTATAAAATTAACAAGGATTTATTAAAACAGAGTAGAAAATGCTTCTAATTCTCAAGCGAACTCAACCAAGAACTGAACGCTGGCATTTCAAAACATTGTAAACAAACACTGACTACTGAAAGGGAAGCAACTCTATTTTTGTTTTAAGTCTATTTCGTTAGGTGTTCCTAACAAATCCTCAAAAGAGTACATGCAAAACATTTCAAGGCAACACTTTGTAGATTTTTCCAAGGCATTTGATTCCATACACAGAGGAAAGATGGAGCAAATACTTATAGCATATAGTCTCCCCAAAGAAACTGTTACCGCTATAATGATTCTCTTCAAAGATATGAAAACAATGATTCACTCATATGATACTGATTTCTTTGGCAATGTTGCTGGAATTTTGCAAGGAGATACATTGGCATTATTTCTCTTCATAATCTGCCTAGATTATGTACTACAAACGTCAATGTTTGTAGTACGTAATCTGAGAAGATTATGAATAGAAATGGTGCTAATGTATCTCCTTGCAAGACTCCAGCAACATTGCCAAAGAAATCTAATGAAAGAAAATGGTTTCACACTAAAAGAAGGCAAAAAGCAGATAACATCCCACAGAAACTATCATGGATGCAGATGATCTAGTGCTTCTCACAAATACACATGCTCAAGCTGAATCTCTGAAGCAGGCAGCAAGAGGCATCGGCTTCTACATGAATTTGGATAAAACAGAGTTCATGTGTTCTAAACAAGATGGTGCCATCTCCTCCTTGAGTGGCTAGCCTCTGAAATTAGTAGACTGGTTCCCATACCTAGGTAGCAATATCTCATCTACTGAAAGCGATGTCAACATATGCATAGTTAAAGCATGGACTGGTATTGACAGGTCAATAACCACATTAAAATCTGATCTCTCTGATGAAATAAAATAGGAATTCTTGTAGCTATGTCAGTACTATTATTAAGGGCTGCACCATCTGGACTTTAATGAAATGCTTGGAGAAAAAAAGCCAGATGTTAACTACACAAGGCTGCTGCATGCTGTTTTGAACAAATCCTGAAAGTAGCACCCCACAACACACCAGTTGTACGGCCACTCACCTCCCATCTCACAAACCATCTATATAAGATGAACAAAACATACTTGATACTACTGGGGAAGTAAGGCAAAACTCATAAGTGATGTTCTCCGGTGGTCTCCCACACATGGGCACATCAGAGTTGGCCAGCCAGCAAAATCTTACATCAGCTCTGTGCAGACACTGGATGCTGTCTAGAAGACTTGCTAAGAATGAGAGCTGATAAAGACCGATTGCAAGAAAGTGTCAAATGAATCTATGACGTCAGCATAATTTGATGATTATATGCACACACACACACACATACACATACACAAGCGAAAACATTAGGAGCCAGGACAAAAGTGACAGCTATTGTCTCATAACAATTGTACATGTTGAGTACAAATATTTATAAACAGGTAAGTCTGCTTTAAGCACTTCATTTTGAGGTGTTGAATGCCACAGTTATAGGCAAGAAAAGAGATTTGACTTTGATAAAGACCAATAGACAAGGTCAGCATGGCTTGTGGGGGTGGTTACATTCAGTCCACAAATTTCCAACAAGATATTGTGAGAAGTGAACAAAGGCTTCTTAAAGGGCTACTGTAACAAATAGAGAGCTTTAATCAAGGTGAAGGAAGGAATGTAATCACACACACACAGAGTGTGTATAGAGTGGTATAACTGCAGGTTAGAGTGCATATCCTAACCAATGTCCATAACTGAAAACATCTTTAATGGACATGCATATATATCAGAACTGGACCTTTGCATCAATGGTTCAGGTTGCTTAGTGTGATGAAATCTCACTTTCTTCTTAAAATGGATGGCAGAATACATGTGCATTAACACGTGTACCTAGTCATGGTAAGTGGAATGAGAACAGTATACCCCCGTAGATTGAATAAAGGGTTGGGTTCAAAGTTCCATGAAGGTTCCAGGGTTCAAAGAGAAGGTTCCAGAGTCCAACTCCTGAAGAAGGTCAGAGGGTATATCGGTCGAAACGTTGTACAGATAACAATAAAGATGAGGACAATAGTCCAAATAATCCAAATAATCCACATGTGCATCATTATTCTGAAAAAGCAAAAGCACCAGGATGCGCTGTGGGAAAACAACAAGCTGGTAGAAGCAGTTTGAAAAATGTTCTGCTGAGAAACACTTAGTCCATTCATTCATATAGAAGATACTTTGTCACATATCACCTACCACAATATCATTAAAGACCAGGTACACCCATTCATGGCAAAAGTCTTCAAAATAGCAATAACATCTTTCAGTTTCAAAAGGACAATGTAACCTATCACATTGTACAGGAATTTCAGGAACATGAAAACTTCAATATGTTGCTATAGCCACCAAACTACCAGACCTTAATCCTACTGAGCACTTATGAGATGTATTGGGACTAACACATTTGCACTGCAAAACCTTTACCATCAACATCCTAGCACCAAATCCCAGAGGAAAACTTTAGAGCTTTTGTAGAGTCCATGTCTGTGGACCAACATTAAACAGGTGGTAATAATGCTTTACTGTATGTGTGTGTATAACACACACACACACACACACACAAAAGAGTGATTTACTTAGTAAGACAAAAGGAAATACAGTTTTACTCCTATTTACCTTTGACCCAGGCTTACATTAAGCTGTAGGTATACAAACATATACACACACACACACACACAGAGTAAACAGTTACCATCAATGTGTCTTTATTTACTTTTTCTTTCAAAGATAGTTATTTGCATTTGGGATGGGAAACTTTTCATGGAGAATGAAACTCCATTACATATAGAATTTTTTTTTTTCAAATGATAGGTCCCAAAATGTATTAAGTGACTCATGGTCACCACAACTTTCTGACAAGAATTCTATTGAACATATCAGAGCCATTATGAATCATAATAGAAGATTTGCTTTACATTTCAAATGCAAGTTTGGAAGATATTCTACAAGAGAAGATGTAATAAAGTTGTCATTTTCTAAGCTTAGTTTAGAAGTATGGTGTACCCAGTGATAATTAAACTCACTAACAATGGTTCACTAGAATAGCTTTCTAACCATGCACCACACAAGGTGCCTAAAATATGTGAAAGCTAATGCCTTAAAAGCAAAAACTATACAAAACTTTCTTTTTGCATAATAAGATATTGTTGAATTGTTTAAATCATTGAATTAAAGCTCATTTGAAAATAGAAGGGTTTATGAACATCTTTGACATATTTTTGTACAAAGACATGAAATAATAAATTAAATTATCTAAAAATTATCTCCCTTTTATTTCAATAATTTAAACAATGACATTTACTTTTCTTCACTTTATCAGTTAGCAACATTTTGGTATCAATTTCAGTTTAACTATGAACTAATTTTTTTTTTTTAGGCTGGTGCTATCTGGGAGGAAGGCCCCTTGGACCACGCGATTGATTTTAGCTCAGTTACCTGTCCCGAAGTCGAAGCTCGGGGACCAGGTAAATATACAACGTTTCACCTCAGGTACGCCTAAATTACAAGGTCGGACACCCCCCCCCCTCTTGGACACAAGCAGAGTTCATGTGGAGGGCATATAGTATTAACTTAATACTATATACTCTCAACAGGGACTCGGCTTTAATACTATGAAGGTTTGTGTGTTTATTTACACTTTGAAAAGAAAGACCAAGTTTAACCATGAATGGACCAAAGAAGTTGGATTTATATCTAGAAAAGATGATTTTCATGTCTTTGTTGTGATGTGGAGATTGGCAGTTTATCAACACCACCACAACACATTTGTAAATGGCCACCCTAACTTTAAATGTAGGTATTTATTTACTCAACCCGTTCACCACGAGTAGGATGTGACAGGGTCACAAGTATGGACATCCAGTTTCTTTTCTTCTTTTATTTTAAAGCTTATTATATTCAATTTTCGATGTACAGAAGTTGTTTTGCGAACATTATTTTAATTTCAAATTGAAAATTTCAATTCATCAGATACTGAACAAGGTCAATGGGTGGTCACATCATACAGAATGTACACCGCTAACATTTTATTGTTTGTTTTTTGTTTTGTTTTTTCTAAACCAAAGAGGGTATGATTTTTATCCAATTCCCTACGAGGTCAGAATGTGACACAAAGTCGGTTTAATATGGGGTGCTCCACAAGAAGCAGGCTTCCTGGGGTGGGGCTGCTAAATATTGATTAGTTCTGTCGGCATTATTCTTTTGGGACAATAAGCTCATCCTTTTTAGACAGGTGAGGGGACAAATGCAGTTTCAGGTGAAAAAAGGCTCCTCGAACTAAGGCTACTTTTATGTGTCTTCCGACACAGGCCGAAAAGCTAGTAGCCCATTGATAGTTACTTCCTTATGATGTAGATATGAATAAAATTTCACGTGCCCCCCTCCCCGTGAATTAAAATCCAACAAAACTCGGAAATATGAATATAACTTGAAGTAATTTTTGCTGCATTATGAAAAAGGGTTTAAAATAATCACATGTAAAAATTATTTGTTTTTTTACAATGAGAATTTTACGGGGGAATTTTATAAATTTAAATTTGTATCTGTCAAAATAGCACATTTTTGCCATTTTTTTCTCTCTCTTAACGTGATTTATTTCATAGTTATAATTGGCTGAACTTACACAATGGTCGGAAAATTAAAACGGAAAGTTTTTTGGAGGTCCCCCATGACAGTTTAACTACAGTCTATGAATGAACTTTTTGCGAATTGGGTTACGATTTAGGGGTTTGGGGATTACGGTTGTTGTTTTTTTATTATGTATTGCTTAAAAAAAAAAAAAAAAAGTTACTATACATTTAATGTTGAAAAATATTTTTTTAAAACCAAGTTTAATTGAAATTATACATTGCAATACTAATACAATCAACTGAGACTAACGTGTCTACCGTTGGGTTCAATAATTAATGTCAATGGTTGTAATGATAATGTAATGTATAGTAATTTTGGGGTTTTACTGTTTTTTTTAAGCAATACGTAATTAAAAACAACCTTAATCCCCAAACCGTAACCCAATTCGCAAAAAGTTCATTCATAGACTGTAAATTAAACTGTCATGGGGGACCTCCAAAAAACTTTCCGTTTTAATTTTCCGACCGTTGTGCAAGTTCAGCCTTATAATTAAATTAATTGAACATTTTTTATATGTACGTTTAGGCTCTTATGGAAAAAATTATAAGTGACAATTTTAATTTTTTATAAAAGTTTAAAGAGGGGAGGCGACTGCTGTCCTACCGAAATTTTGGCCATGCCTATGATAGTTTAATTAACATGTTCCAAGTAAGACACTAGTAATCACTTACGACTTACATATTATTGTAATTATAGTTTTAAGAGTAAAACCAGTGGCTTTGTATATATATATCCCTTTTTTTTTTTTAGTTTAAACTGACATAAAAAATATAGGATGTCACTAACCCTTGTGTAAAAAGACAAATTTATAATCAAAAGGCAAAAAAGTTTGTTTGGAACAAGTACAGTATTTCATTGTATGCGCAAAAATGGTTTTGAAGGACAAAACAGCAACGAACTGAAAATGAAATGATAACTAAATTTAGAATTTATTTTTAGGATAAGCTGCTAAGAAAATTTCTTCGATTTTCCTAATGTAAATTTCGACTTCTTTCTCATTTCAGATATTTCGCAAATAACGGTGCTGTTGAGTGTTTTCGTATAATTTCATAAACATTTGCAACGACCTATGCTTTTTATCTGGTCAGCCCCCCCCCCCCTTTGCTTTTGCAATAGAAAGACAACATAACCTAATTTAAAATTTGCTTTTACCATCTACTTTCCATTTAGTTTCATTATTTCTTCCATTACATACGTTTTTTTTTTTTGTTTTTTCACTCTTCAACGAAACAATAGCATTTTTGTCTTGATTCGTTTTATTCAACAAATAATATTTTTTAAACCTTACAGGTTTATTTTAAATTATTCATTCTGCAAATTTAAAATATAAACAGTATTTAAAGTTACTGAATGAACTTACTTTCTGGCACCCCCAAAAACTACATTTGAAAAATAGTTTTTAAACCCAAAATTAGTGACAGATTTCTTTACTTCATAGTAGTGTGTATAATTGGATCGGATACACTGTATCCAATTATTATCATTATCGCAAAATAAATCATGAAAACGAAATATCACCTGTAAGGATTTATTTTTTTCATAGATGCACAGAAAAATGAAAAAAAAAATTGTTCGTTGTCAGTCGTTTCGGGTGTCTAAAACGAATTTAGGTAAAAATGGCACAACCACAATAAGTTTATTCAATATATCAACTTTTTTTTTTTAAATGAAAAAAAAAAAAAAAAAAATTGTTCAGGCGAGAACATGCCATAGACATTTCAAAAGTTCCAAGATCGGCTAATTATCAGATTTTAATAATTAAAAAAAAATTAAAAAATAAAATAATCGGTATTTAAAGCAATAAAAGCTGTTTTTTCAAAGACATTTTCCCCAAATTCTGAAAACATGCTTTTTCTTTAATCCCTTCAATCAATTTAAAACAAGTTACTGGGGTAGATTAATATTTTCCGAGAATTAAACCTTTAAGAAGATTTCTTCTCTGAAACAACTGTTGATTTTGTGCGGTGTACATTTATTTGTCAAACTTCTTTCTTTAAAAAGCAGGCCTTCCAATTTAGAAAATTTATTAACATTTGGGATTATCTCCAAGATACGCACTCCCGAAATTTTCAGTTATTCTTAAAAGGAATGCTCCCTTCAAATTTGCAGCAGGGGAATTTGTTATTCATCTGAATTCTTGATTTTCTTTTACAATAAATAATTTTAGGCAATTTTCAATAAATAGGTCTCAATTTTTTAAAAACTTTCATTGAGACATATGTATTATTTATTGAATTGAAAAAAAATACCCAAAATAATCTATTGTAAACGAAAATTATTTAACTTTTTTAAGAAATCAGATGAAAAATAAGTTTATTTTTTCCCGAAAAAAAAAAGCAGATCAAAAGAGAGTACAATGCTGACTCCTATTGTTAATTTGAAGGGAGCATTCCTTTAAAAGAAAAGAAAAAACAGAAAAAATCGGGAGTTCATATCTTGAAAATAGCCTTATTTTGATCATACTTTGATTTGGGAATATAAATGACTAACATAAATCAAATAAATAACAGTTCTGACTACCGAAACTGTTTTCTTTCTTTCTTTTGTTACATAGAAATCTGGGATCTATTATGATTTAAAAAATGAAAACAAACTTTTTACATCCCAAATGGTTGTGTATTTGGAAATGTTTAATTACCGATTTATTAAATAAATGGCGTGCGCGTCGCTATTTTTCTTCTTGTAAAAAAAAACACCGAGCACAGCGAATGTGTTTTTGTTGTGCTATTTTTACCTGTGCCATTTCACTCTACAAAACACTATCACTGATATTTTTTAAATTGTTTTTTTTTTTTTTTTTTTTTTTTTTTAATTCAAAAAGAAAATGGTTAAATCTGGGATTCTAGTTTTTCTTTTTTCTTTTAATTTTGAATTTTATTTGTTTGTTTTTTAACGTGACTATAGTTTTTTTTAATTAATATAACTGTACAGAGGTTCATTTTAAACATTTCTATTTTGAAAAACTGAATTTTCAAGAATTAATTCCGTTATGTGTTTATTTTTCATCATGGCGATTTATTAAACATTCAATGTATTATTCTCGCAAACTAAAAATTCAGTAATGAATTTCTTAGACATAGTCACTAAATTTTTGACAATTTTTTTCTTTCTCTCCCAAAGAAGAGATCCGAGTTCAAATCTTATCGGAAGCTGGTTTTATTTAACGATGACAAGATAACGATTGCAACAACAGAAACAAGACAAAGTAAAACTAGTTTTCGTAACAACGTTTTTTTCTTTCTTTCTCTTTTTTTTATACATAAACTAGTCGGTTAGAATTAAATCTTAACCAAAGTTTAGTTGTGCAGTGTCAAAAATGAAATATCGTCAATCTAAATTTATGTACACTTGTGAACTTATGTTCAATATTTTTTGGATGAGAACAAAAAGAAAATTTAAACGGCAGTTAATTTCGCCCATGAGAAAACCTAGTGTTAACACTATAATTATTATAGACATGGATTCATCTAGTTAAATTAACCCATTAATAAACAAATATTTTCTCATATTTAGTCATAAATTAAAATTTGTTTGAATGTTCTTAGAATAAATCAAATTTGGAATAAAATAATCATGTATGTACGTCCCTAAATTGCAGATTTACAAAACTATAAATTAATTAATATAATATATATATATATATATATATATATATATATATATATATATATCAATATTGACAATTTAAGAAATTTAGAAGATTCTTTCAACTACTTTCATTTTTTTAAAAATTCAAAGCTTATGGCGATTTTTTATTAAGCGTGGAAAATGATTAAAAATGCTTCAAATGAATCTTTGATCTACCCACAATAATTCAAACATTAGATAAAATTCAAATGAACGACGTTTACATTCTTTAGTATCTAAGTATTTGCACTTTGCTGAAAGAGAAAATGACATTAGCGCAAAGGATCTGATGACTAAAAGATAAAGATAAAAATAAACTTGTCCTTGACTAAAAAAGTGGGCAAGGCCAAGGTTGTTGTACAATGAAAAGTTAAAATGTAAATATAAAATAGGGTTCGGTTAGAAAAATGAAAGAAAAATTAATTAATAATGCAGCTTGAGCATAAATCTTTTTTTTTATCTTAAAAAAAAAAATACAGAATTAAAATTCCTTAATGAAAGAGATGTCAGTTTCTTTTTAAACACAAACTAAAACAAGTGCGTTTTAAAGGTCGTAGCAGACGCTAATTAATTTTGAACATTAAGATTTTAAAATACATTTTTTGTTGGTTTAATTTTAACTTGCATTTAACAGAATATAAGTTGTATTAGTTCTTTATTAATCTGTTTATGATTTATTGATTGCTTGACTCGGAGATAAGTAAGTAAAATACAAACGGATTTTTTCGAGACGAGAGAAGACGCCATTATTAAACAAAAGAGTAAGGTGGTTTGTTTAAAGTTTAAAAAAAACAAAAAAACAATTTAACAATGAATTAACAAATTTTAACCCTCACGAGCTAAATATTATTATTATTACCTTGAGCATCACCACCACTGGTGAAAACACCAATGGATCGGCCCTTGTACGAGCCTTTCTCCACATAGACACCTTCTTTGCCAGGAACCGCCATCACGCTATCGTTACGACCGAAAACTGGCTTCACCGCAGCTTGCGAGGAACCCTTCAAGCGAATATCAATTTCTCTTTTTGCCATTTTAGGGTACAAACGCACAAAAAAGGTTAATCCCGATTTATCATCCACCAACCAACAATCAGCAGGTAGAGGCTGTTATCCAGTTACAAGCCTATTCTTCTTCTACAGACTTGCCACCACCGATGTGCGACCTTCAGCTGTAGTTGTTGTCGTTACCTTCATATGTGAAGGTCATCCGGAGATTGCCGAAAACAAAGTAAGAGCCATCGGCAATTTCCGCAACTGTTAAGTAAATAATGCAGCGTATAGTACATACACACTACACAGTCTTTAATTCTTTTTTCTTAAAATAAACTCACGTTGGTTATTGCTATATTTAATTTAGTTGATTTTACCAAAATATTTTCTGTTGCTTTAAAAATCAGCGTTCCCGTAATGTTAATAATACTGTCATAACTAACACTAACATTAACATTAACATTAAATTTCAATATTATACCGATAATAAATTACAATGTAATTTTCGTTATCTCCCTATCAGTGCCTATCACCAATGTTGCTTTTCTCCTACAAACACCTACAGTTACACTGAATAAAAAATTTAAAAACAATTAAATAGAGGATTTTTTTTTTAAATTTTTAGTAATAAAAATAGTTTTGTAATTTTTTTAAATATTTAAAAATAACAACAACAAAATTATTACCAATCAAATAAAATGAAAACTAACTTAAGAAAAGAAAACATATTTTGAGTTAGCCTTTTCTTTCCATCCCAGGGTAGTTTTCCTTACTTTAAGGAAAACTGCCCTGGATGGAAAGAAAAGGCTAACTAACAGATGGATGAATAAATGTGCCAACAACTTCAATTGGTGCATTGTCCTTTTGAAAGATAGTACTTGAATTTGGGTTTCCTGATTAGGCAGTGTGAACTTTATTGCAATATTTGATATCACAGCTGATATCATTAGTTTCTGGGTGCATCGTATCTTTTTTAATTGTAAAAACATAAATATCTACAAAAACTTATTGGCTAAACAAACAAATCAAAAATGTTTTCCGTTCGTTCTATAATTAGAAAATATTAACTTCCGCGTTCTCTCTTCCTTAAAGTTACATTTAATCTGAACTTTAAAATGTAAGTTGAGAATTATTTTAAAATCAATTTGAATTAATTTAATTTAGTGATGATAATAATAATTAAGAGAAAAAAACAAAAAAACACAAAAATAGGACACCTGTTCTCTGGTTGATTGGGTTTTTTTGTTTTGTTTTGGTGTATTAATTACTAACAACTACTAATAATAAAAGGGAAATGCATTGTCTAAGTACAAGGGGTGTTTACAAAAAATGTTATCAGCGGAGATTAGCCTTCTAACAGGTGTTTAGGGACAGTTTGATATAGATAGTCGTGTAGAGCCTTTCCGATTTATTCAAAGAAACTTCTGATAGCCCATCCCATTTCTTTTTTAAGCACTTATTACTTTCAAGTTAACTCAAGGCACATACAAAAAAAAATTTGAAAATTTCATATATAATTTTTTTTTTAAATCACAACATAGTGACATTTTGGCTAAACTTGCAAATCGGTCGAGAAATTAGGTGACCCAGAAAAAACAGAACCCACAAATTTTGTAATAAAACTTAATTTTAACTAGGGGGTTCAGGGTTAGTTTAATGGGAAAATAAATAAATAAATTGGGTTCTGTTTTTTCTAGGTCACCTTGTAATATGTTTTACTTTTCCGACCGACTTGCAAGCTCAGCCTAGATTTAATTCGAAATATCATCTTTGTCTTCAAGTAGTGTTGACAACACAGATTTCTCTCTCTCTCTCTCTCTCTCTCTCTCTCTCTCTCTCTCTCTCTCTCTCTCTCTCGTGCGCCACCCGTCCCTGTCATCGCTCCTCACAAGTCCTCAGCACGGCATCCAGTGTCCATACATAGCTCTTGAAGTTTTTGCTGATCGGCCGTCACTGGTGTGTCCATGTGTAAGAGTTCACAGAAGAACGTCACTTATGAGTTCGTCCTTACTTGTCCACCATATCTTATTCATCTTACTTGGATCGTTTGTGTGATAGGCGGTAAATGGCTGTACAGGTGCTGTTTTGTGGGGTGCTATTCCAGGATTTGTTCAAGACAGTATGCAACATCCTTGTATAGTTCACATCTAGCTTTTTATCCAAGTGTTTCATTAAAGTTGAGGCGATGCTATCAGAAAACCGATAATAGAATTATCTCCCTCTTCCGCTAGGGGGTGAATCGCCAACATACGATGTTGGCGTCAAAAACAAACCTCACCACTTATCTGAAGGCTGTCGACCTTAGTAATCACCTTAACAAGGGCTCTATCCACAGCCCACTTAAAAGGGCAGTTAACCAGGACAGACGCGTCTAAAAAGCACTCCCCAACACTTTTATTTATCGGACGAGAACCGACCAAGACGGACGCGTCTCTACAGCACTCTACAACCACAGCGAGTAGAATCCATTTCTAGCGCTAATTCACCTACAAATGTAATTTCACCTCTCAGATAAGTTTGTAGCAAATGCCATCAAAATTTGCAACAACTTTGTACCTTTGTTAATATATGTGTGTAATTTTCATTTGTGTTGTTTTTCTTTTTCTCCAGAACAATAGTCGACCACCGGGAGATTAAGAGCTCCCTACGTCACCGTAATTTCTCTTAATGCAGCTATACAGTAGTACTAATATGGATACAGCTAATAATGATTATTGAATATAAATAGTTACTTAAAACTATATAATATTAGGTGTATTACAGTGGGGGTAAAGAAATTTGTCCTAAAAATTTTCCAAGTTGCCCTCAATTAATTTTTCGAGGTGGACTGGATCGAAAATTAAGATCTAGAGTAAAGTCTTTAAATGACTGTACCCCAATAAAAAAGTGTTGTTTTTTTTTTTTCAATTAAAGAAAGCATTTGCGTGTATTTCATTTTCAGATTAATGCATGTTAACTCCAAATACAACTTACTAATCCATATTTCAATAGAAGCAATGTAATCTTCCAGGAAAGTCACTGTATTAATACAGAATAGTAACCATGTCTTATCAGAGTGACATGTTTATGGAAAACGGCGGAAGTTAACAATACCAAGATCTTAATACAAACGAGACAACACATTTAAAAAAGCAATGAAACAACTCCCTAAATTTCCCATTTTATCAAAGAGATCATATTTATATATGCTCATAACTTTCCTATGCATATATTGACATTGCTTTCTGTAGATGAGATATTGCTACCTAGGTATGGTGATGGCCTACTAATTCCAGAGGCTTGCCATCCAGTGTGAAGATGGCACCATCTTGTTTAAAACATGGATTCTGTTTTATCTGAGATCACATAGAGGCCAATGTCTTTTGCTACCTGCTCCAGGCTATGCAGCAGTGCTTCAGCTTGGACAGGTGCATTTGTGCAAAATGCTAGATCATCTGTGTAGTCTGCATCTGTAATAATTTTTGCAGGATATCGTCTGCTTCTTGCCTTTTTTAGTGTGAAAACTTTTTCCTTCATTAGATCTAATGATGTTCATAGTATGTAGTGTAGCATAATTATTATGGTCTACGAGGAATTTGGGGATTGAAAGGAGAAAGAGAGGAAAAAGAAATAAGAACAAAGAGAGGTTAAAGTTTGGAACTCAACTGACTGACAAATGACCCTGAAATTAGATTTAAAAATAAAAACGGAAGTTCCTGGTTTTGACTGGAAGCAGAAGTTGGGTGACCCTCCCACCACAGGATGAGAAACAGAAGAAGAGGAAAATCATTCTTTTTTTGGCTAGGCTTCATGGGAGGCAGACGGGGGCTTTCCGGGTTCCCCCATATGGGCTTCGCATAGTAGTACCAAACATGATTTATGATAGAATAATTTGACCGTACCCCCTCCTCTCTCTCTCTCTCTCTCTCTCTCTGAAAAAGAACCCATGAGCCTAGAAAGAAATAAACAGCCCTCTGGTGACTATACGACTGGCGTATTTTGTTTCTGAACTAACGACTACTACTACTAAATGATTACTACAACAACTCGAGTTTGGCCCTATGCAACAATAGTCTAGGCAGATTATAGATAGAAATGGTGCCAATGTATCTCCTTGTTGGACTCCAGCAACATTCAAAGAAATCAGTGTCATTATTGGGTGAGGAAACCATTGCTTTTGTGTCTTGTAGAGTATCGTTATAGCAGCAACTGTTTCTTTGGGGAGACCATATGCTAAAAGTATTTGCTTCATCTTTCCTCTGTGTATGGAGTCAAATGTCTTGGAGAAATCTACAAAAAGTATTGCCTCAAGATTTTTTGCATGTACTCCTTCGACGAGTTGATGAATAATCAGAATCTGAAAAGTTGTTGGTAGATTTCTCTGAAATCCATTTTGATTTTTCCTAAGAATTTTCTCTACTTCCGATCGGATGCAAATTGAGAAGCAGGGAATTATAAAACTTAGTTATGGCCATAAGAGTTATACCTGTGTAATTCATAGTGATTCAAGGTCATTTTTCTTCAGAAAGGTAAGGATGCAGCCTTTCATCCATTTCTCTATTTTTTGTTTATACACTTGTAGCAAGAGACATTACTTACGTGGGAGCTCAAAGCGAGCACGAACGTGTCTGGTGTGCAAAATAAGGAGCCTATGGTCGAAAGAGTAGTTAGCGGTATGACGGTTAGCATCGAGAAGATGGAGGAAGGGCAGAGTGGACTTTTTATAGAAGAAATTCAATGCATTATGGATGAGGTGGCTGAAGATAAAAAAGCAACCCATTTGCCTGGAGAGCAGAACTGGTCTTTTTTCAGCGACAACACGTCAGTGAAAGAAGCAAAGACAGGAGAAAGGAAAGAAAGAAGGAAGAAAGAGAAAGGAAAGAAAGAAAGAAGGAAGAGAAAGGAAAGAAAGAAGGAAGGAAAGAGAAAGGAAAGAAGGAAAGGAAGGAAAGAAAGAAGGAAGGATGTAGTTTAAGATAAAAATGAAACTCCTCTTACCTTGGGCTTGGAAGAAAATGGCGCCCAAAATTAAATTTTTTTTTATGAAAGTACAGACCAGAAATGAGGGGGTTGGTGGGAGTGGAGTGGAGTCATGAATAAGCCAAATTTTTTGGCAGTCGGCGAGTTGTTATTTGGAAGGCAAGCTATCGTGAACTGATCAGAGAAAGGAAAGAAAGAAGAGAAAGGAAAGAAAGAAGGAAGAGAAAGGAAGGAAGAGAAAAGAAAGAAGGAAGGAAGAGAGAGGAAAGAAAGAAGGAAGGAAGAGAAAGGAAAGCGGAAGAAAGGAGGATTAAAAAGGGCAAAGTTAGGTGAAAAGAGAATAATCAACAGTGAGTCGTCATCTGAAGGTCCCTAGTTCAATCCCAGGTGTAGGCACCAATGTAAAAGCTATTGGAAATTCCAACACTGCATGGCATAATTGAAGAAGTATGCTGTTAAATTTTGTTGTCTTCTATACTTCAGGAAGTATTTTGTCAAAGCCTACAGCTTTTCTGCTTTTGATTTTAGAACTCCACCGAGTTCATCCTCCATAAAGCATTCTGGTTTGATGTCTAGTTGGTCATCTATAATTTCTTGTGTAGGTTTATCTGTGATTACAGAGGGGTTACCAAGTAGGTTCTTTCCACTGTTGAAGTCTTTCTTCTTGGCTGACAGATTTTACTTTTGATCGTAAGGTGCTTTTCCTACTGCTAATTTCATTTACCGTCTGCCATGCTAATTGTGACTATCTTCTACAGAATTTCTGATTTCATTTATCTGGCCTTGGATGTATTCTAGTTTGAAATATAAACTATGGTAAATCTACCAAACAGTATGTGCTCTTCAACTAGGGGTTCTCTCTCTCTCTCTCTCTCTCTCTCTGTTCTGTTCTCTCCATGGTTATCAGAGACAAACCTAGAAACATAATGTGTATACACTTTTTTTATTGCCAATACATTCTTCGCCATACACGAGCGGGCAGAAACAGCTGCAGAGATGGGAAGAACACATCTGGCCCCAACAGGCAACTCCTAATTCTAATTTCCTAGCCTTGTCTAATCATGTTAATCTCTAGGCCAGATGAAGCTGGTTAAGACTTGCCAATCAAACTTTCAGTGATTCTCTACTGATTTACTGTTATTTTTAAAATCTACAGCACCACTTCCTTACAAAAATGATAGGCTATGCCTATCCATTATGTAACATTAGTAGCAATAATAGAAATTAGGATTTTCTTTAACTTGAATTCAATACTTAATCTTAAAATCTACAACTATACTTCCTTATAAAAATGATAGGCTATGCCTATCCATTATGTAACATTAGTAGCAATAATAGAAATTATGATTTTCTTTAACTTGAATTCAATACTTAATCTTAAAAACCACAACTACACTTCCATACAAAAATGATATGCTATGCCTATCCATTATGTAACATTAGTAGCAATAATATAAATTATGATTTTCTTTAACTTGAATTCAATACTTAATCTTAAAGTCCACAACTACACTTCCATAAAAAAATGATAGGCTATGCCTATCCATTATGTAACATTATTATTTAGTTTTTATAACTGGGTCCTCAAGAGATGTGGATGATATTTAAATACTCTAGTTCCAAATAACCTTATCATGACAGCATCAGAATAGAGATCTAACATAACTAAAGATACATCACCTGTTAATGTCACTTCAACACTTAGTGATGCAAACTCGATATTTGGGATAAATCCAATTACATAAGAATGTAACCCAAATTCAGCCCTGTTTGTTGAGAATCAAGTATTTTTACTGCCACTGGTTTTCATAAAAAAGGACACTTGACACTTCTTACTGATTTCATTAAGTTTATTTTAATAAACACTGTGAAACTGTACAAGGAAAAACAAATAACATTCCATAAAAAGATAATTTTTTCACGCTCAGAGTTGCGGAGACCTGGAGTGGGCTGCCTGTGTCTGTTGTGGGCTGCCGAAGCACTGAGTCTTTCAAAGCCTCCATGCTTCCTGTGGTCCGCTGACGCTGTACCTGATGCCACTCTCCACATATATATGCACACACATACATGCATATTACTACTGTAAACTGTTCATGTTCCTGACACTGGTACATTGTTCTCTGTACTTGACATGAGACTTTGATGAGTTGTGGTGCACCTGAGCACTGTACACAATAAATTTAATTATTTCTATTTCATAACAGCAAATACTTTTCAAAGAAATAGAAAACAAGAAAGAAATAGCATAATTCTTACCGTGTCACCTGTCTTAACCAGCGGCGTAAACTAAATGGGGTTTGTATGTAGGTTCACCTTACAACTTTCTGGTTAGGGACTCATAGACTGCAGAAACTTATGGTCCACACAAAATGAAATTAATAAAAACTGGCCAGTAAATCTCAGTTGGTAGAGCGTTCGGCTAGGAATCACAAGGTTCCTTGTTCGATACCGGCCCTCACGAACTCAGCGTATGAGTAGCACTGTGCGGTAAAGTGAGGAGTTAATGGTAGGTGTGGTGCTCCACCTCAGATGCTAAAATAATCTCCTTGTTCTAGCGCTAGTGAAAAGGGGATAGACTTCCTCGATGTCTGGCTGATAGCCTCCATGCTTCCTGTGGTCCGCTGACGCTGTACCTGATGCCACTCTCCACATATATATGCACACACATACATGCATATTACTACTGTAAACTGTTCATGTTCCTGACACTGGTACATTGTTCTCTGTACTTGACATGAGACTTTGATGAGTTGTGGTGCACCTGAGCACTGTACACAATAAATTTAATTATTTCTATTTCATAACAGCAAATACTTTTCAAAGAAATAGAAAACAAGAAAGAAATAGCATAATTCTTACCGTGTCACCTGTCTTAACCAGCGGCGTAAACTAAATGGGGTTTGTATGTAGGTTCACCTTACAACTTTCTGGTTAGGGACTCATAGACTGCAGAAACTTATGGTCCACACAAAATGAAATTAATAAAAACTGGCCAGTAAATCTCAGTTGGTAGAGCGTTCGGCTAGGAATCACAAGGTTCCTTGTTCGATACCGGCCCTCACGAACTCAGCGTATGAGTAGCACTGTGCGGTAAAGTGAGGAGTTAATGGTAGGTGTGGTGCTCCACCTCAGATGCTAAAATAATCTCCTTGTTCTAGCGCTAGTGAAAAGGGGATAGACTTCCTCGATGTCTGGCTGATACCGACATTAGGCTGCCCCGACGACTTTACTTTACTTAAACTACTCTAAATTGTATATTGTGGTTGTAGTTAAATTTATAAACAAATTACAAATATTTTACAGACGCTGCCGTTGTCAATAACAACAAAGACAAAGGATCCGTTGAACAGGAGCGACGTTCATTTGAAGAAGGGAATCTAACGATCCCGAAAATTTATGATCACAAATAATAAAAAATAAGTGAATCCAGTACTCCATAACATCGAGTTCCTTCATCTATTTTTAAATGCTTCATAATAACGCCCAACTTCAACATAAAAATAACTATATAAAAATAAGATATAAATAACTGGTCAATTTAGCTACAGTTACAAGTCTCGTTTACTGTCAGGTTGGTTGGTGTAACCAAAACTCTGAATCCTGAACCCCTAGAACAATTCATTGTGTCCTCACAAGTAGATATCAGATCTCTTGCATAGGTTGGTAACTAATCTCTCATGTCCTTTACACAATCAGATTAGAACTGGAACAACTTCAAAGGAATGATCAATTCCACTGAGTAACTTAATAAGGTTTATTGTAGCAGTAGAGCAGACTGGGATCTTTAACCTTGGTTAGGCAACCAGTCTAGGAGAAGGAAAACTCTGAATTCAAACCTGTTAAACTCTGCGTGGGGTGGTCACTACTAGAATAGGCTCAGTCCTAGTTAGTGATCTATTTTTCACTCGATTTGCTCAGTCATTAGAGCATTCGGCTAGGAACCATATGGTTCCTGGTTCGATACTGGTCCTCGCTAACTCAGCGTATGAGTAGCACAGGGATCTGTGTGGTAAAGTAAGGAGCTGATGGTAGGTGTGGTGCTCCACCTCAGACGCTAAAAATAATCTCCTTGTCTAGCGCTAGTGAAAAGGGGATAGACTCCTCGCTGACTGGCTGATACCGACATTAGGCTAACCCGACGACTTTACTTGCTATTGTGTTTCTCTTTTGAATAAGGAAAAGAAAAGTCTTCATTTACAGTTCTTCCTTGGCAGTGCTTAGTTTTAACAACAGTACGTACATAATTCATAAGCTACCTATGGTTTATTTGAAGTGAGCACACTCATGCACTCACTTCAAAATTTTTTATTTATTCTAAAATGAGGTACATCGAGTGTGCACACGACTCGGCATATAGCCGGAAGTTTGGAGTTGGGGGAGGGGGTAATAAAACTGGTCATAACACTACACAGATCTATCTAGCTAGGTTCACTCGCCGACCGATTCATTCAAAAATAAAATAAATCTTGCATTCTCTCCTTGTGCAGCCCACTTTCACCAAAATACCCCGTTCGCTCTATGCATCTATCCTACTTAAAAATTTCCCAATATTCGTTTGATGATTGGAGATGGAGGGGGTGGGGTAAAATTGAAAACAAAAAGCCCCAAGAAACAACAACAGTAAGGTATTTACCATGCATCCCACTTATGCGGGTCAGACACAAGGTCCTGTTAATGTGGGAACACTCATAAACCGAAGTTCATGGCATGGCATTCACAAAAATTGCATGGATCCCCTCGGCATTCCTCCACAAGGGGAGCGTCTCAGGCACTGGACAATAAAGCCACCCCTGCCCTTTTAAAGTTTTTGCAACAGTAATATAGAGTATATTTTTCCTTATGCTACCCTCGATAACTCTTCCTCTAACTGAAGAGAGGATCACTTAAATTAGGAATATTTTCTGACAATATGTTTCTACTTTCTTTAAGGAAGATGCACTATGTGAAACATGTCTGACAGTCAAACACTTAATGATGGAATGCAGATTTTTTGCTCACATCAGTTAAAGCAAACAATATGAAGGACCTATTTGAAAATGTTAACATAGAGGATGAAACAAATCAATGTCCTAACACATTGTTAAAACAATTACTAAATGTATATATATGCAATATGGATATAACCTGGACGGGTTGATATGCCGTTAAAATTAATAAACCAACCAACCTACTTTGACCCAAGAAGACACCAGTACCTTTGGTAACTTATCTGATGCTAACCTGTTCTTAAATCTGGACATAACTTTTATAATACACTTGTTCCTAAATCTTCCGTCCATTATCATCCTGCAACACTTTCTAGTTAAAAATGACACCGTCCAAGATTAAATGCAAAAATGTAAATCCTGATTACCTGGTGTCACTTAATCGCAGATTTCTTATTTGTTCCATTTTATTTCACCCAATTTTAAAAATGAAACATTCCAAATGGTCTTGAATCACTTAAATGCCCAATGTAAAAATAAAATGAATTGGAAAAAAAAAGTTACCTGTTTGTTTTATTTGTAATATTGAAATTGTGAATTACGGAATATATTTTGGTAATTTTGGTAGATCTAGATTTAATGAAATTGCAAATCATCATTTCTGGCTTAAATAGCTCCTCTTGATTTTTGTTTTGTTTCGTGGAAATTCCACGGATCCCACTAGTAACTTTTTGATCCAGACAATTTGGTAACTTGGATGAGCCCAAGCGCCAGTTTAGACATCAAACTCGAACATTTTATGGAGGATGAATTCAAAGTTCTAAGATCAATCAAAAGCAGAAAATCTGTAAGCCCTGATGAAATATCTATTGAAGTATGAAAGACAATGAAATTTGATGGTTACATAATTCATAAGTAGCTTATGATTTATGTATGTACCTGTAGTAGAGAATATTTGAATAAAGTTCGTTAGAGTCAAAAGAACGGTATTTCAGTGGAAAGTTACTATGGCCGATGATTGATAACTGGTGACATTCTGCTGACCTTCCCTTAGAAAGTGCGCGATTAGGCGGAGATAGTTTTAGATGAAATGCGATGCAGATTTTACATTATGATGTCGTTTCTCGATCCGTGTGGAATCAACATGGGCTGGGTTGTTGAAATAAAGCTTTAGAAGAAAACAACAAGTCTTGTTTGTTAATTGGGTACTCTTCGCGGAGTTCCGTCCAGGCCTCCTGCGCAAAAACCACTAGCCGGTGGCTGCTGAAAAAAACCCACCAGCTACGATTGAAGTCCATAGCCGAAGCGGTGTCACTTGAAAAAAACAACCAACTTAGGGCGTTTTTCCTGAAAAACCAACCCTAACTCTAAACCCCCCAAGTTAAAATTGACAGTTTTATTACAAAATTTGTGGGTTCTGTTTTTTCTGAAACTATTTATTTTCCCATTAAACTAACCCTAAACCCCAAACCTAATGCTACCCCCTCCCAGTTAAAATTAAAACATATCACAGGGTAACCCAGAAAAAACAGAACCTAAATTATTTATTTATTTTCCCATTAAACTAACCCTAAACCCTAACCCTAACCCCCCCCCCCTAGTTAAAATTAACAGTTTTATTACAAAATTTGTGGGTTGTGTTTTTTCCTATTAAACTAAAAAAAAGAAAGCCCTGAAGAGAAGTCAGCCTGAGGAATATGGCAGCCAAGTAAGCAGAATATAACAAGTCAGGTTTGGTTTGTTTTGTTTTACGGCCTATCAACCTCAGTGGGTCAATTTAATGCCGACAAAGTTTTGAAATAAATTAGTGGATAATCAATTATTTTTATAAACACATTTTCCTATTTAACCCATAGACAGGACCCTAATGGGTCAGAGTGAACCAGGGAGCAATGGTGATAAAGGGGTGCTCCACATTCCCCAGTAACAAGTCAGAACCATCATCCCATCTCTGTCTGTCTGTCTGTCTCTCTTCCGTTTATATACCCGATGTCTTATAAGGGGTATATAACAATGGCATACTTCTTCAATTATGCAATGTAGTGTATAAACTTCAACTCGGGATATCATTTTTTCCCCTTTTCATGTTGATTTAATAGCTCTGTCCGAGTGGTCAATTCCACCATTTCACTTGTCTTACTGGTGGTCAGATATCTAAAATCATTATTCAATTTTAGCATTCCATAATCACCATTCACACACCAGCATGCAACCACTCCTCACCCTGATACCAGGGGCAGCATTCAGTCACATATCTCTTTCACCTACAAGTGCAAATGCTATTGACACTATATATTTCACTACTACTGCTGAAAATTCCACGCGTCCTGCCAGTAAGTTTTTAACACAGACAATCTATATTTAATTGCAAAATTGCAAATCATCGTTTCTGGCTTAGATAGCTCCTCTTGATTTTTGTTTCGTTTTGTGGAAATTCCACAGATCCTGCCAGTAACTTTTTAATCCAGACATCTATATTGTGGCAGCAATTCAGTTACATCTCTCATTCACTACAAGTGCAAATGCTTTTGATACTATATATTTCACTACTACTGCTGAAAATTGGCTATGACAGTGGGTGTGGTTCATGTTAGCCAACCGCTTACTGAAAGATTTTCCTTTTATCTTTTGTACAAGTGCATACATGCCAAGCATAATTGTCACACATTTCTTTTCTAAGTTCACTTAGAATAAGTAAAGTAAGTAAAGTCGTCAGGGCGGCCTAATGTCGGTATCAGCCAATCAGCGAAGGAGTCTATCCACTTTTCACTAGCGCTAGACCAAGGAGATTGTTTTTGCTTCTGAGGTGGAGTGCCACACATACCATCAGCTCCCCTCTTTACAGCACAGATCCCTGTGCTACTTATATGCTGAGTTGGTGAGGGCCGGTATTGAACCTAGAACCTTGTGGTCCCGAGCCGAGTGCTCTACCGACTGAGCTAAGCCGGTTAATTAATAGAAGAATTAAACATTGCAAATTATTTTAAACATTGCAAATTATCTCAATTCTGAAATGGTAATCAAAGACCATTGTTACTATGGGAACACAGTGAATTCAATAGTTGTTTAATTCTTCTATTAATTATAATAATTAATTTATTTATTAATTAATAATAATAAATATTCTATCTTCAGTTAATTAATAGAAGAATTAAACAACTATTGAATTCACTGTGTTCCCATAGTAACAATGGTCTTTGATTACCATTTCAGAATTCAGATAATTAAAAAAATGACATATTGTAATGTAAATTAACTTATTCTCTAAGAGCACTTTAAATGTATTGCTCTAATAATCTTGTTATGATGTACCATTTTTGCCAGGTTTCAGTTACATACAAACAATAAGATTTTAGTAATATACAAAGTCTGTCTGAAAAGTAATGAGACTGGGTTGTGCTGTGTGAACTATGGGCAAAGGAGGAGTTTGCTGTTTGTGTTATCTAACATAACATTTGGATTATATAACAGTAATCTTAGCTTTCTGCAACTATTGCATTTAATTTCACAAGCTTTTGTTTACACCTACTCTTTTTCAGGTCATTCAAGAACAAACAATGAACACCGAGCAACAAATAAACCTTCTTTTTTTTTAGACGGTTAGTGTAGAGATGGTTAGCGTAGATTTTGAGTTCAAGGTTGTTGAAATTCAAAATCGGAGAAGGTTTAGATGATTGATATTCAATGACATCATGCTGACCCCTGGCTTTCCGCTGCTGAAAAACTGTGGGAACGGAAGTTTAGTTAACTTTGTTAGTTAAGCCTGAGATCGTTATAATGTAAGCACGTACTGGTTTTGCTCCACCAGACGGTTGAAAGAGTTTTGGTTCTCACTTAATAAAAAGAAGGTGATCATTAAAATACATGCCTTGGTTGTCTATGTGAACTAATGTCAGCCTTTGGCAAACCAGCATCTTGAAGACGGTACCAGACCAATTAGAAGAAATGAAGATATCAACAAATTACAGAACACAACAGAAGAAATCCAGCCATAAAGTACCAGCCAGTTACTCCAGCAAGAAAGTAAGTAAAAGATTTATGAGGGTATAACTACGGATGTTCTCATAATCTTGATAGAAAAGAACCCTCTACCATATATTTACCCAGCAGAAAGTAGGAAGTGTGTGGTGTAATGGTTAAAGTCATGGGAAATGGGCACGGCGCCCCGAGTTCAATTCCTGGGTGTGGTAATTTCATTTCACTTAGCGCTAATACCCTTAGGAAAGGTATGAATCCTACTCTCCCTCCAGCTATGGATAAATAGCAGGGCAGACTGGGCTCTTTAACCTTGGTTAGGCAACCGGTCTAGGAGAATGAAAACTCTGAATTTAAACCTGTTAAACTCCGCTTAAGAAATTGACTTTATGTTGCATCCTGCTCGTGGAGGGATTGGTGTGTGTGTGTGTGTATATATATATATATATATATATATATATATATATATATATATATATTTACCCAGGAGAAAACTCCATCACAAGCACTTGTCTGTTTGAAAAGTAATTGGACTGGGTTGTGTGAACAATGGGCATAAGAGGGATAAAATCAGATCATGTTATTATCTAACATGATATCTTAACATTATGTAAACTAGCAAATATATGCACCCTCCGGGTGCAAATATTTAAGTTTGAGTATAATAAAATATCAAATTAAATTAGAAAGGCTAATGAAACTGAATAAGAATGCAGATAAAAAGATTTGGAACAGAGGGGGTATGATTGAAAAATAGAACAACTTTGAAACTAACACTTCCATCAATTTCCATCACTCCCGTCTTTCATAGCTAAATTTTCCTAATTCAACTATTTAGTTAAATTAGGAAGTAAAGAATAATATTACAGTTATTTCTTCTTCTCAATGGATTTCTTTTAAGATTTATATCCAGATTTTTGCTTATATTCAATAAGCTAAAACCAAACAATTAGAAATCAATAATACTAAGCATATATTTATTAAAATCAAATTTTTAAGATCAATATGCAAATTAGCCTTCCCATTCACACTGTAATCCGCTATTTTGTTGTATATATAAATACAATTGCATGTTATTAGTATGTAGATATGATTAACAGTCTTAATGATGTAAAACAATTTTATTAATAATTAAGGTTTAAATAAAAAATAAAATCATAGAGAATGTTATGTAAACATCAAAGAGAATTGTGTCTTCTATAGTAATATAGTTTCGGTTACAGACAGAAAAACACACAATCTCCATTATAATAAGATGTAATCTTATCTTTCTGCAACCATTGCACTTTTTTTTTTTTTTGTTTTTGTTTAAACCGTCTCTTTTTCAGGTTATTCAGCTATGAGCACTAAGGAACGAATAAACAACGAATAAACTTGAAATTTTTCGTCCAGTTGGGGAAAACTCCATCACAAGCACTTGAAATGCTTCAGCAAGTGTACGGAGATAACATCATGTCACGTACACGTTTTTGAGAGGCACAAGTGGTTCAAAGAGGGTCGTGAGGAGATGGACAATGACTCCAGGAACAGGAGGTCTTCAACTAGCAGGACAGAGGTCAATGTAGAGTGGGTGTGGCATGTGGTGTTTGTCTGTTGACTGTTCAAATAATCACAGTCAGCTGGACATGAAAAAGGACAGTTTTTGGAAGATTATCACCGAAGATTTGGGCATGCAAAAAGTCTGCACAAAAAAAGTTAAAGTCATGGGAAATGGACTCGTCGCCCCGAGTTCAAATCCTGGACGTGGTAATTGCATTTCACTTAGTGCTAATACCCTTGGGAAAGGTATGAATCCTACTCTCCCTCCAGCTATGGGTAAATAGCAGGGCAGACTGGGTTCTTTAACCATGGCTAGGTAACCAGTCTAGGAGAAGGAAAACTCTGAATTCAAACCTGTTGAACTCCGCTTAAGAAAGTCTGCGTAAAAAAATGGTGTGAAGATTGCTGAATAATGATCAGAAGGAGTGTTACGTAATGATGATGTGGAGCCATGAGAGTAATCTGATATGTAAATTAGCACGGAAAGTTTTTAGCAATAATTTTTAAGTTAGTTGAGAATGGAAAAGTTTAAATGATGATTCGGCATATGGCATGGTTTGATTGGACGAGCGAATGAGACGTAGGGAAAGGCAGAGAGGACAAGTGAGAGGTCAGAGTGTGAATTGAGTCTGGGAGAATGCGTTAACAGAGCAAGACATTGATTTCTTGTTTTCGGCAGTTGTGATTTTGGGGGAAATAAAATACTCATGAGTAAAAAAAAGTGGCCTTGTGTTATTACTAAAAACTCTAAATGGCACAGGGCAAGATATCCCTCAGCCCCCAAGTTAGTCTAGACTCCAAACATCATAGAATTGCCAGTCAACTGAACAACTGCCCAGCAACCAGGATCTCCCAATGTAATACTGGACGAGAGAGATAAGTATACAAATATTTGTACTATTGACACATCACTCCATACGAAGTAAGAGCTATAATGTAAAGCAACGTTTAAAACGTCAGTATTTGAAAATGAGAGCTAGAACGTCATATCTCCATTCCAACAATGAGAGTGTAGTGTTACAAAAGTGCCAAATGCAGGTGTATCAGGACATGAAGCATATTCAAATTGAATCAGACTAGCTTTGTAGAGTCATCACTGGTGATGAGACATGGATTTTTGAGTACAACTCAGAAAACAAGGGCCAAAGTCTCTGATATCAACAAGGTCAAAGAAATCAAGACAAAGTCATGTTGATCATGTTCTTTGATGTGAGGGAGCATCGTCCACAGCAAGTTTTTGCCACAGCGCCTGACGATCAATCAGCAAGTCTACAAAGAGATCCTGCAGCATCTCCTTCATTCAGTGCATGAGAACGAGATAAGTTATGGCAAGACAAATCGTGGCTGCTTTACCACGACAATGCCCTAAGCATCTGGCAGTTCAAGGATGAGAGTGTTGGGTCGGTAGAACGGTAATTCTGGGTGAACATAAGTCCAAATGGGTTATCTTCCTTGCTGCAGTTGTTCGCCGATAGGTGGCAAAAGTTGTAGGCAGCAGCCGGGAATTCTGATTTCTTTCTCTTTACTCTCGGTCTGGCAACGACTACACATGGCATAAATGCATTGTTGTCTATATCCATTGAATGGGGTGGTTTTGCCCCTGACCAGCTACCAGTAAGTGACATTCCTTACGATGCAAGTCCTACATCTACTTTCTTTATGCATATTCATATATTTGTCCTGAATGTGTTTTCTGTCTGCTCACGGAATAAAGTCTGTTATTATTTTATAACTTTGTCGGAATACTTTTATGTACACACACGTACACTCGTTGGAAAGTTACTCTAAGCCTTCCAATTTTAATATAAGAACTTTACATCTTATGAGAGGAACATCGCTGTACTGGAACAACGTCCCTATTCACCTGATCTTTCTGTGTGACATGTTTCTTTTCCTTAAGTGATTAAGGTGATCATCAAGCGGAAGTGTTTTGAAGGGGTGGAGGACATCAATGAACAAAGTTAATATTTGGTAGAAGACCATCACTTTGATTTTTCAAAGTTTCCAATTTTTAAAAACAGAAAATTTGTTTTATGATATCAGTGAACAAAGCTTGAAAGAGACTTCTTTTCCTTCTCAGGAGTACCTAAGAAAGGGAATAAAATCAATCTAAAATATTGAAGTGTTTTCTCATAAAAATTCATCATCATAAATTATATATAATTATGTATATTTTTATATATGTATATTTAAACATAACTATAAGTAACTATATATACAAATAGTAAAGTCGTCGTCAGGGTGGCCTAAAGTCGGTATCAGTGAGGGAGACTATCCCCTTTTCATTTGCACTAGACCAAGGAGATTGATTTTAGTGTCTGAGGTGGAGCACCACACCTACCATCTGCTCCTCACTTTACCACATAGATCCTTGTGCTACTCATATGCTGAGTTGGCGAGGACTGATATCGAACCAGGAATCTTGCGATTCCTAACTTTTACAAATTTTATGATTTAAAATTTTTCCAGAATAAAAAAAAAGGTGTATTCATGTATGTTAAGAGATATAACCAACATTGAGTTATAAAATTTAACCTTCACTGCATATGAATAAAAATAAGCTTAAATATCATTCATCAAATGAAGCAAACAACCAATTTATTTAAAGACAAAAAAATTTATTCTCTTTTGGGTAAGAAATAGAAACAGCTTTTATAAGTAATTTATATAAATCTTGCATCTATTGTTTCTCATTCATTTACTTACTACAAATTTTTTTATAATACAATAAACAAGTTGAAACAAAATATGGATGTTTCTTTTCCACCATCCAAAGTAAATTATTCAATCATTTCAGCTCCATCTCCTCCTGTAGCATCTACTAATTTCAAATCATCCAGCATTTCTTCTAAACTGATCTGAGGCAAACCTTCATCGTCAACATCATCGATGTCATCCAGGTCAACAGGAGTTTTGGTTGTATCTGAAATACATAACAATTTTTTTTTTTTAGATAAATACAAATCATACACAAAAAAAGCACTTTATAAGTAGTTAGATGTTTTTTTACTCTCTCTCAAGTAAAACTTGGAATAAAAAAAAAAGAGATCAAAATCAGCGTTTAGCCGACCACAAGAGAAAAGTTAAAATCAATAATCATTAATAGAAAACTCCAATTTATATTTGTTTAGTTGGAATATTTTGGATATATAAGGTGTGCTGTAGCCCACCACTTAAACTTATAGACTGTGTGGGCACGTGGATTAAAGCCAGCCAATCAACACGCTCGAATACGGGGTTAGTTAACTATCTAATCACGGATCTGGAAAGCTTTTCATTTGCACATATTCGAAACGGACGAACGGATCTACAACCAAAGGATTTTACCTAACACCGACATTAAGCAACATCAATGGGGGCAAATATTGTCTGGAGGGATGGCCTTCTGGGATCACGCCATTAATTACTTTACTGGTCCAGAGGCCGAAGCCACTGGACACAGGTTTCTGAAGAAACCAAGTAAGTATCAATTTATGGTCAGAGCGAGGTTCAACTCACTAAAGTTTTTTTCTCCATTATGATATACTTTAATATGAATCATTAAGTCATCAGGGCAGCCTAATGTCGGTATCAGCCAGGCAGCGAGGGAGTCTATCCCCTTCTCACTAGGGCTAGACCAAGGAGATTATTTTAGCGTCTGAGGTGGAGCGTCACACCTACCATCAGGCTCCTCACTTTACTGCACAGATCCCTGTGCTACTCATAGGCTGAGTTGGCGAGGGCCGGTCTCAAACCAGGAACCTTGATTCCTAGCTGAATGCTACACCGACTGAGTTAAACTGACCCTGTTATTAAAGTGCTAGAATTAATCTAAGTATTTTAAGTAAAGCAGATTACTACCAATGATTCTACAAGGTTACAATTTGCACTCTCAGAAAAATTTTTAAAAAATAAAATAAATAAATAAATAAATAAAAATTATAATATATATATATATATATATATATATAATATATATATATATATATATATATATATATTACATACAATAACCTAATTAACAAATAAGTATCAAAACATAAAAGTTCTTATTCTTGAATATATAGTCACATAAAAATTTCATCATGTGTTGACAACTAGGATTATCCATCATCTTCTTATTTTCTCCCTCACCCCTTTTCAATCTTTTTTGTATGTCCAGGTTTTTATATAAAATGTTATACATAGGTTTGTTTTATGGAATAAGGAATACACAAATTGTTAGGAAAACCTAACAAAAATAGAGTTGCTCCCCTTTGCTTTGCCAAAGCCGGAAGTGGGGTTTCTGCCAGGTTACTTGTGGATTGGCGTTTGTTTATGTTTGGACGCAGCGTTTTGAACTGGTTAAGTTGCTTGAGGGTAGAAGCATTCTCTACCCGGTGTTAAATAAAACCTTGTTAATTTTACAACAACCTGGTCTTGCACTATCATTTCAGTCTTCCGTATTTTTATCTGTATGTTAAAAACATAACAAATATTTTCTACTGCATTTTCTGTTATCTTTCTTTTGATCCGTTTCCATAAAAAAATTGAATACATCAATTTTTATGACATTTATTCCTTTTTATTTTTTAAATATTTTTCTTACTGTCTATCTTTCCTTTGTCACACCTACTCCCACCCCTCTTTCTCAGTAACTGATTTTTGGTCAGAAGGGCTGAGAGTTGGACAGATACCACACACTGATATTAAGTAGAAAAGTCTAATGACTACACATACAAACAAGCAGAATGATAGTATTAGATGATTCTAAGCATTGTTAAATATTATAGAAACAAAAAGAAAAATTAACATTTTGTAATCTCTTCTTAGCAAAGAAAAAACAAAAGTCAACAAAACAATTAGCATACTATGGAAAGTAGAACTTTCAATAAGAAAAAAATAAATTATTATATCCGGGTAAGGGATATATTAGTAGAAGTAGCAGTAGGGTACACTTGCAGGTAAGTAGGAAGCTGGTATGTCGTAGTAGTAGGCGTAGTAAGAATAGGTGTCAGAGTAGTAGGCAATTGTGCCTCTACATTGTTCAGTATTTATGGCGGACACTAACCAATCAGATTACAGTGAGGGGGGTACCTAGATACATGCATATTCATTACATCATAAATAAATAAGTCACCCATATAAAATGATTTTCCTTAATGTTCATCGTTCCAGTTTATTATGTACTGTTAATTTGTGATTCTAACAGATTCATGCTATAAAAACATTGACTATTTAAAACAAAATATTAGCATAAATTTTTGTTTAAGAAATTAAAATTTTGATGGTAAATTATTTTCTATATAGTTCACACACAGAAAAGAATCAAAATTTTACCTTTAAAGATGTTGACATTCTGCCTGTAAACATCATCTTCTTCAAGGTCTTCCAAAAATTCAGTATATTCTCTGCAATAAAAAAGAAGAATGGTTATATCAAGTGGGGATGGAAGGAAGTTTATTAATACAGAAGAAAAGCTTAAGTATTTTAAAAGACATAAGAATTTTAGCACAAGATACAAGGATCATTTGCTAAAAGGGATTAAAAAAAAAAATTTTTTTTTTTCATAATTGTAAACTCTGCATGGTTTGGTATTGGTCTATACTTAAAATTATTTTAAGCTCATGAAAATATTTGTTTTGAGACTATTCAAAATGGCAGCAAATCAGAGTGCCTGGAGGCTTGAACAGAGGTCTGTCATCAAATTTTTAGAGACTGAGATGTTTTAGTCAAAAAAATGTTTACAAATGGGCTAAACATGGATCTGTAAAAAAGATAATCTGACTCTCCAGTAAGTAATTTAACTCTCCAGGCAGTTAAAAAAAAGAAGAAAAAAAAAAGGTGAATTTATATTAAGATGTTTTTTTGTATTTTGTTTTTTGTTTTTTTTTTGTGAGTCAAATATGCAATACTTTTAACTTTCCCAGGATTCAATACTTACTTGCCATCACTGGATGAATCCATATTATCAATAACATGTTTAAGTTTCCAGTTACGTCTTCGATTTCTTCGACTTCGGTTGTAGACCTTCTTTACAAGAACCTGAAGAAAAAATAGAATAATATCATAAATTACATTGGGCATAAAATTCAAAAATGAATAATATTAGCCTGAATTTTTTCTTCTTTTTAGATGAGACTTGATAATTTGTATTATTTAGATGTTTTGGACTGTTGTCTTTATTGTTATATACATAACGTTTCGACCAATTTGTCCTCCAGCCTTCTTCAGTGTATTTTGTCAAAGTCAGGAGCCTTCATGGAACTTCAAACTGAACCCTTTATTTAATCCATTGGGATAGATTGTTCTCATTCTGTTAACCATAACCAGGTCAAGTGTTAAGCTATGTTAAGTAATCTATGTTATTTTTGCCTGTAGTCAAGATTGAAACCACAACTTAAACTCAACCTTCATATCTGTTGCACCACATGTTCAACAGAGGGCACATTTGCTGAAATGTTGTGTATATAACAATAAAGATGAGGACAACAGTCGAAAAAATCTAAACAATATGAATGATAATATATTTGAATTATATAAAATGTTTGCTGAAATTTTCAGTCACCTCAGCAAATTTAATATTAAATTTCTGAATGAAGCTAAATCAAATATTTTATTTAAAATAAAAAGTAAAATTTAAAGTAAATAATAAAAAAAAAAAAAAAAAAAAAAAATGTTGCTAAATATTTAATTATAGTATTATTTGGATTATTTGGACTATTGTACTCAACTTCATTGTTATCTGTACAACGTTTTGGCTGATGTGCCCTCCGGCCTTCTTCAGTCCGAGAAGAAATACCTGCAGAAGGCCGGAGGGCACATCGGCCGAAACATTGTACAGATAACGATAAAGATTAGGACAATAGTCCAAATAATACTAATTATCAAGCCTGATCTAAAAAATTCTGAGAAATATTTAATTATACTACTAAAATTCACAGCAATTCTGAATGTGATTACTTACCACATCTGGTAGTCTATCTTGGTCCATTCCATCAAGTTCTGTGTTGTTTACATTTGAAGTAGCTAAATGTAAGCTAAATAAAATAAAATGAATGTTTATAAGCAGTTACATAAAATAATACATGTAACTATAATCATTAATTTAAACATTAACTATATAAACAAATGATAAATGAAAAACTGAATTATAAAATAATTACTGATATCAAAGATATTTACTGTTATAATTTATCAAAATTTACAAATTAATATATGTTAAATTTACTTACAAAAGAAGTTTTCACAATACATTCATGAATTTATAATGAATTTGGCAATTATTTACCAAAACTTGAAAAAAAATTTCCAGGGGGCAAAAAAAGTGCATTGAAGGTCAAAATATAAATGTTAATAAGATTATTTTGTAGTATCATTTCATAGAAATTAAATAGTTAAAGAAAATAAATCACAAAAGCAATTGAACAGCTGATTTTGATATAAAAAGATCGATCCTTTTAGATTTCAATAACAAATTAAACTGCTACTTTAAAATATCAAAATTATGAGAATAAATAATTCTGTAAATTTTGTGGAAAAAAAAAAGTGAAAATTAGAAAAAAAATATTGGGGAAAAAAAAAAAAAAAAAAAAAAAAACGTTGATAAGTCAGTTATATCTTGGGAACAGTTAAACTCAAATATTACAAATTTTTTTTTAATGATATTGAAAATTAAAATTGTAGCTTAGTTTTAATCATTTAATCTTCAAAAGACAATACAACCTTTTGTTTAGAAATGCACTAAAATAATCAACCGCTAAAAAATTGCTCAATGATGTCACAAATATTTTTTTTTAAATTACCCCCCCCAAAAAAAAACAACTATAAATATAGAATCTACATTACAATATATTTTACCTAACAGCTAAAATTTGCCATCTTTTTATGATTAAATGTTGTTTTTTTTTAAATTAAAAGTGTAAGCAACAGTTGGAAAAGGTTTGGTGTTTTAAAAATAAGAATACAGAATAATTTTTCTTTCAATAACTATCAATAATAAATGAAAGAATAAATTTTAAAATAAAATGTGATATAACAGATATGGGGAGAGGGTAACATATTGAAAAACAATATTCATATCGCTACCATAATTTTTTTTTTTTAACTACTTGAAATCATTTCTAAGAATTTGTGGGGTCTAAAAGACAAAAAGAATACAGTTGTTAAGAAAAAAATCCTGGAGTAAACTCACCCTAACACAAGGTCTCCTGTTTTGATAATATGTCCAAGATGTGTTCTACAGAAATACTGTTGATCACTAACGCCAAGGTCAGCAGTACGAGCAACATAGACTTCAGCCAAAACATGCTAAAACAGATATTTGAAATTTAAGGATTATAAATAAATTTACATATAAAAATAAACAATTTTATTATTGTTAAAATTTACTTAAAATGTATTATTTTTACTAGCAAATATATGCACCTTCCGGGTGCAAGTATTTAAGTTTTAATATAATAAAATATCATATTAAATTAGAAAGGCTAATGAAACTGAATAAAAATTCAGATAAAAAGATTTGGAACAGAGGGGGTATGATTGAAAAATAGAACAACTTTGACACTAACTCTTCCATCATTTTCCATTACTCCCGTCTTTCTTTGGTAAATTTTCCTAATTTAACTATTTAGTTAAAATAGGAAGTAAAGAATAAAATTACAGTTATTTCTTCTTGTTAATGGATTTCTTTTAAGATTTATTGAAGATATTTTGCTCATATTCAAAAAGATAACACCAAACAATTAGAAATCAAGAATATTAAGCACATATTTATTAAAATCAAATGTCTAAGATCAATATGCAAATTAGCCTACCCATTCACACTGTAAACTGCTATTTTGTTGTATATATAAATACAATTGCATGTTATTAGTATGTAGATATGGTCAACAGTCTTAATTTCAAATTCTCTTCTTTGAAATGTTTTAAATAATAGAAGTTATATGAAAGTTAAAATGCAATAAAATTTTTTTTTTCAAATTTAAAAATAAGTCCAATATGCCTAGCTATATCCGTTCTTGCTATATAAAATAGAGTGAAGTACAGAGATGCTGATAAGTATGTGTCCTGCGTCCCTGACACACAAAAATCTAAAAGGACGCACTAAAATCGTATCCATGTGCCCCAGTGTTTTTCTTTTTTCTTCCCTCACCATTTCAAGCTAACTGTAAATACATTTCAATAGTTTCTGAGAAATGAATTACAGGTTACAAGGTAGGAGTTAGATGGCTTTAGTTGGGACTATGGGAGCCTTGTTTACTCGGTGTTTGTGTGGTTGAAGAATATCCGAGTTTTGTATCCCACAATTTAAATGTATAAGACTACGGAAATGTAGTTTCCGTAGAAAACAAAAGAAGACAAAATTGATAAAAGAAAACAACTTTATATACATTGTTTTACAATTGGTATAGTGATAGTCAATTGTTCTTTCATTGATGTGCGGACTGTATGTGTCTTTACGTAGTTGTGTTTGTAAAGTGCGTATGTATTGTTTACATTTGTTTGTTTAGATGTGTCAACATTGTAGCAGTTTTGTTAAAACAATGTCTGTGATTGAAACTTGTGTCGTATTGAGAAGGAGAGAGAGAAAAATATGAAACGAAATAAGAGACAGACCCAATGTATCATTTTGTGTCTTCGGACAGCGACCTTTCCCCATTGTGTCGAGTTTCTGCTCCAACTCTGTCGAGTTAGGAGCATCCGCTCCAACTGCCTTTTCAACTAAAATGGGCCTTTTTATAATTTTCTTTTGTAATTGTCTACATGATCATTAAGTTAAATTTAATATTGGAATTTTCAAATATCGTAAATATCGGATGATTTTGTTATCCGTGGCATTCCAATGACGTCGATATTGTCATTGGAATTTAAACCATTATTTCTATTGTTGCTAAAATATTTCCAAACTAATTTACATTCGATTCTCTTTTGTTTACATAATTCAAAACTTAACTCATATAATTGTAAAACCAATTATTTAAGAAAACTTAATTATTTTAATTTATTCAATTCCACATGCCGTAAAAATATAGGGGCCAATCCCTATAGGACCCATCAATTTTCCCGGCGACTCATTCAAAGCAAATATGTGCATCCCAGGATGCACTAAATCAAAAAGCTATCAGCATCACTGGAAGTACCTACCTTATTTGATGCAGATGAAACATTGGGTTGATCTTTTGGACGAACATAATCAATTTCCATCACCATGTATTCAATCAATTGTGAAGGATTACACAAACTTTGAAATGGTTCTCGCCAGAAAACATTACTAGCAACTTCAGCAGCTTAAAAATATAAAAACAGTATACTAAAATATAACCATTTTATAAATTATTATTAATAGTAATCGTTACAATTTTCCAAATATATGCTTATCTATAAAAACTCAATTCTAACCATTGATTATAGTTTTATTGAAAGATAATAAATCTGTGAAAAAATATATATGACTATCTATGAATATGATTTGATTTGTTGTTTTAAAGCATATCAACCTCAATGGGTCATTTAATGCTGACTACGTTTTTTAAATGAATTGGTGATAATGTTTAATTTTCTAAAAGTTTTTTTTTTTTTTTTGACATATTTTTGTGAATGAAACTTTTAGATGATTTTTTTTAACATATATTTTTGTGTTTTCATTTTTTTTGGAAGATTTTTAGATTTTGTTGTAGATGTGTGCTTCTTTTATGTATCCAAGAAGTTTTTCTGGGTTATTTGGTAAAATATCTGTTTTAGATTTGTTTGGTAGTATTTTTTTCGTATGTTTTAGGTTGCTACATTCTGTTAGTATGTGTTTGATTGTGTAGGGCTTTTGGCATGGTATGCAATATGGGGCTGCTTCTTTTTTGAGGAGGTATGAAAATAAACAATTAATCATATGAATATAATGAAGAGTAGTTATGGAATTCATAATTGTGTATATATTTGTAAATGGTATTTGTTAAATGCAAACAATTGAAAATATACATATTTAAAGAATAAGCTACAGTTCACATAGCGTTAATACCCTTGGGAAAGGTATAAATCCAACTACTCTCCCTCCAGCTATTGGTAAATAGTAGGGCAGACTTGGCTCTTTAATCTTGGTTAGGCAACCAGTCTAAGAGAAGGAAAACTCTGAATTCAAAGCTGTTAAACTTCGCTTGGGGTGGTCACTACTAGAATAGGCACAGACATAATTAGTGATTTATTTCACTAAGCTTATTAATGAAGTTGTTGAATGATTTTAATGCAAACAGTTGAACTCAAGGAAAAAAAATATTCAAAATGCTAATTTTCAAAATTAATTAGTCTATTACAACCTCTAAAATGCATTCATTTTGAAAGAAAAAAAAAGAAAAAATGTCATCGGAGTTATGGAGACTTAAGTGGTTTAATATTATCATCATAGAAAAATGAACAAGAAAATTCAAATTCTAAACCAGGAAGTTGGTGTTCCACTTTGTGGATTATACTATGACATGAAACAAACAGTGGGAAGTAGAATACAGAAACCTACTATTTACCCATATCTAAGGGGAGAAAAGATTCTTTTCTCCCCTTAGATAAGGGTAGATTGGATCACCTACCTTGTAGCAAACTGGTCCACAGGAAGGAAAAAAATAAATAAAAAAAAACTAGGGGGAACAGGGGGTAGAATTTCCATCCCTGCTTGCTACTGGAACCACAGCACTATCAGTTATGTCAAGTGTGGTTGTAGCCTTATACTCCCAAAAGTAGCCACTAACACTACATCAGTTATACAAAGTTTTTTTTTTAGTATTATCTGCGTTATTCCCCATCTTTATTGTTATTTGTACAACGTCTCAGCCGATATGCCCTCCGGCCTTCTTCAGGTATTTCTTGTTGGACTCGGGAACCTTCTATTCAGACCGGGAACCTCTTGTCGTAGTCGAGAAGGTTCCCGAGTCCGACAAGAAATACCTGAAGAAGGCGGAGGCACATCGGCCGAAACGTTGTACAAATAACAATAAAGATGGGGACAATAGTCTGAATAACGCAGATAATACTAATCATCAAGCCTCATCTGAAACATTCAGAAAAAAGTTTTTTTTTTTTTTTAAATAAAAAAATTAAAGATATTGTTAAATATGATATCAAATAAAAAGGAATTGATTCAATAAATTAAATTAGTGATAATCAATTAAAAAACTAAAAAAAAAACTAGGGGGGAACAGGGGGTAGCATTTCCATTGCTACTGGAACCACAGCACTATCAGTTATGTTAAGTGTGGTTGTAGCCGTATATTCCCAAAAGTAGCCACTAACTGAATCAGTTATACAAAGTTTTTTTTTTTTTTTTTTTTTAAATGAATAAAAAATTAAAGATATTGTTAAATATGATATCAAATAAAAAGGAATTGATTCAATAAATTAAATTAGTGATAATCAAATGTTACTTACTTTGCAAGGTAAATGGATCAATGAGATGAATTGATCGTGTGACTCTGAAAACAACACAGAGCTGTGAAATGTTGCCAAGTGATCGAGCCAGTTTCTTTGAAAGGCACACAACGTTATCCTTAAATTAAAAAATTAAGAATATCATTTTAAGACTATAAACATGTTATAATAGTTTAAATCTGTTATTGAAAGATACTTTAACCATAAACATATCTATACAAAATAATTAGTTATATGATTTAAAAAATTCATCATTCAAATACATATTTCAATTAAAAAAAAAAGAAGAAAGGAGCAAGTAATAAACCTTAATAAGGGAAACAATGTTGAAACTGATACTGAAATAAACAGTTATCATCAAATGAATGATAAAGAAAAAGAGGACTAATTAATTGCAAACATTTGTACCTTTATAATGAATTTGAATAATAGTTTCATTTGGTTTGGTTTGTTTTATGGCATATCAACCTCAGCAGGTCATTTAACGCCGATAAAGTTTTGAAATAAAGTCATTCTTAATGAATACTCAATGTTTTTTATAAACACATTTTTCTATTTAACCCATAGATGGGACCCTAACAGGTACTACCACTCCAGGTCAGAGTGGACCAGGGAGCAATGGTGATGAAGGGGTGCTCCACATTCCCCGGACCTCCAAAACTGGAACCTCACCATCAGATAGAGTTTAACGTCATTCCCAGGACATGTAGACCCTCAGCCACCGCCTTCTAGCACCCATATGATAAAAAGGGTTGGGAAAATCATATGTGTGCTAGGGCTTGACATGACCAGCCGATTGATCGGAGGGAGCCTCTCCGACTGCCCATCTAGCCCAAGAAAGGGCCAAAGTGGAGTATTGCAAGTCATGGACTGCTCAACCACCTGGAGTTTCATATGGACATTTTGATAGAGATTTTTCCAAAGTCAATGACTTTAGTTTTGTTGTTGGGGAACAATCATCAAATTAACTATTTTTATACAAGATGAAAATATTAAAAAAAAAAAATGTACTTACTTTACAAATGGGAACTAATTCAACAGAGAAAGTAGTTTTATAATTGGCGATATTACTGTGGATATCCATAGAAATAAGTTCTTGTGCAGTTTGGTATCTGGCAAAAATATAGAGATAATTTTTATTATTAAAAAAATAGTATTTTAGCACAATGCTCAACAATTAATATAAAATAGAACATTACAATTATTGAAAGTTTTGGTATAAAAAATAAAGCAAATAGAAAATATAAAACTAGTTAAAAGAACATTATTTAATATATAGCAACATTTATTATGTAAATAACGAAAACTTAAAGCACTGAAGAATTGAAAATTCACTGTATCGTTACAGGAAATACAGAGGTGCTTGTGGTGTAATGGTTATCATTGTAAGAAATGGATATGGTAACCTATGTTTAAATCCTGGATCAGGCTGTTTGCATTTCACAGAGCTAATACCCTTAGGAAAAGTATGAATCCAAACATTCTCCCTTTAGCTATGGATAAATAGTAGGGCAGACTGAACTTTTTAACTTTGGTATGGTAACCAGTCTAGGAGAAGGAAAACTGAATTCAAACCAGTTAAACTCCGCTTAAGAATTGACCTTGTGTCGCATCCTGCTTGTGGCGGAGGAGTTATAAGCTATAAGAATGTTGAATAGTAGGAGCTTATGATTTCACAGAAAACTACTGTAGTGATCTCATTTACAGTAATTTATGAAAATACATAAACTGGAAACTTAAAATTTTACATTACAGTGGTGGAAATAAGTATAAGACACCCCACTAAATTGTTAATAATTTTCTTATTACTGCACAAATTCCTCTGAAAATTTGTGTGTGGTACCTAGATACAATGGTATTAGTATACATATCAATTTTATAACAATTTTGGTGGAAAGTTGTTATAAAATCAAATATGTATACTAATACCATTGGATCTAGGTACCAAACACAAATTTTCAGAGGAATTTGTGAAGTAATAAAAAAATTATTAACAACTTAATGGGGTGTCTTATACTTATTTCCACCACTGTATGTCAACATTACTTACAGAAAGTAATGAATGTTGCAGAAAGATTTATATTAAACTAGAAGTGGCTACCCGTCATTGCCTGGGTAGGGGGGGGGAGGTATCGCAGATATATTATTATTGAATTGCGAGTTGGATCCTTGCAGGATGCCCATTAGAATCACTACGTAAAAAAGAAATTGCATTGATCCAACCACATTGAAAAGAAAAAAAAAGTCTATTCAGAATATTAAATGAAATAAAAAAAAAAAAATTGCATGCTGTTTTCATTTAAATTTAATTTTTTAAACCATCTTCACTAATATAAATCAAATCTTCATTATTCTTGCTCAAAAAGTAAGATATAGTGATAGTAAATGTGTGTGTAATATATATATATATATATATTATATATATATATATATATATATACATACATACATGCATATATACTTTGAAATTGTTTTATTTTTGTACTTTCCTCCAGACATAGATACATACACACAACCGCCCTTTATATACAGAGATAGGATATGAGTTGAATCTGGATTAAAACATTTACATTAAAAACAGACCTAATTACCATTATGCTCTGATGATGATTTTTAATAAATCGAAATATTGTCAATATCAGCAATGAAAAAGGATATAAAAATATATTCATTTTAACAAAGTGTGTTTTTCATACCCTTTTATCTATACATACGTCTGGGTCCTTTTCGCATACTCTCTAACCAAACCAAAACCAACCAATAAATAATTTTAATCTATTTTACTTATTTAACCACTCTCACGCCCCGTAATCTACCCTTCATTAAACAACAATTGAAAAATTAATTCCCACAAATAATTTCACATTTTTCAGTTCAATAAACAAAAACAATTTCCGGTGAGACTTTCAAATTTTTGTAAACAAGCGTCTATCTGTAATAAGATCCATTCCAACAGACATACGTGGTATCAACTGATATTAATCGAAAACTCGATTAATACAGCGGATGTAACCCTGACGATTCAGATGATGAAATCCTAGTAGGTTACTTTATATCCATTTCTTAAATAAATTTTGCTCTACATTGTATTGAGCACTTTGTATTTGTTTTTTCACGGTCTTAACCCCTGGATTCTGTGCGCTCCCAATGATCGTACCCGTACCCACCGGTAAGCCATTACTCATACATAAATACATATAGATAGATAGATAGATAGATAGATAATTGATTGATTGTTTTTATCTTGGAACAGATCAGAAAAAAAGAAAAAGAATGCCAATCAAAATGAATGCTTACTTGCAAGGCACAACTAATAATAAAAAGTCAACAAGTTTCCTTCCTTCTTGTTTTCCAGCAAAGTAAAAATCTAAGCCACCTAAAATATATAAACAATAAATTACATAAAAAAATAAATTGACAAAAATATATATATATATGTAGTATATTAGGAAAAATGAAAAAACACAGGTTTAAATGGGTTAAGGGGTGAGTTTAAATGGTGTTTTTTGAAAACAGACTGAATAACAATAACTACCACTCGCTTTTCTCGTTATTCTGTGATAAATAATTTCTTATCACCTTCCATATACCAACAAATGCCCTGAAGATGATCTAATTAATAGATCGAAACACTGCAGCGTCAGCCAATAAACTCACCACTTAACCCATTTAAACCTGTGTTTTTTCATTTTTCCTAATATACTACATACCGTCGGATTCACTTCCTTTCTTCACACACACATATATATATATATGTGCATAGGTACATATTCCTTATCAATGAATTTAATCAAAGATATTTCTATTATACAATGAAAATTAAAAAAACAAAATTCAGCTAATAAATTTGTCAAATTACGGATCCATCCTCAATTTTCAGAAGTAAATGTCTACCATTTAATGTACGTAACTAGAGGCAACACGTTATTCGGACCATATGACCTTTAGGCACCCCTTTTTGATTTAAATTCAGAAGACACGTTTTTCATTTACACCGTCAATATCCAGTTGTTTCTTAACAGAAGATTTTTAGTGTTTTTTTTTTTAAATTATAAAACTAATACCTAACAAACAACCGGATATTGACAGTGTAAATAAAAAACATGTCCTTCTGAATCGAGATCAAAAAGGGGTGCTTAAAGGTCATATGGTCCAGTTATTCTAACTTATAATCCAACAATATTAGAAAAAGTTTTATATAAATAAACAAAATATTGAATAGAATAGTAAGAAGGGCATTAATAAAGCCATTTTATTTATTTAAATAAAAAAAAGTAAAGTCGACGGGGCAGCCTAAAGTCGGT
The DNA here is from genome assembly GCA_023376005.1 of Doryteuthis pealeii. Taxonomy (NCBI): domain Eukaryota; kingdom Metazoa; phylum Mollusca; class Cephalopoda; order Myopsida; family Loliginidae; genus Doryteuthis; species Doryteuthis pealeii. Next base: position 22,101,159 of record CM042148.1, read on the forward strand.
ATCAGCCAGTCAGCGAGGGAGTCTATCCCCTTTTCAATAGTGCTAGATCAAGGAGATTGTTTTGGCGTCTGCGGTGGAGCGCCACACCTACCGTCAGCTCCTTACTTTACCGCACAGATCCCTGTGCTACTCATACGCCGAGTTGGCGGGGACCGGTATTGAACAAGGAACCTTGTGGTTTCTAGCCGAACGCTCTACCGACTGAGCTAACCCTGCCCCTTTATTTAAATAATATACAATTTTAAGGTATAATAAACTTACCATGCATAGGTTTGATGTTTACTGTGTTCTGTTGCATATTGTGCTTCAATAATAACTGTTCTAAATAGTAGAAAGTTTTCTTATGCAGTGTCTAGATGAGAAAAATAGACAAAATTAATATCCATATAAAATTTTTATATAAAAATTTTCAATGTCTGCTTTTTAATTCCAAAATTAGAACATTCAAAAAGTAGGAATTATTAAGAGGTTTAAGATTTCAAGAATTTTAACCAAAACAATCAGAGCAGGGATGTTACTCATTACTTTGACTATGATTGAAAATAACTTTATTATCCTAAAAGCATGTTGGAAGAATTTTACAAATGCTAACCATAAATGCTTTTATAATACTGAAAAAGCATTTGGACCATATGACCTTTAGGCACCCCTTTTGCGATCTCGATTTGTGGAGTCATTTTTTCCATTTACACTGTCAAAATCCGGTTAATTGTTAGACGATTTTTAGAGTTTTTTTTTAAATTATAAAACTAACCCCTAACCCTAACAAACCGGATTTTGACTGTGTAATTGGGAAAAGTGTCCTTGTGAGCCGAGATCGCGGAAGGGGTGTCTAAAGCTCATATAGTCCAAGCATTTTATATAATAAATTGATACCAAGCACAGTGGATTATTTAGCAGTGTTAAATTTTTAAAATATTTAAATTGTGTAATGAATAAAAAGACTATTTTAGCAAAGTACAATTTAAAAAAAAAAGAATCATTCAACAGCAACAAATCTTTTGATAGACTACAACATATAATTTCATGGTTATTATTATTATACATTGATTCTTACATAAACGTTTGACAATTTGTAATATCCCAAATAATTGTTAATCAGCAGGTCATTAGGTGTCACACATTTTTCAAAGTGATTTGAAACTGTACAAAACAATTTAATCTCCATGTACAAAGATTTTTGGACCATATGACCTTTAGGCACCCGTTTTTGATCTCGATTAAGAAAGGACATTTTTTTCATTTACACCGTCAATATCCAGTTGTTTTAACAGACAATTTTTAGATTTTTAAAAAAAATTATAAAACTAACCCCTAACAAACAACCGGATATTGACGGTGTAAATGAAAAACATGTCCTTTCTTAATCGAGATCAAAAAAAGGTAATATGGTCCAGATTTTTAAATAAAAATTCAACAAGGAATCAATTCCTATAGAATCAAATTCAGAAAGCTGTTCTCAAAGTAAAGAAATCCTTTAATGAAAATAAATAAAAACAATATTAGTTACCTTTTGTCTAATTTGGACAAGAGCTCTCCAGAAATCTTTGGCTTCAATTCGATGACAGTCATTGCATATCTGATTATTGATTGTGTATTCTACTACAAACACCTGCTGTAATACAGCATTGTTGACAATCTGAAAAAATGGCAAAAATTAAAGAAAATATTTATCCATATATAATCACGATTATTTTTATAGCCTTTATCTAGGATCAATTAAGTATTACTTTTTGTTTCTTTTCAATAAGAAAGTTTGATTTCACAATTATTTTTATAACTTTTACCTAGGATCAATTAAGTATTTTTTTTTTTTTCTTTTCATGAAGAAAGTTTGATTTCACAATTATTTTTATAACTTTTACCTAGGATCAATTAAGTATTTTTTTTTTTTTCTTTTCATGAAGAAAGTTTGATTTCACAATTATTTTTATAACTTTTACCTAGGATCAATTAAGTATTACTTTTTGTTTCTTTTCATGAAGAAAGTTTGATTTTTGTATTGAAATAACCTGTAGTCAAGATAACAACAAAAACCTTCAGAAACATTAGACCAAAATGAAAAAGATAAAACAAAGAATATTTCAAAATCTTAGTTGGGTAGATTTAAGTTTGTATAATGATGAAAAGTGTATTTTTGTTTGCTATATATAAAATGTAAGAAAACTATGTGACAATGTCAAATTTACTTTCAGCATGTGAGTTGTGTGTGTGTGTGTGTGTGTGTGTGAAAAGATTTCACTTTTTCACTCTGGTTACCACTAGAATGGCCCTTAAATATTGGAATTCACCATAAAATTTTAGGCAGTCAAATTATTTTTTGGCAGACACACCTTTTAATATTGTGTGTGAGCAATTACTTTCTTTCAATTTAAACGTAAATAACAAACAACATATTTCTTGTACATTAGGGGACTCTGAACATTGCCAGTGTATTTCTTAAATACAATAATACCATTAAGCATGATAATCATGGTTTGGTTTAGTTTACAGCATATCAACCTCAGTGGGTTATTTAATGCCGAGAAAGTTTTGAAATAAATTCATTCTTAATGGATACTCAATCTTTTTATAAACACATTTTTCTATTTAACCCATAGATGGGACCCTAACAGGTACTACCACTCGGGTCAGAGTGGACCTGGAAGCAATGGTGATGAAGTGGTGCTCTACATTCCCCAGATCTCCAGAACTGAAACTGCCGAGAAAGTTTTGAAATAAATTCATTCTTAATGGATACTCAATCTTTTTTATAAACACATTTTTCTATTTAACCCATAGATGGGACCCTAACAGGTACTACCACTCGGGATCAGAGTGGACCTGGAAGCAATGGTGATGAAGTGGTGCTCCACATTCCCCAGATCTCCAGAACTGAAACTTCACCATCAGATAGCTTAACGTCATACCCAGGACAATATTGATGTCAGAATGAGGATATGAAGAGAAACAAAATGTTGAAATATTTACCTCTTTTTGAATTGTCAATTTAAGTTTAATCCTTTGTGAATGAGGTTCTGTCCAAATAAATCCAGCATCAATTAAAGTCACCTGCAAAATTAGTTTATAATTTATTGAAACAGTTTCTGTATTTGATTTACAAAAAAAATATGGCAAAAGAATTTTATTTTACAAATGAAAGGTCATTTACAATCAAATATGTTAACAAGGTCAAGAATATTTATGTATGAAATTCATTATCAGCAAATTACACACAAAAAAATTAAGATTCTGTTTGAATTATTGTTCAATATAGCATGAATATGGAAATTGTTTAAAAATAATAATTACTTCTCTTCTATAAACATCCCAAAATATAATAGAAAGACAAATCTTTCAAAGACATAGAAAGTAAGAAAGAAACCCAACCCTTGGTTTAAAAAAAAAGTTTTATTCTGTATAAGATGTTACTTCTTAAAAATTGTATTATAGACAGATCTAGAAAACTGGATTATTATTTTTTGATTTTTTTTCTTGAACAAAAAAGAAAAACTCAATTTACATAATGTTATATCATAAAATGTCATTAAAATTTTTATGTAAGACTTTGATATTTTTTTTTAATTAATTTTTTTTTCTTTTTTACAAATTTACAAATACTTTAAAAGTTCATATTTTCAAGAAATTGTTCTTTAACTCTTAACATCCTATACCGCCTCATTCCACCCGACCAGAAGTTCACATTTTCCTAATCCACCCCAAACAATAGCCTTTGTTTAAATGTAATATTAAACATATTTAGCAGTCTTTGATTTATGGGAAATAACAGGTATCTTTAAATGAAAAAGACATTTTTAGCCATTTATTGATAAATCCTTATAGGAATGGGGCTCTGGACTTAGAAAATTCTCAACAGGATGTTAAGAGTTAAACATGTCATAGAAAAAACAAAAATAAAACATACTGATTCATTTCAAAACAACTTAAGAAATTGTTACAGAAAACAATTTAAATGATGAGTAACCATTGAAAATTTTTTTTCAATGAGAATTTACAGAACTAATGAGAACCAGAAGAAATCAGTAATTTCCTACAAAAAAAAAAAAAAAAAAAAAAAAGTTGCTTTAATGACATTTACGTCACATTTTACAATAAAATCTACAATCTTCAGTATTTTTCCTGACTTAATTGTTATAATTTTTTTCCAGCCATTCAAATTCAAATTTATTTTTCACATCTTTAACAAGACCATTCCTTTCTTCTTGTTTAGTATGTACTTTTGTTTTTATGTACAAGTTGAAAGATGGACACTAACAATAGCATTTACATAAAATGAATTGAACTGAAAAGTGACTAAATTGCTACCATAAAATTGTACTTGCACATTATTTGAAATGAACTTAATTGCTTTGTGAGTTAAGTCCTTTTAAGACTTAAATGAGAGTTAAGTCCCTTTGTTCTTTTTCCAAGAAGAAGCTTGTAAACAATGGCAGCCATCTTTGATTCCACATAATTTTCACGGAGAAAACAAGGCTTTTCAAATCTATTTTAATGCATGTTTTTAAGTAAAAAATAACATGTCTTTTTAATAACAATTAAGTTAATTTCAAATAATGCACAAGTACAATTTTATGGTAGGAATTTAGTCACTTAAAGTTCAAGATTATCCATACAAAATGATTCTTATTGTTTGAAACCATTGTCTTGAGCTATTAAAAGTGTTCTTCCATTATAAAACATCCAACAATGATATTTTGACATGAACATCATGTCTGTATAGATTATTTCGATGAGATATTGTGTCAAACACTGCCTGTTCCAATCATCTGTTGCTAATAAATTCTATTTCCAATTTTATGGTTGGGTTTAGCTTGTATTAGTCCACACGCTGTCAGGTCTTACCCCCCGCCCACACATTTTTTCTCTCCACAGGTTTAGACAAATTGGAAAAAAGAACAATATAAAAAAACTATGAAATTCTTTGGATCCATAAAATATTCCTATCCCTGCATTGTTTAAAAGTTAAAATCCATAGTTAAAACACAAATTAATCTTTAAATGTAAACAATCTTAAATTTAGTATTATTCAGACTATTATCCTCATCTTTATTATTATCTGTACAACGTTTCGGCCGATGTGCCCTCCGGCCCTCTTCAGGTATTTCTTTTCGGAATTGGGAACCTTCCCCGAGTCCGACAAGAAATACCTGAAGAAGGATAGAGGGCACATTGGCCGAAACGTTGTACAGATAACAATGAAGATGAGAACAATAGTCCAAATAATACTAATCATCAAGCCTCATCTCAAAAGTTCAGAGAAATCTTAAATTTCCATAAATCCATATATATTTACAATAGCTTAATATATTCTTTTAAAGTGACTCCTTAATCTTTAAGAAAAAACTGAATTTTAATATTTTAAATTTAATGTAAAAGTGTGTTTTCTAAATTAAGGGCTAATCTTTGATTAATATCTGTAACTGTATTATAAAAATAGCCTAAAATGTTTCAGTAAAATGAACAAATAATTTCACATTCATCTCCTATACAATAAAGAATGAATATGGTTGTCAAGTTTATATGAAGTCACATGACAAAGTGACTACAAAACTTTAATAAAAATTCTTTGGTGCTCTTCCAATATGTGATCTACCGAATGGTTTCTAATTCAATATGTGATCTACAGAGTTGTTTACATTCCAATATGTGATTTACCCATTAGCTACTCATTATTTTCCCATTAAACTAGCAAACTATGGGGTTAGGGTAAGATTTTTTAAATGATATTAGAGAGGTTTATTGCTAAATGTCTTTATTTTTACCTCTTTACAATTGTTTATTATCGCTAAATGTCTTTATTTTTACCTCTTTACAATGTTTATTATCACTAAATGTCTTTATTTTTACCTCTTTACAATTGTTTATTATCACTAAATGTCTTTATTTTTACCTTTTTAGAATTTACATTAAATAAAATTATGTATTTTTTTTTAATTGCAATAATAAATTCATGTAATTTTTATTTGTCTTCTTTTTTCCTAGAAGATCACATGAATAGTAGATCAATAGTAGATCACACACCTTCGGTAGATCACATATTGGAAGAGCACCAATTCTTTGCTATTCTTTTCATCATTGTAAAGAATAGTCTATAAATGTTGGATTTTTCTGTGTATAAGGTGTGTGCTGGTTCCCCGCTTATACTTATAGACTGGCCAAGGTCACGTGATTAACTCTTCTAACCAATCACTAACAGTACTACTGGCCTGATAAGATACTTAAACCCCCCATATTGGTCACACATTAAATACACGCTCTTGGACGACGCACATAGGATTGCCGGGATCTTTACCAATACTCACAAAGGACTTATACGATTGCCAGTAACTAAGGACACTTTAGTAACCAAAGGATTCACATTGTGGACGGACTCTTTATCAAGGATTCCACCAGATAAGCGCTTCTGCTATAAGGGCCCTGAATGGCCCTTAAAAACTTAAACATAGATATTTACGTGAGCAATGCGTCAGAAACGGATGGATCACGGATGTATTTCCCATTGAGGTCGGATGTCGGGGGTTTATTGCCAACTCAACCTCGGCATTTTTGTCTAAACTTGGACTTTCTCTACCAGACAAGAGGAAATACTTGAAAAAGATTCAGGAGAAAGCTCTAACCGCATCAGCGTGGATATGGCAGTCCTATATTGTGACATCAAACCGACAAAGTCTGGTGGTATCGTGAGATACTGCTGGGGCGCTCTGGGTTAGTGGTAATGTGGGTTCGGCCCCGAAACCATGCCTGAACCCAGAGTTATCATCTGATGAAGGCTTTGTTGGTTGCAATGCTACTGTGTAAATAGCAGTTATCATCTGATGAAGGCTTTGTTGGTTGCAATGCTACTGCAATGCTACTGTGTAAATAGCAGTTATCATCTGATGAAGGCTTTGTTGGTTGCAATGATACTGTGTAAATAGCAGTTATCATCTGATGAAAGGCTTTGTTGGTTGCAATGCTACTGTGTAAATAGCAGTTATCATCTGATGAAGGCTTTGTTGGTTGCAATGCTACTGTGTAAATAGCAGTTATCATCTGATGAAGGCTTTGTTGGTTGCAATGCTACTGTGTAAATAGCAGTTATCATCTGATGAAGGCTTTGTTGGTTGCAATGCTACTGTGTAAATAGCAGTTATCATCTGATGAAGGCTTTGTTGGTTGCAATGCTACTGTGTAAATAGCAGTTATCATCTGATGAAGGCTTTGTTGGTTGCAATGCTACTGTGTAAATAGCAGTTATCATCTGATGAAGGCTTTGTTGGTTGCAATGATACTGTGTAAATAGCAGTCATCATCTGATGAAGGCTTTGTTGGTTGCAATGATACTGTGTAAATAGCAGTCATCATCTGATGAAGGCTTTGTTGGTTGCAATGATACTGTGTAAATAGCAGTTATCATCTGATGAAGGCTTTGTTGGTTGCAATGATACTGTGTAAATAGCAGTCATCATCTGATGAAGGCTTTGTTGGTTGCAATGCTACTGTGCAAATAGCAGTCATCATCTGATGAAGGCTTTGTTGGTTGCAATGCTACTGTGCAAATAGCAGTCATCATCTGATGAAGGCTTTGTTGGTTGCAATGCTACTGTGTAAATAGCAGTCTGATGAAGGCTTTGTTGGTTGCAAAATAGCAGTCATCATCTGATGAAGGCTTTGTTGGTTGCATGTTGCAATGATACTGTGCAAATAGCAGTCATCATCTGATGAAGGCTTTGTTGGTTGCAATGCTGTGTAAATAGCAGTCATCATCTGATGAAGGCTTTGTTGGTTGCTACTGTGTAAATAGCAGTCATCATCTGATGAAGGCTTTGTTGGTTGCAATGATACTGTGCAAATAGCAGTCATCATCTGATGAAGGCTTTGTTGGTTGCAATGCTACTGTGCAAATAGCAGTCATCATCTGATGAAGGCTTTGTTGGTTGCAATGATACTGTGCAAATAGCAGTCATCATCTGATGAAGGCTTTGTTGGTTGCAATGCTACTGTGTAAATAGCAGTCATCATCTGATGAAGGCTTTGTTGGTTGCAATGATACTGTGCAAATAGCAGTCATCATCTGATGAAGGCTTTGTTGGTTGCAATGCTACTGTGCAAATAGCAGTCATCATCTGATGAAGGCTTTGTTGGTTGCAATGATACTGTGCAAATAGCAGTCATCATCTGATGAAGGCTTTGTTGGTTGCAATGCTACTGTGCAAATAGCAGTCATCATCTGATGAAGGCTTTGTTGGTTGCAATGCTACTGTGTAAATAGCAGTCATCATCTGATGAAGGCTTTGTTTGTGCAATGCTGCAATGATACTGTGCAAATAGCAGTCATCATCTGATGAAGGCTTTGTTGGTTGCAATGCTACTGTGTAAATAGCAGTCATCATCTGATGAAGGCTTTGTTGGTTGCAATGATACTGTGCAAATAGCAGTCATCATCTGATGAAGGCTTTGTTGGTTGCAATGATACTGTGCAAATAGCAGTCATCATCTGATGAAGGCTTTGTTGGTTGCAATGCTACTGTGCAAATAGCAGTCATCATCTGATGAAGGCTTTGTTGGTTGCAATGATACTGTGCAAATAGCAATCATTGTATGAAGATTATAATCTTGCATAGATGTAAAGAAAAAAAAAGTATTATGAAAAAAACTTACTCTGTTGAGTTCCTTCAGTTTTTTAAGACAAATTGATAGAAGCTCTTTAGATTCTAACTGAGCTATTACCCAGGTAGCTGGAGGCTGCAAATACCTAAGAATCAATAGAAAAAAACAAAAACATGATATACAAAAATTATACTATGCCAAAACATTTTGTAAATAAAATTATTTACAGACAAAAATATTTAAAGAATATGGTTCTTTTTAATACTTAACACAAAACAATGCTCTCTAGCAAGATAAACATAATGATTAACATTTTTGTAAAACTCACATTTCTTAACTCTTAACATCCTATACCATCTCATTCCACCCGGCCAGAAGTCACATTTATTTTTCTAATCTGCCTTTGTTTAAATGTAATATTAAACATATTTAGAAGTCTTTGATTTAAGGGAAATAACAGGTAACTTTAACTCTTAACATCCTATACCACCTCATTCCACCCAGCCAGAAGTTACATTTATTTTCCTAATCCACCCCAAATAATAGACTTTGTTTAAATGTAATATTAAGCATATTTAGGAGTCTTTTATTTAACTCTTATCATCCTGTTAAGAATTTTAAGTCCAGGGCCCCATTCCTATAAAGATTTATCAAAAAATGGCTAAAAATGGTCTTTTCATTTAAAGTTACCTGTTATTTCTCTTAGATCAAAGATTTCTAAATATGTTTAATATTACATTTAAACAAAGTCTATCATTTGGGGTAGATTAGGAAAATTAATGTGACTTCTAGCCAGGTGGAATGAGGTTGTATAGGATGTTAAGAGTTAAGGGAAATAAGAGGTAACTTTAGATGCAAAGGCCATTTTTAGCCATTTTTTGATAAATCCTTATAGGAATGCGGCTCTGGACTGAAAATTCTCAACAGGGTGTTAAGAGTTAAATGGATTTTTTAAGAAATATAATGTGGCCAAAAACTTTGTTCAGTTTATTAAACAGAAATAAAAAAAAAATTTTAATTTCAAGATTATGTTTTAGCTCAGTTGGTAGAGCATTCGCTGCGAAAACCACAAGGTTCCGTGTTCAATACCAACCCTTGCCAACTCAGCACATGAGTAGTACGGCTTGGATCTTTTGTGGTAAAGTGAGAAACTGATGGTAGGTGTGATGTTCCACCCCAGACACAAAAACAAACTCCCTGGTCTATCACTAATAAAAAGGGGATAGACTCCCTCACTGTCTGGCTGATACCGACAATAGGTCACTCCACCTACTTTGCCTTTTATATAAAATCATCTTTACTTTCAACATTAACTTTATTATATATACTAGCAAAATAAAAAACGCCTTCCGGGCAATGTAAAAATAGATTTGTGAAACATATTGCCCGAGGGGTGGGAGTTAAAAATTCAATGTCAGCGAGTTTGTACCCTAAGTAAGTAAAATCATCAAATTCATTAAAGGATTAAAAAATAAAACAATTTGAAATGTAAACTTTAAATATGTATTAAAATAAAACTAACTATATATAGATATATAATACCAGTCATGTATTTATTAAAACTTGTTTTAAAAAACAATGAGGACTGTCTAATGTTGCATGTTCAAATTTTGAGTGTATTTATTCTATGTTATGACAATATATATATATTAATAATGGAGATTCGCTTCCGGTTTTTGTCTGTAACAAAAACTATGTCACTGCTTATGTCACATTACCCAAAAGATTTTGGGTAATGTGACGTAAGCAGTGACTTAGTTTTTGTTACAGACAAAAACTGGAAGCGAATCTCCATTATTAATATATATATTATATATATATATATATATATATATATATATACACCCAGAGATGCTGATAGGTACATGTCCTACATCACCGACATATAAAAATCTAAAAGGACGCATAAAAATCATATCCATGCGTCCCAGGGTTTTTTTCTCTCCCCCACCATTTCCAGCTAACTGTAAATATATTTCAATATTTTCTTGGAAATGAATTACACTGTATGGGCTACAAGGTAAGGATTAAATGGCTTTAGTTGTTTATAGTTAAAAACTACAATTTATTAAGAAACTTTAGTTGGGACCCATCTAATTTCCCAGGGACTCATTCAAATCAAATAAATGATGCACTAAATTAAAAAGCTATCAGCATCACTGTATACCCCTACACACACAAGTTCTACTATCCTTCTTCATCTTCTAAGCAACTATATAATCTAATTCACCCAGAACTATTTTTCTCAGAAAACAAATCCTTTATATGTCATTTACAGATGGGTTTTTTTTCTCATGAAGAGACGGTAATAAAGGTTAATTTGAAGGTGAAATAAATATCTGGTTTTGTTTTGTTTTGTTTTATGGCATATCAACCTCAGTGGGTCATTTAATGCCGATAATAAATATCCGATGAATGTGGTAAATGTGTTAAACTTAACATTTTTTTTATAGTCACCAAAAAGAAGAAAAAAAATGTGGTCTATGCATCAACTAATTTTGAATACTTTTCATTGATAATCTACAGAGGTATAACAACTCTTAAAACCATAATTGCTAAGGTTTACAATGCTCTTCTCAATCACATCAAACCGGAAAAGAGAGAAAAATTCTCAGGAAAAATCAAAATGGATTTTGTAGAAATCGATCCACAACTTCTCAGATTCTAACTATCCATCAAATCATAGAAAGGATGCAAGCAACAAATGGTAATTTATGAGGAAGTGCGTCCTGGTCTCCTGCCTCAAAAATTGCTACCCGGTGACTATCAAAATAACCCCAGCTCGTCATAATTCTTGGCTTTATTTATCGTAATTTGTCGTAATTCTTGTTTAGATATGAAGATGGATATATAGTTTGGAATAGACTGAGATAGATAGATAGATAAACAAACAAAATAATATAGATAGATATGAACAAATGGAGATAGATATTTTGACAAGTAATTGTATTGGGGGGGCATCTTTTTTGTCGTAATTCTTGTTTATTTAAACTAAAAACAAGACATTAAACAAACATGAATAAAAAAAATCTTAGTATTTAAAGCAATATAGATAAATATGAACAAATTGAGATAGATAGATAGATAGATATGAAGATGGATAGTTTTGAATAGACTTAGCTGGGTCGTTATTTTAATAGTCACCGGGTAGCAATTTTTGAGGCAGGAGACCGGGACGCACTTCCTCATAAATTACCCAACAAATCTTGATGGTTGGTTGGTTTATTGATTTTAATGGCATATCAATCTGTCTGGGGTTATGTCATGCCTAACGGTTAGGAAGTAATATATGTTGTGTATTTATATTTATACTTTTTAGTAATTGGTTTTAACAATGTGTTAGCACCATTGGGGATCATGTTGTATGGTATTGATTAAGTTCATCTCTTGAGACAACACTTTTGTTTCTTGATTTCTCCAAGGCATTTTGTTATGATTTTTGTGGCCATTCTTAAGCTTCAAGTGAGAGCACTTTACAGTGGAGATCCCTTTGCGTTAAGCAGAGGCTGATCTTTAGTGAAGAATCCTTTGGTCATTCCTCGGTGTCCCTTAGTATTGGGTAAAATCCTTTGGTTCTTTCTTGGTGTCCCTTAGTATTGGGTAGAATCCTTTGGTTAAGCAAAATCCTTGGTTGCAGATCCGTTCGTCAATGTCGAATACGTCCAAATGAATGGCTTTCAAGATCGGCGATTAAATAGTTAACTAACCATGTATTAGAGCTGTTGATTGGCTGGCTTTAATCCACATGCCCACGCAGAGTCTATAAGTTTAAGTGGTGGATTCCAGCACACCTTATATGCATAAATAAATAGGAAGCGCGTGGTGTAATGGTTAAAGTCATAGAAAATGGACTCATCGCCCCGAGTTCAAATCCTGGACGTGGTAATTGCATTTCACTTAATGCTAATACCCTTGGGAAAGGTATAAATTCTACTCTCCCTCCAGCTATGGGTAAATAGTAGGGAAGATTGGGCTCTTTAACCTTGGTTAGGCAACCGGTCTAGAAGGAAAACTCCGCTTTAAAAATTGACCTTGTGTCACATCCTGCTCGTGCGGAGGGGTTGGTAAATATATATATATATATATATATATATATATATATGCATAGATAATCCAACACGTTTGATTACATACACAAAGGAAAGAAGGAGCAAATACTAGCTAAAGGTCTCCCCAAAGAAACAGTTACCACTATAATGATGCTCTACAAAGACACTAAAGCAATGGTCCATTCAACTGATAGTGAAAAAAATGCAAGAAGTAGGTGATATCCAGCTGAAATGATCATCAAATTTCAATAATGGAATATTTTCTCTCTAGCATCATTAACAAAATTTCTAGGGAATTACATATATCGATAATTTTAGGGTTTTTTATTTTTGGATCTTTTTTATAATGAATTTAAAAAAAAAATTTAATTAGGATTTAAGTTATTAGCCGAGTAAAACAACTTATTAACTGCTTAAATTGATTTAACTTGGCTTGGTTTGGTTTATTTTATGGCATATCAACCTCGGTGGGCCATTTAATGCCAACAAAATTTTTAAATAAATTCATTCTTAATGGGTACTCAATTTTTTCTATGAACACATTTTTCTATTTAACCCATAGATGGGACCCTAATAGGTACTACCACTCGTGGTCTAAACTGATTTAAATAAAAATTAAAAAGCCTTCAATGTATAATATATTTTACAAAATTTATTTCATTCTCAGTTGAGTAGAAATACAGGAGTGAAAAAAAAAAAAAAAAAAAAAAAAAAAACTTTTTGTTATTTCTAAATTTGGGGATGACAAGTGATTTATGAAAGGAATATTTCTTAAAGAGAAAATCTATAATCATCAATTACTAAATAAAAATGAAGTCATTTTGATTTTTTGTCATCCGGGCCTCCTGCCATAATTTATCCTATGTTTTTGTTTGCTGGAATCAGGTGAATTTCAGACCTTAGCTATTTTCCGACTCATATTTTAGTCGCTTTTTTTGTTGGCAAATTAATTCAACAAAAAAGCAGTTTTAATTGAATTTGTGTAAAATATCGCTTTTTTTGTCACATTAATTTGCTGATAAATAAGTGAAAAAAACACGAGTCGGAAAATAGCTATCATGGGTTTGATATTTGCCTGATGCCAGTAATCAAAAACAGCATAAATTAGAGCAGGAGTAATAAAAGTAAAATCGTCCGGGTAGCCTAAAGTCGGTATCAGCCAATCAGCAAGGGAGTCTATCCCTTTTTCACTAACGCTAGACCAAGGAGATTGTTTTTGCGTGAGGTGGAGCGCCACACCTACCATCAGCTCCTTCACCTCACAGATCCATACACTGAGTTGGCGAGGGCTGGTATTGAACTAGGAACCTTGTGGTTTCTAGCCGAACGCACTACTGACTGAGCTAACCCGGCCCTCTAACCCAAACTTTATTTAATATGCTGTGTTATGTATAATTTTGTTTTTAACAGCAAGTTTTTAAAATGTCAATTTTACTAGAACTGATTATCATAAAAATTAACTTTCATAAATTTTAATTTTTAAAAACTATGAATGTTATAACATAGATTTATAAAGATTAAAAAATATCTAAAATTACTTAATATTGGCTTTTTTTTTTTTTTGTATTTTTATCAGTTAAATCTTTTTTTAAGTTACTGTTAGGTGAGATAACTCTTCCCTAACAAACAATATCACTCTTGAGTAAAAGAGTAGAACAAATGCAGCATCAACGAGAAAACAAGATATCCACATGAACATGTGGACAGTAAATGTCTAATCCACATCTCAGTATTTTTATTGGCATTTCAGTCTCAGAAGTTACAGCACCTCCTGTGACTGAAGTCACAATGTTTGAAAAACATTCTCGACCACAGATATCGCATGTAAAGACTGTCCCTGGAGATGATGTGCCGCTGCTTTCTTCTGGACCTCTTAGCTTCATGGTGACTTCAGATAACAGTCCTCTACAGAGAGCCTGCCACCACCAAGGACAGTCCTGAGCCAAATTTTCCCAGCTGGAAGGGGCAATGCCAAAGCACCCGAGATCATTCTTGCAGACATCCTTGAAACGCAGCTGGGGGCGATCAATCTGTCTCTTATCAGACGAAAGCTCTGCACAGAAGATGTCCTTCGGGAGTCACGGGAGACGCTGTAACTTCAGGGGCAAAAAAACTATATCATAATCTTCCAAGACTGAAATGCCAATAAAGATACTGAGAAAGTATTTTTAAAAACTATTGCTTTGTTTTTAATGTGTATCATAATGTAAAAGTTGTATTTATAAACTCATAATGTCAACAGTAAGTTATAACCCAGAATAAACAAATGATAATACAAACAGTTAAATGTATCAACTTAGCAATATTTGTTTTTATTCATCACCGACCATGGTACAGGAGGATTGATATGGATTAGACATTTACTGTCCATATGTTCATGTAGATATCTTGTTTTCTCCTTGTTTTTATTGCTTTGTTTTCTCAGCATAGTAATAATGTTATTAGTACACAATATTTTAGCAATTGATTTCTTTCTAGCTATGCTAATATTATTCATTAAGATAAAAAAATAAAGCTTACATATTTTACATTGTAGTTTCAATGAATCAATACAATTTTTCCAGACAGCCAATTTTTTTTTATATATATACCCAGCCACGTGTGTTATTTTGGCGGTAAGAAAAAAAATATGACAGTCATCAAGAAAGAATAATGTCCTTACTCATTTTCTACATTCATGGTCTGTAATCCTTTGAAATTGACACAAGGAACATGAGTAAAAAGAGTGTAGAGTTTGTTAGGGGAATCTTCATCTTCGTTACAACGACGAGACAGCTTTACTCTTACATGGAACGGCACATGGAGGATACCATTTGACCAAATATGTTTGTTCAATTTTATATAAATATTATAAATAATAAACAATATCATAAACTTGTGTGTGTATGGGTATACAGTGATAGCTTTTTAATTTAGTGCATCCTGGGACACATATATTTGATTTGAAGGAGTCCCTGGGAAATTAGATGAGTCCCAACTAAAGTTTATTACATAAACAATAAATACATTCTTTCAGCGAACATATATAAAAAAATGCAAATGTTAAGAATTATTAATAATAGTTACCTTTCACATTTCCGACAAAAATACAACACACACTGTTTTGGGATGCCTTCAGTGATGTCAACTTGTGTCCTGATGCAATTAACACACATGTTAGAAGGGTTTGGTTGAATTGCAACACCACATTGGCAGCAGAGGCTGAAATTATACAAGAGAAACAATACAGAAGTCTTGCTACACAACTACACATAACTTATTTAATCCATATTCAAGAACTTTCAACATTATAAAGAGAGTATATAAACTAAAATCAATATCTAGTTATAATAAATGGACCATATGACCTTTAGGCACCCCTTTTTGATCTTGATTAAGAAAGGACATGTTTTTCATTTACATCGTCAATATCCGGTTATTTGTTAGGGGTTAGTTTTATAATTTAAAAAAAAATTAAAACAACCGGATATTGACAGTGTAAAATGAAAAACATGTCCTTTCTTAATCGAGATCAAAAAGGGGTGCCTAAAGGTCATATGGTCCTAATAAATGAATAGAAAATCTGTCGGGTTGGAGAGCTGGATCTGAATAAACAATAATATATTTTTGAAAAATATCATTTTGATGTTGAATTAATAGAAATGTTATTTCTTATATATTATAAAAGAAAAGATCAAATACGTAGTGAAAAAAGAGCACACATCAAATACAAATTTCATTTACTTCAATCTTAAAACCTTGGTAGTGGTATTATAACTATCATATTACATTACAAGAGAGAACAAAGTATTCTGGTAAACTATTCCACAGATCTACAATTAAAAGTTTTTTTCTGATATCTGTTTACTCCTCAACAGCATATTCATCACCTGTTAGACTACTGTAGTTTCTTAAGAGTAAAAAAAACACATGGTTTAAAAACCATACAATTTTAAACATTTCTATTAAGTCCCCTTGAACATTCTTATTTTCTCATGTTAAATTTAATTCTTTCAACCTGTTCTCATAAATCAGGTATTAAGATGGTTGCATCCCTGAACTATTTCCAGAAGATTTTTATCCCTTAATTACAGTAACTATGACTGTACACAATAATTAAGGTGGAAATGTACATAGATATTATACAATACTAAGAAATAATCGGGGCGGCCTAGTGTTGGCATCAACCATACAGCGAGGGAGTCTATCCCCTTTTCACTAGCACAAGACCAAGGAGATTATTTTAGTGTCTGAGGTGGAGCGCCACACCTATCAGAATCTCCTTATTCTACCGTACAGATCCCTGTGCTACTCATACGCTGAGTTGGTGAGGGCCGGTATCGAACTAGGAGCCTTGTGGTTTCAAGCCGAACGCTCTACCGACTGAGCTAAACCAGTCCCTAAGAAATAATCCTTTACATAAATTCCAATTTTTAACATTCCTAATGTGACGGCAACAACCAGGCAAGGGAATGAGTAAGAACAGAGTCGACTGATTTCCCTTGCATTTACACCTAGTACACTGTCACTCTTAGCAACAGCAAAATGATTTCGATATAAGTAAAGTCGTCAGGCGGCCTAATATCAGTATAATCCATACAGTGAGGGAGTCTATCCCCTTTTCACTAGCACTAGACCAAGGAGATTGTTTTTTTGCGTCTGAGGTGGAGTGCCACACCTACCATCAGCCCCTCACTTTACCGCACAGATCCCTGAGTTAGTGTGCTACTCATACGCTGAGTTGGCGAGGGAGTATCAAACTAGGAACCTCATGGTTTCTAGCCGAATACTCTACCAACTGAGCTAACCTGACCATTTACTGTGTAGTAATTCTTTTAAAATGTTTTTTTACATTCGCATTTATGATTTGCTTACCATACTTGGAAATTTTGTTATTTATTAAATTAATTAATTAGGTTTCAATATTGTACACAACCATACCAATATATAGCCTTGCAATTTAATATTTTGTATATCTCTATGATCATGTTTTTTTCTCCTAAAGTTTATTGTAATTAATTTCTGTGCAATTTTATAGTCTATGGCAATATGATAATTTATTCAGCCCAAGGAGTTGTTTAATGGTCCTATGTTGCACTTTTCCAAGCACATCTTTAATGCTTTTTCGTATAAAAATCTCAATAGAGTTGGTAAATTCCAAGTAAGTTCTTACCAATATCTTAAAAGAACAAATATCTCCCTAGTGTTTCTTGATAGTGGCACACATTTTTAAATGGAAGTGTCACTTTTATGGCACTAATTACAGTAACAAGATTTTTTTTTTATATAAAGCTTTACTGATTTTCAGAAAAATATTATTTATGAAAAAAACAAAAAAACATTAAAACATATTACATAAAATTCCGATATAGTAAGTTCACTAAAAACATTTAAATTTCCAAATTTATTACGCCAAAGAAAAAAAAATAGGTACCACCAAAATAGGTCACGTGGTCAGTTTAGGCCATATTGAAGGAAGAAACGTAAATATTTTTGAACTTTTAAAAAAAAATCTCGTAAAAAAGAAATAACGAACATAAAGAGTTGTTACAAAGAAAAACAGTTAATTCAATAGATACCACCAATTTTCCCTGTGAAATTTACCCCCCCCCCCATATTTAACACAATGAAACTTGCATAAAAAGTTAATATTATCTTGAAAAAATTTTTACCATACGAAAGAAGAAACATTAAAAAAACTTCTGATGATTAAAAAAAAAATTTTTCAGCTTATGGAAATAATGAAAATTGTGATTGAAAAACAATGTTTTCATTTTTGCACTGTTAAATCAACTGAAATTTAACATAGCTAAAATACAAGTTACGATAAGAGGTTTTTAAAAAAAAATTCTATGAAAAATCAATTAATAGTTTGATTTTCACAAAAATTTCCATAACTATTTACCTTTGGATGTAAATATATCTGAAATAGTTTTTTCCTAAAATATATTAGGGGAAATATTTTTTTTTATGAGGGGGCCCTATTTATTTATGAGATAAAAAAAATGAACCGTCAGAAAACTTTTTTACCTTTTTTCTATAAAGATAAGAGTCTGAATAACTATATCAAAAAATGTTATAACATACCACGCAGTAGTTTTTTTTTGGAAAAATTAATGAGATTGGAAATAAAAAGTGAAAAAAAAAAAAAAAAAAATGTCATAATATTATTTATTTCACCTAATATATTTTAGGAAAAAAAAAAAAAAAAAAAAAAAAAAAATTTCAGACATATTTAATGCAAGTAATTACGGAAATTTTCGTGAAAATCGGACCATTTTTCATAGAATTTTTAAAAAAGCCTCTAGTCATAACTTGTTTTTGGTTAAGTTAAATTTCAATTGATATAACAGTGCAAAAATGTAAACATTGTTTTTCGTTCATAATTTTCATAAGTTGAAAGATTATTTTTTAAGTCATCAGGAGTTTGTTTAATGTTTATTGTTTATTCTTTCCATTAGACAAAAAAAAATTTCAAGATAATATTAACATTTATGCAAGTTTTATTGGGTTAAATATCGGGAGGGGGGTAAATTTCACAGGGAAAATTGGTGGTACCTAGTAAAAAACGACAGATTTGTTTGCTGCGTGTGGCTTCCTCCTAGGCAATTTTTTTTGTGGAGTGTCTCTGAGTCAGAGATACAAAATAATCATCAACTAACTAGGATAGTGTCAAATGACTTTTGTTAAAAACGAATAGATTGGGTGAAATTAAACATTACACTGCCAATAAAAGACCTTGAGCATATGCATTAATTCGGCACGGATTCTGACAAACACCACATGGCACTGACACATGATTGCGCAATAAACCTAGGTGTGCTAAAAACTGCATAGCAGATTTATTGTCCTGAATTTGCTAGAATAATGTTAATAAAGCGAAATTGTTGAACGTGAATCTATTGAGTATTCAAGATCATATGGTGACAAAATTTGTACGACGAACTAAAAAAGATGTTTTTTCAACGATAGTAAGTTTCAGTTATGAACTTTTACGCACTTAAAACATAATATTGATTTTTCAAAAGACTGGGCAATCTCCCATCCCTTGGCCAGAATGTGGGGATTTAAAAAAATATTTAAGTGGTGAATTAATCGGAGTTGGTGTTAACGTTAATGGTAAAATAGTGTCTGTAATTCAGAGGGGACATGTAAAAACTAAGTAATGTGACAAAGCTTTTTTTCACTAAACATGGAGGTTGGAGTTTTTTTTTGTTTTTTACCGATTAAGTATATTTTTTCTGTCTCTACTCTTATTTCTTTGGTGCGATTTGATCAAAATATATATTTAAAAATCACATGAATTGTAGTAAATTTATCTATGTGGGTAACATCAAGAAATCCTTTCCAAATTTAAAAAAAAGAAAAGAAAAGTTAATTATGAGTTTGCACCCCCAGCCCAGAAATCAAATAGGATTTGGACAACATACACAATAATCTACAAGTTAGATAATGCATTCTCTAAATAAATGATATTCACATTAAAAAAAATATATCCCAAGACGCATAATTTAAGTCCTGGAAATATCTTATTTCTAACTTTATTTCAAATTTTACCATTTAGTAGTATGATCAGATTTTACAAAAAAAAAAAAAAAAAGAAAAAAAAAGGTTGTCTTCCTTCAGTAACGCACGTGGTCGCAGCTTAAATACGTCTGAAAACTGAACTTCAACATTTTCCTTTTAAACCCCGTGTGTAAAATAAAATCAAAACAATACATTTTCATAAGTGATTTTCTTTTTCTTAAAATGTTAATTAAAAAAAAATAAAATAAAACGGGTTTTCTTTAGTTAAACAACTAAAGAAAACCCGTTTTCTTTTTATTTAATTGTCATTCCACGTGAACCCAATTCTTTTTTTTTTTTTTTTTACTTGAAAAATAAAAATGAAATACAAAAATAGTACAAAATAATAAAAATTTTTTTTTTTACAATTTTGACGCACTTATTCTATTTATTTAAGTTCAAAACATTTTTTAAAGACTGAAGTTTTCTGAATATACTCCAATTTATACACGCTTTAAATGTATTTCAAACTTACATCTAAAGAGCGAATTAATGAACGGCCTAATCCCGAATATTAAACATTCTAAATAAATTGCCAAATATTTAAACATTATAAATAAATGAACAAACTCGTGCGTCAACATGTTTTACGTGTATTCATGATACAATGGTGCGGTCAAATGTTTATGAATTATGTACTTACACAGTACCAATGGAGGTGTTAACATTTTCACCAAAGTAGTCCATTTTTGCTGCGTACGTGGAAAGAAAATGTCTTTATAGAACTTCAGTATTACGTACAACTATGCAAACGTTGAAGAGTTACATTTCATGTTAGGACGTTTGAGTTATCCCCCTCTATTTTAATTAAAAACTCAATGCTATTTTTGACATTTTTGTGTGTATTATTACTTATGTTTGATTTAATTTTTGTCATTTGAAAAATATATTTTTGATTTTTTTTTCTGACTCTACTTTTATTTCTAGAGAAATAAGTTGTTTTTCCTTTTCTTACGGCATAAAAAAGAAAAAGGAGTTGTTATTTATTAAGCTTTGTTTAGATATGGCACACGGATCTCAGGTTATTTAAGTGACCACCCACTTGAGTATTGAACAGGCTCATCGCTCTTAACTTCGGTGAGAACCGGTGCTTTCAGTGTGACTTGACTGTAAGTCTACGCGAAGGGGAAGATAAATAATTCAAAGTTGTTGCTAGTGGCAGTTCTTTTGGTTTTGTCTCATGTCTTCCAAACTGTGTGTGGGTGTTTGTGGGTGTGTGGGTGGGTGCCTGATTATCATTCCAGGTCTGGCTCATATTCTAAACATAAACCTTTTTGTTTATTAACAGGACCATCTGATTTTTTTTTATGTATGTGTGTGTGTGTGATTATCATTCCAGATTTGGCCTATCCCCCTTTTTTTGTTTGTTTGGTGGTTGGTTTTGAAGGCTATCACAATGCAAGTGTAAAGAAAAATGAGGTAACTATGGTGTTGTTTGTTAACCTATGATTTATTCTTAATATTTCGAGATAAAATCTCTTCAACAGAAGATTTCTGAAACTGAAGGTGTTGTAAGCGACCATCCATTCTGTTTTGTGTCTCATATCTTCCAAATTCTCTGCATGTGTGTTTATGCGCATGTGTCTGTTCAACAATGTCTGATTATCATTCCAGGTTTGGCTTACCCTTTTTGTTTTATTATTAAGCATTAGCCTGTTTGTTTATTTCCAGGCCCATCCGATTCTATTTTTTTTGTGTGTGTGTTTATGTGTGTGTGTGTGAAAATATTTCTTTGTAATGCTCCTCAGAAATTTTTCACAGAAGAATATTAACTTCATAATATATTCATAAGATAATATAAAAGATAAATCTTTTATAATAATAAGAGGTTTGGTTCTAATTTTTTTATTGACAAAAGAAATAAAAAGTAACAGATTGTCTTACTAAAATATTATTCACATTTAATTCAACATTATTAATTAGGTTTACTAGCAAATATATGCACCTCCCGGGTGCAATATTTAAGTTTTGAATGTAATAAAAATATATTAAATTAGAAAGGCTAATGAAACTAAATAAGAATGCAGATAAAAAGATTTGAAACAGAGGGGGGTATAATCGAAAAATAGAACCTGAAACCTTACTCTTCCATCACTACCATCTTTTATTGCTAAATTTTCCTAATTTAACTATTTAGTTAAAATAGGAAGTCAAGAATAAAATGACAGTTATTTCTTCTTGTTAATGGATTTCTTTTTAATATTTATCCCTGAGATTTTTGCCTTATTCATTAAGATAAAACCAAACAATTAGAAATCAATAATACTAAGCACATATTTATTAAAATCAAATTTTTAATATCAATATGCAAATTAGCCTTCTCATTCACACTGTAAACTACTATTTTGTTGTATATAAATATACAATTGCATGTTATTGGTATATGGTCAACATATTAACTCTGGTTTGACCAGGTGTCCAGTGAGCTTCAGCCGCTGAAGCCGTTGATCCCAGGGGGGGGCTATCCCCCAGGCAATACCTACCCCTTGACTTAAAGGGGCAGGGCTGGGTTTATTGCCCAGTGCCTGAGGCACCCTCATCGAGAAGGAATGCAGATGGGATCAACGCATTTTTTGTGTCTACCACCTATGAGTTTCAGCTTGTGGGTGGGCCCACATAAAAATGTCCTTGTGTCATGCCCTCATAAGTGGGATGAGAGGCAAATACCTATCTAACTCAGTTTCGACTGGGGTCCAGTGAGCTTCGCCACTGGACCTTACAAGCTAATATCGTTAATCCCAGGGGGCCATCCTTCCAAGCAACACCTGCCCCCTTGATTTAAAGGGGCAGGGCTGGGTTTATTGCCCGGTGCCTGAAGCGCCACTTTGAGTGCAAATGCCGACGGGATCAATGCATTTTTTGCACCCGCCACCCATGAGTCATGGCTTGTAGGTGGTCCCATATTAATAGGTCCATGTGCCTAACCCGTACATATGGGGTACATGGTAAATATAGGATGTAGATAAGGCCAACAGTATTAATAATGTAAAACAATTTTATCAATAATTGAGGTTAAAATAAAAATAAAATAATGGAGAATGTGTCGTTGATAAGTGAAGAGAATTGTGACTTGAGTAGTGATATAGTTTCGGTTACTAACAGAAAAACACACAATCTCTATTATAATAAGACTAGCAAATATATGCACCCTCCGGGTGCAAGTATTTAAGTTTTAATATAATAAAATATTTAAATTAGAAAGTCTAATGAAACTGAATAAGAATTCAGATAAAAAATATTTGGAACAGAGGGGGTATGACTGAAAAATAGAACAACTTTGAAACTAACTCTTCCATCATTTTCCCTTACTCCCGTCTTTCATTGGTAAATTTTCCTAATTTAACTATTTAGTTAAAATAGGAAGTAAAGAATAATATTACAGTTATTTCTTCTTGTTAATGGATTTCTTTTAAGATTTATCACCGAGATTTTTGCTCATATTCATTAAGATAAAACCAAACAATTAGAAATCAATAATACTGAGCATATATTTATTAAAATCAATTTTTTAAGATCAATATGCAAATTAGCCTTCCAATTCACACTGTAAACCGCTATTTTGTTGTATATATAAATACAATTGCATGTTATTAGTATGTTGATGTGATCAACAGTCATAAGGATGTAAAACAATTTTATTAATAATTGAGGTTTAATTAAAAATAAAATCATGGAGAATGTCATGTAAATAACAAAGGGAATTGTGACTTTAATAGTAATATAGTTTCGGTTACAGACATACAAACCCACAATCTCCATTATAATAAGAGATATGTAGCTCTTCAAGCTGGAAATGTAAAATAATTACATAGCATTCATTATTACTTTGGATGAAAAATCTAATATCACATTATGGACACAGAATTTTGAAACTTTTTTATGAACATGTAATTTTAAAATTTTTAAAAAAAAAAAGCACTTATACTCACATATCAAGCAACTTTCTGAGACCTAAGTTAAGACCTTTTTCAGCTGGAAACTGTAGGCATACCAGTTGGTCTAGGCCTAGGCCTTTGTAAGTTATTTACACACACAAAATTTGTATCTTGCATATTAGTCTAAAATTTAGGTCACAAAAAGTTGTGAGTATATACAGTAATTAAAATTTTTAAAATGTAATTATTAAGATTTTGGGAGAGTTTTGCTAAAGATAATAATTCAAATTATATAAATGTGATGGAGAACGGGAATCAGATGGTGGCAATGCACGGCAACTACCGTATTCTCTAAGAAGGAAAGCAAGACATTGTCTTGCCTGCCAGAATCAAACCCGCATCCTCCCGAATGCAAAAAATGGACTTAGGCGTTGCGCGAATGCGAGGTTTGACTTAGTTGCCTGGATGATTGTCCTGACCATATTAACGGAATTGTTTCTAACTCGGGTACCCCGGATATTGAAAGCTACATCCATAAATATCGGAGGTCAAAGAAGACAGAGCAGCGCGCAGCAAAGCGAAGGAGGAAAAGGAAAGAAAGGAAAGGAAGAAAGAAGACAGACAGACAGACAGACAGATAGACAAACAGGTGATAAAAGATTACTTTACTAGTTAACCTCAGACTTGATTTGCTCAACAAAGAACTTTTTTTTTTCAACAAAATAAAAAAAAAAAGAATACAAATTTTCATTCACACAAAATTGGACTGGTTATAAATCAATGTTCCTTTTATCAGCAAATCTACCAAAAAATAAAGTAAGCAGCAGATTTAATCTAATAGTTATGATTGTAATCAAACATTTCCAAATGAATCAAATTTTGGCATTAAATAACCCATGATGGAGATGCATGGTGTAATGGTTAGAGTCATAGGAAATGGACTCGTAGACGCGAGTTCAAATCCTGGATGAAGCTGTTTGCCTTTCACATAGTGCTAATACCCTTGGGAAAGGTATGAATCCATCTACTCTAACTCCAGCTATGGGTAATAGTAGGGCGGATTGGACTCTTTAACCTTGGCTAGGTAACCAGTCTAGGAGAAGGAAAACTCTGAATTCAAACCTGTTTCACCCCGCTTAAGAAATTTACCTTGTGTCACATCCTACTCATGCGGAGGGGTTGGTAAATATATATATATATATATATAATAAGTCATAAGGAGTTGATATGCCATTAAACAAATAAGCCAAACCAAACATAAGAGCCTTTGTCAATTGTTCTGTTTTTTTTAGATACTTGTGGTTATTTCATTTATGAAGAATAATCAAACTAAGTTCCAATTATCCGTCAAATTGGTAAGACACGGCAACACGCGATTGTAACTTAATACAATCCCGTCCTGTTGCAATTCCACTGCAGAATGACAGGGTATTTATAAAACTCCACAATATCATAGAAACCAAGCAGCCAATTGGAACTCAGGGAATGGAATCACCCAAATGCATGAATGGACTATTCTTGATTTCTATAAATACCAACTGTCTTGGACACTGCTTCAGTTGTACTTAGCTAGTTGCTGTTATTCAAACCAACAGTAGACTGACTTCAATAATTTACATAAAGACCATGCATTTATGTCCAAATAAGTAAATACATTTTTACATGAACCTGGTGTAGCAAGAAGTCATTTGAGAAGGAAATGGCCATGTTTAGAGGTTGTTGGCATCCTTCTGTTTACTTTTTATTTTTTTTATCTGCAACTGCGTGAGTGGCTGAACAGACCAATTTTTGAATGGAATCTCTGGTGCAGTGACTGCAAGCAAACAGTGATGCTTGCTGGAGTTGTTGTTGTCTTGCCTTCCTTCTGGCTCTCTTTTCTGTGGCGGCTACTTTCCTCTCTTTTTCACTCCTTTTCGTCCCTTGTTTGACAAGGAGCGCCAGGTGCACAGTCTTCTGCACAAGCCTCCCATGTGTTGGTATTGATGTGGCATGTCTTCATGTCCCTCTTGCAGACATCTTTAAAGAGTAGGTGTGGTCTCCCTACTGGTTGGGTGCCTGCTACTAATTCGCCATACAGTAGGCCTTTGTCCATCCTCCTGATGTGACCAAACCAGCGCAGGCTTTTATTAATTCTAGGAAATTCTATTTTCCTTGCAAGACAGTCTCCTTGCTAGGGAATTTGAAAGTCCCTGTGTAACCAATAAAAATAAAATATAGTAAAAAGAAACACAAAAATATTTGCACAGTAAAAATAAAAATAAGAAAAAAATGAATAAATAAAAATTACTTATTCCTTTCTTTGACATACCTCTCTAAAAATGGCCTATAAAAATACCTGCTTCTTCAGGAAGTTTTGAAATGTAGCAGTTCTTTATGTGGGAGGAAGAAGGTTGTAGAATTAAAGTCTATTGTTACATGCCCACTTACAGACAATAGCCAGCGCCAAAAGAGGAGGGGAGAATTTGGACTTCTTTGAAGAATCTCTCCCACGTGCTTCTAGGATGATAATCTCTTGAATTTCTCTGCAAAATTTTGAATGAAAGGGTTTTCTTAGAATTTTTCTTTTCCAATTGTCTCTTTTTGTGTTGCTGGTTGGATAAAACCTTTTCCTTTCCAAGAAATTATCTTCAGAGTAGAATTTAAAAAAAAATTTTTTTTTCTTCTTCGTTAGGAACAAATCCTAAAATTCTTCCAAATTGACTAACTCATCCAAGTTGTTTTTCTTTTTCTCTATGAACAAATCTTGAATTTCTTTCAAATGGACTAACTTGTCCAAGTTGCTTTTTTTTATATATATATATATTTACCAACCCCTCCGCATGAGCAGGATGTGACACAAGGTTGATTTCTTAAGCAGAGTTCAACGTTTGAATTCAGAGTTTTCCTTCTCCTAGACCGGTTGCCTAACCAAGGTTAAAGAGCCCAGTCTGCCCTGCTATTTATCCATAGCTGAGGGAGAGTAAGATTCATACCTTTCCCAAGGGTATTAGCGCTAAGTGAAATGCAATTACCACAACCAGGATTTGAACTTGGCACGACGAGTCCATTTCCCATGACTTTAACCATTACACCATGCGCTTCTGCTTCTTATAAGTCGTTGTCAGGGGTGGTCTTAAGTCGGTATCAGCCATTTAGCGAGGGAGTCTATGCCCTTTTCACTAGTTCTAGACCTAGGAGATTGTTTCTGCGTCTGGGGTGGAGCACACACCTTACCATCAGCTCCTTACTTTACTGCACAGATCCCTGTGCTAGTCATACGCTGAGTTGGCGAGGGCCAGTATCGAACCTGGAACCTTGTGCTTCCTAGGCTGATGCTCTACCAACTGAGCTAAGCCAGCCCTTTGCTTCTTATAAACTAGAACCAAATAACTTGAAATAAACTACATATAAACTTATTTCTTGGCTCTTAGAAGCAGCTGCTCTCCCTACGACTAGGAAACTATCAAACTGTCTGAAAATTTCCATTCTTGTCTACTGCAGACTGTAGGCATTAATGAAACCTAAAAAAGAGGGCCTTCATAGCTGGTACGCATGTCAGATGCGTGCACCTCCCAAAAAGAGACTACATGTGGGTCTGCAAGAAGTTAAATACCCCTGTTCCCAATACGACTTTGTTATCAGTAGCAGAGCTTCTGACCAAAATTGACCCCCACTAGAACCAGCAGCAACGGCAGCAGCAGCTTCAGTATTTTTTCAAAGGGCCAAAACTCTAACTCCTTCTTCATAAAATTTTCACAATATATATATATAGAGAGAGAGAGAGAGAGAGAGAGAGAGAGAGAGAGATTTTATAATGTTAAAATCAAAAAATTATTATTAGAATAAATTGTTAGTACATAGTTAATTTATTATGTAAATAATTTTTTTATTATAAATGAAAAAAAAAAAAATAATAATGAAATTTATTGTGTACAGTGCTCAGGTGCACCACAACTCATCAAAGTCTCATGTCAAGTACACAGAATAATGTATTAGTGTCAGAAACATGAACAGTTTACAGTAGTAATATGCATGTATGTGTGCGCGTGTGTGCATATGTATGTGGAGAGTGGCATCAGGTATAGTGTTGGCGGACTACAGGGAGGATGGAGGCTTTGAAAGACTCAGTGCTTTGGCAGCCTACAACAGATGCGGGCAGTTTATTCCATGTCTCCGCAACTCTGAGCGTGAAAAAATGTTTCCGAAAGTCACGTGAGCAGTGCTATTTTCTGACTTTGTAGGCATGCCCATGTGTGTTAGAAAGATGGAGATCAAAAAGGTGCTCAAGGTTGCTGTTGTTAAGATGATTAATGACCTTATGAGCGTTTACCAGGTCAGTTGCCAGATGCCGAAGTTTCAGCGAGACGTTCAGAGTATGGAGGGTATTCGTTTGGTTGCACGTCTCTGTACAGTTTCATTCTATAAAAATAGTATATAATAAAGAATAAAGTTAGGAACCATTCTTAAAAATTATTACACAATCAATTTGTGTTCTCTGTGGGGTGACAAGAGGTTTAATGTTTTAGGTTTAATGGTGGCTGGTTATTCCTGGTGCATGTTCCTAGGGTTTACTTTTAATCCCATCATATTTGGTGGTCACGCTGAAAAGGAATTAAAGGAAAGAAAGGAAGAGGCAAAGACAAAAGGCAGTTTGGGAATTTAGCCTTTATTCACATCTCTAGCCACCATATGGTAAGGAACTTCCTTCCTGACCAGTAGTCGTGTCTCATCCCAGTTAAGGCCTAAGTTCGAATGGCCGAGAGATTATCTTGGGGGTCGGAAGTGGGTCCTGCACATGCTTGAAAGGTTTTCTGGTGTGAAGGCTCATGGGAGTTTGAGATTTTTTGATTTTTTTAAAAATTTTATTTTTATTTTAATCTCTACAGTTTAATATAAGAATAATATTTCCATCATCACTCACAAAAAAATTTGTCAAAAAAATGCCATGTACAACAAACAGACTCATGAGAATTGTACACTCATATACTAAAACTAGTGTCTTCATTTTAGTTATTATAGATGTTTACTACTATGATATTTGAAGAAGTCCAGATGGTACAGCAGTTGAAACTTTCAGACTAGAACTAACAAGATGAGGATACAAGATTGAGTACACAAGTGTATAATAAGGAGAATCTAGGAATTCAGGCAAAAACTGATAAAATCTAAAAGAAAATTACAATTACAAATATAATGTATTTAAGAAATTAGAAATATAATGTATTTTAAAAATTAGTAAACTATAATTAGAAAGATAATGTATTTTATAATTTTTTCAAAAATAATTAGAAATATAAGCTGTTTTTTTTTTTTAATTTTTTTTTTCAAATGTTAAAAATATTTTCTACTTATTCAGAATTCTGTTTTTTACAATATTTTTTTGCGTGAGAGAAAGAGAGAGAGATAAGAGAAAATCAAAACTCGCATGAAGAGTTACAATTCTTTTGAAAAAAAAAAAAAAAAAATGTTAATATGAATAGTCTCCCTTTATTCAGAGAACTCTTCATAATTTGAAAGTGAAACTGTGCGAAGATGGCGCTGCTCCATAAGGCACTATTTACCTGGTTTCTGGTTTTAGTGTTCTTGGTATTACTTGTTCTACGTCTCGATGAAAGAGTTAGTTGGAACTGGTTCCTTATTTTCATACCTTTGTGGGTATTTGACGGTGTTTGCATTATCTATATTGTCATCAATATGATTATGCACTGTAAAAATGACTACGACCGAAACGAAGCCGGGATGTCTATGAAAAGGAAGATATGGTTTATAGTAACTGCATTACTTAAGATTATTTTTCAGATTCTTGTTTGCTTAAAACTGCAGTACTATAATTTGACTCTTTATTATGTCTTGATTCCGTTTTGGGTCCTCCTTATCGGAGTTATCATAGACATTACATATGGGCTTTTCGCTGTATGAAACTAATATTAAAAATTCGTACGAATGTCAGACCAAAAGAAGAAGAAAAAATTAAAAAAAGCGGCAGGTCCCTGAGTTCCACACTAACAACGAATGGAGGAGTTCAACCGCGAGATGCAAAATTTCGCGAATGTCTACCAAAATGCTTTCTTCTTTGAACGTTAGTTTGAAGAATTCTTGATCCAATAACCACATATAACAAATCTGGATTGTTCCTAGCCATGTGGACTTAAAAACTACAAAAACATCACCTGATTTGAACTCCCGTCCTTTAAAAAGAATGTGATGGCTTAAGGTAACAAAAAACACAAAACAAAAACAATCAACAAATAACTCCAGCCACAAACCATGTTTATTTTTATATTTCATGGTTCAACTAAAAATGATTTGTTTTTGCCTGCTGACTCACGGACACACCAGACATGGGCTCACGGACACACCAGACACAAAAAAGTACATTCCATGACTATAAAACACATGTTTAAACTTGTCGAGTTTACTCTTGTGTTGGTATTTTCCACGGAAAATAAAAGAATTAAAATTTGAAGTAAGATGGCGCTGTAACAATAACAACTCTGCTCCTTAGACGTTCCACACACGTCGTCGTTGTTAATTGAGTGTGAGATGATAATAATGATGGCTGCTTTTATAGCAGAAGGCATTTAGGCTGAGAGTAGTTTTTCATCACATGGTTTTGTTGAAAGAATTTACAGAACCACCCTTAAAAATGCTCGTGGGTTCCATATTTTTTGGTTTGCACCCTTTCTTTAACTGATGAATCATAAAATATGAAGAATTACAAAGACTATGATCAGCTACACGTTGAAAGAAAAGGTAAAAAATCATCAAAGTCAAGAATATTGCAAAAAGAAAAAGGACTTCTGATCATTACTGAGTGATTTTAATACATTTTGTTAGTGTATTAAAAAAAAAGATTTTTTTTTATTTATCTTTTAAAATATCTACTTTATTTAACATTGCTCTCATGTGTTTAAACTTTGTGTAGTTTTATAATAATATTTTTTGTTTTGATTGGTCACAGTATTTTTTTTTTTTTTCTTGGCCAATGTTTTCTTTTTTTTTTCTTTTTTAAATTGAAATTAATTTTTAAAGAAAAATTAAAAGTCGGAAAAGAAATTATTAATATTTATTAACTTAGGATAAATACCATTAGTAAAAGAAAGTTTAATATACCAGATTTGCAATTGTTTTTTTTTTTTGTTTTTTTGTTTAGTTTTGTTTTTCGTGCAGTTTTTTCCTGTGTTCAAATTCCATTTTCTCTTTGTGCCTTCTCTTTTCATAAAATTGCCTTCCTGCTGACAACATAAACAAACCTTAAAATATCTGTTGCTGCTCTGAGTAGAATAGTCAAAATCATACTAAAAGTAATAGTATGAAAAGTAGAAAGTTGTGGTGTACCTGAGCTCTGTACGCAATAAATTTCATTATCATTATAAAAAAAAAAAAAAACAAAACTTGAAAATTACAGAAAATTAGCGTTTAAAAAAAAAAACTATATATAAAGGGATATAATTAGGTTAAGTTATGCAAATTGGAAATTGTTTCCATTTCAAAATATTTTGACTTTGAACCTTTGATTTCCAGTTGAAATTTTTAAATCAGTGGCATTTTATTCACAATGAAATTTAAAAAAAAAAAAATTTCTAAATGGAAATCTGTATTTATTTTTTTTTTTCAAATTTTCACCAATAATAGATTTTCAAGAAATGGAAAAAGTGCATATCATTTTTAATGCAAATTTAGATGGAAATGCAACAATTGTAACTGGACACAAAATGTCTAGATGTTAGATAATCTGTGGAGAGAGTATAAATATTCTGTGGAATTAACTCTTAACATCCTGTTGAGAATTGTAGAGCCCCATTCCTATAAGGATTTATTTTTAAAAAATGACTAAAAATGATCCTTTTCATTTAAAGTTAACTCGAGATATTTCCCTTAAATTAAAGACTTCTAAATATGTTTAATATTACATTTAAACAGAGGCTATCATTTGGGGTGGATTAGGAAAACAAATGTGACTTCCAGCAGGGCGGAATAATGTGCTATAGAACATTAAGAGTTAAGATGAATGTTTATAAGGAACAGCTGACAGGTCTCAGACCTAATATACTAGCTGAAAAAGATATTATTATTATTATTATTATGACATATTTTGGGTTTACAGGTGTTAAAACTCATGTTTCAATGCACAGTGTATTTGATAGATTACATCATGTCTGTCTTCTCTAAGAATTTCTTAGGGTGCTCTCAAGAAGATAAGTTTCTTGTGGAATGTGAGGTATGTTACTAACTATACACTCTATACTAAATCAATTAAAATCTTGGAACAAAACATTTACATAGTGCAGCTGTCCAAGTTTGGTCTTCTGCAATATTGTACCATTTGCAGTAAGATTAAGAAATTCTTTTAGGAAATGTTTCTTACTATAAGTCTCCTGTAATCTAACATTTGTTCTGGAAAGTCAGAGAATTATGAACATTTGTTCATTTTTGAAAAGTGTGATATTTATAACTTCAATTCCTACTTAAAACTATGAAAAAGTTCATTATTGTCCTATGATTATTTTTAATGTATGAATACTTGTAAAAAAAAAAAAAAAAATGTTAAAGAGAAATGGAATTTAGATAGTTTAAAATTGGAGTCTGTTCAGAAATGTACACACACACACACACCAAATTATGACATCACACATTATTGTGTACATAATTTATAGCAGATGGAAATACAAATTTTAACTGATAAAAATAAAAAAATGTCTGCTCCTTCAAATTGTATACTATGTGAGATCATAATTTGTTGTAAACATTCCTGAACAGACATCAATTCTGAACTTCTCCCATACTTTTTTTTGTGATTAGAATCAGAAAACAGTAGTGGAAAATTATTCCTGAATGTTTTTATTTAAATAATTCTAATTTACCTGGACAGTGTCAATAAATTGACAAAATAAAGTAAGTTAATTTAGGTTTAGAATATTTTAAATAATGCTAATAATTTTCTTAAATTAATTCTTTCCTCTTAAAATTTACTGATTTTTAGAATTTTCAGAATTTTAATAATTCTTTTTTTAGTGTAATTTGGTCTGTAGTTAGTTAGGATTGATCTACAGGGTTGTCCAACAGCATTTCACAATTAAAGTCACCAGGTATCCTCATTTCTTATGGGGGAGTCTCTGTGGTGTAGTGGTTAACATGCTGGACTGTGACCATAGTAAGCGAGTTCAAACTCCAGTCTTGCTATTATGTTCACTTTCAGACTAATACCCTTGAGAAAAGGTATGAAACCCCCTCATCCCCACCCCTAGTTATGGGTTAAATAACACCACTACTGTTCTTCTACAAGGATGACTTTGGTAACCATGAAGGTTGATATGCCATTAAACAAAGAAAACAAACCCATTCTTTCCAATTCTCTATAACCTGGATCATCTATGTTTTTTAGCTTCTTGCAGTAGCTCTGGTCTTTCAATATAGGTGTGGTGATCAGTTTTCCAAGTTATTGTTTTGGTTTGGTTTATTTTACAGCATATCAACCTTAGTGGGTCATTTAATGCCAACAAAGTTTTGAAATAAATTTATTCTTAATGGATACTCAATTTTTTTTTATAAACACATTTTTCTATTTAACCCATAGATGGGACCCTAACAGGTACTACCACTCCAGGTTGGAGTGGACCTGGGAGCAATGGTGATGAAGGGGTGCTCCACATTCCCTAGACCTCCAGATCTGGTACCTCACAATCAGATAGTCATACCCAGGACAGTCCAAATTTTTATTCAGACTTATTTATTTTTTTACCTTTCTTAGTGAAGTAGTAAGAATTTCTTTGTTTGCTCGGATAATTATATCTTAGGTATACCCAATTTGTTGAAAAGTCCGTGTTTTTACAAAACAAATTTAACCCCCTTTCCGTTTGAAAATTTTTTACCAAAAATCAAGAAATTATCCGATTTTAATGAAATTTTCAGTGTTTATTTAGCAATGAATGAATTTTATAATGCATCAGTTATTTTATTTCAAAACTTTCTTTTTCTATTTTTGGGGCACAATATATTGGTGGCGTTATATGTGATTGATACATTTTCTGCATAAATAAAAAGACAAAAGATCAAAGGTGTGAATAGAAGAAAGAAAAAAAAATTGAATCTGCTCTGGTAGTAAATAAGTACTGAAAATCGGAAAATAAAATGAAAATAAAAACTAAAAATAATTTTTGAAGATTTTTTAATTTTTTTATTCATTTTAATGATTATTTAATTGGTTATTATCTTATAAAAGAAAAAAATATACATCAATATTTGTTCTGTTTAAAAGTGGGGCGTGCTAAATTTCAAATACAGTTTTCAACCGAAAAAATATGGGTGATTGATACTAAAGTAAAGTATTAAAAAATATTACAAAAATATTTTTTAGAATCTAATAATGACATTTTAAACTTAACATCATGCTGCTCATATTTTAAATGAATTTTATATATTAATTTATCATAGCAGAAATACCTAATTAAAGTTTTGAAATAAAGTAACTGATGCATTATAAAATTGATTCATTAGTAAATCAATTCTGAAAATTTCATTAAAATCTAATAATTCCCTGATTTTTGATAAATTTTTTTCAATCGAGAATGTTAAATTTATTTTGTAAACATGGATTTTACGTCATCTTTAAATATCATTTACAGCCATACACGATTGAAATTGACCAAAAAAATCGTTTTAAATGTATTAAAAATTAATTACATTAATTAATTAATTACTTTTTTTTTACTGATGCTCATTATGTTACTACTTTTCAACTTAGACAAAAATTTGACCCGAAATAATCAATTTGATTAATTTTAATTCGTTTTTAAAATGAAAAGCAGCCAAATTTTTGGTAACTGACTAGTGGTTTGAAGGCATTTTTATTGACAAATTTATTGTGACATTTGTTTTGAATTAAAATTTTTTAAAATACTTTAAAAGGATGGGGTAAAATATTTACATTAACTTGTCGATAAAAATCAGGAGGGGGGCTATAAAATATCGCCTTCTTCTCGCATTAATTTGTTCATTTGATTGTCACTTAGAACTGTATCAACTCAACCATTTATTTAATCCATTGGGGTAGATTATTATCATTCTGTTAACCATGACCGGGTACAAGTGTTAAACTATGTTAAGTATTCTATGTTATTTTTGCCTGTAGTCAGGATTGAACCTGCAACTTCCAGTTGATTGTCACTTAGAATTGTATTAACTCAACCTTTATATCTGTTACACCATGTGTCCTACTAAAGATGTGGACAACAGTTTGAAAAATCAGACCATATTACCTTTAGGCACCCCTTTTTGATCTTGATTAAGTTAGGGGTTAGGGTTAAGGGTTAGTTTTAAAATCAATAAAAAAAATCTAAAAATCGTCTTTTAAAACAACCGGATATTGACGGTGTAAATGAAAAACATGTCCCTTCTTAATCGAGATCAAAAAAAAGGTAATATGGTCCAAAGAAATAAATTAAGAAGATTAATTGATGATACAATTGAAATTTGAACTTTATTTTTTAGGTTAGGATATGCTATTTCTTATATATCTGAGAACTCCACATCTAAACATCATTGCTAAATAGTTTTGCTCTTTGTTTTTTGTTTTTTAATATTTTTCTTTTTTGTTTGCCTATTACTAAGCAAAAAAAAAAGAGAAAAAAAGCCGAATTTTGAAGTACCAGGATTTTGTGATATATTTTAAATTAGATTTTTATTTTTTGTTTTTTCTCTCCTACACTATTTACCCGATTGCAAAACTGATATGTTTGAATTTCTGAACTTTGTTATAAGGGATTAAAGAAATAATAAATAAATAGATAAATAGATAAAAGCAGACAAAATATAATAATAAAAAAATGTTGATGTTTAAATTCCGTTCAATGTTATTATTTAAAAAAAAAAAAAAAAGAATGATATTAACTCCTAACATCCTGTTGAGAATTTTCCAAGTCCAGAGTCCCATTCTATAAGGATTTATCAAAAAATGGCTAGAAATGGCCTTTTTATTTAAAGTTACCTGTTATTTCCATTAAATCAAAGACTTCTAAATGTTTAATATTACATTTAAACAAAGGCTATCATTTGGGGTAGATTAGGAAAATGAATGGGACTTCCGGCCGGTGGAATGAAGGTGTTATAGGACACTAACAATTAATATACACACACAATCTGAATTGTAAAATTCAATAATGTGAATATAATTTCACAATTAAACTATACATAATAGTTATATACAAAAAATTGATGTTTCTTATTCACTGTTTGTGAGATATTTCAAGTGAGAAAGAATAAATGATTAAAAACGACTTTGTTTAATTGCAAAATATTGATTTGTAAAAAGTCTAATGCCTTTACCAAAAATTTTATGAAACTGCCAGATTTTTTTTTTTTTTTTTTTTTACTAATTTTTTAGTAAAATTTGATATTGATTTTGAACTATTGTATTTTTGTTATGTAAATAGACTAAAAGAAGAAGATGACTTTTTAATCATTTTTGGATGCTTATTCAACACACAATATTTGATGAACAATTATTCAATGTTTCTCAGGTGATGATAGCATCAAGTCCATCTAATATTTTAATGCTTTTTTTATTTTTAAATTCAACTTCATTAACAAATTATCAACCAAACAGATTTTCTATGATAATAATGTTTATCATTTTTTAAGAATGACAATTTTGTTATGTATTTTCTTTTTTCTGAACAGTTTGATTTTATTTATACATCTCAATGTTTTTTTGTTTTTTTAAATTTTTTATTATAATTATCTTGTAAATTTTTAAAAAAAATTCTTGTGTTCAGGCAAAGCAATTGGATGCTCTTTTTAGTCTTGAGTAAAAAAAAAAAATCTTTTTTATAAAGTCATGAAAAGTTCTAACCTTGCTTATAGTTTACCAAACAAAGAGAAGTTAAATTATTTCTTCTAAGAAAGAAAAGAAAAAACTAATTAATTTCTTTATTATTGTGTCCTACTAAAGATGTGGACAACAGTTTGAAAAATCAGACCATATTACCTTTAGGCACCCCTTTTTGATCTTGATTAAGTTAGGGGTTAGGTTAGGGTTAGTTTTAAAATTAATTAAAAAAATCTAAAAATTGTCTTTTAAAACAACCGGATGTTGACAGTGTAAATGAAAAACATGTCCCTTCTTAATCGAGATCAAAAAGGGGTGCCTAAAGGTAATATGGTCCAAAGAAAGAAATTAAATTAAGATTAATTGATGATACAATTGAAATTTGAACTTTATTTTTTAGGTTAGGATATGCTATTTCTTATCTGAGAGAACTCCACATCTAAACATCATTGCTAAATAGTTTTGCTCTTTTTTGTTTTTGTTTTTAAATAAAAAAAATGGTATTCTTTGGCGGAATTAGTTCATTTCATGCAGTGTCAAAAGGAATTAAAAAGCTTTAGTTTCTCAGAGATGCTGATAGGTACGTGTCCTGCGTCCCTGACGCACAAAAATCTAAAAGGACACAGTAAAATCATATCCATGCATCCGAGTGATTTTCTTTTTTTCTCCCTCACCATTTCAAGCTAACTGTAAATGCATTTCAATAGTTTCTTAGAAATGAATTATACAGGATAGGATACAAGGTAGAGTTAGACGGCTTTAATTGTTTCCACAGATCATAAATAAAAACCCTACAATCTATTAAGAAACTTTAGTTGGGACTCATATAAATTTTCCCAGGGACTCATTCAAAGCAAATATGTGCATCCCAGGATGCACTAAATCAAACGGCCATCAGCATCACTGCTTTATAAACCTTTACAGTATAAAGTTCTGGAAAGGAATTCTTTTTTCCACTTAAGATATGATTCCATGTTTTTTACTTTCTAAGTGACTAGAGAATACAAATATAAAGAATACAATGAATAGATAGGATGTTTTAGGTGTTGGTAGAGAGTTCACCTAGGAAACTCGAGGTTCCAGGTTTGATACCAGCGCATGAGTAGCACAGGTATCTGTGTGGTAAAGTGAGGAGCTGATGGTAGGTGTGGCGCACCGCCTCAGACGCTAAAACAATCTCCTTGGTCTAGCGCTAGTGAAAAGGGGATAGACTCCCTCACTGTCTGGCTGATACTGACATTAGGCCACCCCGCTGACTTTACTTACTTTTATTTAGCATTAAACAGTTTTATATTGATTTATAATAGTCAATTTAACATTTATCATCATCATCATCATCAGGTTTTGGTCATTTTAACTCCTGAATTCTCTACCCTTCCTAATGTTGCATACCCTTCTTCACTTCACTTCTTGTCGTATTTTCTATTCTGGCCGGCTGCTATTCTGATCGTCTATCTTGACTTGGTTTGGTCTCTTCTAAGGTCTGGACTTTCTTGGGGACTTGGGTCTGGTTTCTGTTAGGGATTTCTCCTTATCAGAAGCCCTGTGTCATTGTTAGTTTTTAGATAATAAACACAAGACTTCGATTTACATTTTGATCTTATTTTATTGTTAAATCCCCAAACCAGACATCTGCGCAGGGGAGACTTACAACCTACGAGCTCGGCTCCTACCTTCTAACTGACTGAGACTTACTTATCCTTAAACCGGAAGACAGGGTCTTCTATGCCTTCTGGTTCTCACGATTTATCCCAGGAAGGCAAGGTGAGAGTGAGGTCAAGCGCCGTCACTCACTCTCAAGGCCATCAGCTGCACTAATCGCCATTATGTTTCTATACTACCTTATAAGTATTAGGGATCTAATAATTATGTAACACTAAAGTGATCATCTTAAAACTTTTCTTTTAATAATGACAATAGTTTATCTAAACTTTAGACAATAGTCCATTATTTCTAGAATTATCTACAAGAATGTAAAAATTTGATGTTTTAGTTTTATGTCTGTTAAAATATCAGATTATTTTCAAATCATTTTTTTTTTTTTGAATGGGATTTTATTCATTCATATTGCATTGAGTGAAAAAAAATATTTTTTTTTATTTTTATTTTTATTTTGAACATTTTCTAAATATTTGAATTTAGTTAAAACATCTTTCTGGAAATATTTTATTCAGAGTATTGAATAGTTAAAAAAAAAAAATCTTCACTTTATTTGAAATGTTTGTTGGAAAGAGGCTAAAAGTTTCTTCAGTCGAACAAGAAACCAATTTCATTTGATTGTTTCAAATCTGAAATTTGTCTGACTGAAAGACTGGTTACTCTTTATATATATATATATATATATATATATATATATATATATATATATATATAATAAGATTTTTTTTTAAGGCAAAATAATGCAAATTTATGTTGGAAAACATTTATTTAAATTTTTTTTTTTTTTTTTTTTTTTTTAAAAAAAAAAAAAAAATTTAAATAAATATGTTTTCCAACATAAATTTGCATTATTTTGCCTTAAAAAAAAATCTATATATATATATAAAATGTTGGTTGGATCAATCTTAAAGATAGTGTGACCCCCCATGAAAAAAGTTACCTAATCTACAAATTCGAATGCAAATGTGATGTTTGCTACATTGGGCGCACTAACCCAAACATTGGAGGTCAGAATAAACCAACACATTCCATCTTATATCCGTAACAATAACTTTGGCCGCTCTTCTCCACCAAGCAATCCATATTCACCTTCCACCATTGGGTGACACCTGTTGGACAATCCTGATTGTGCTGCAGCATATAAACCTGCAATATATATATATATATATATATATATATATAAGAAGATCATATCAAATAGACCTTATATGTAATTCTTGTCCATTAGAAAATCAGATTTGAAGAAACAAAGGTAACCGAAATAAATCTATTTCTATATATATATATATATATATATATATATATATATATATATATATATATATATATAAATGTGTGTGTATGGTCAAAAACATCATCACATATATCTACATAAATCATGTTGACCTTTGACATAATTGAACCTTATTTAACATTTTATGTATTATATTTGGTGTGTACATTCGTTAAGCCAAACTGTTGAATATATTACATTGTTCTATTGCAAGATGTACAAAGGAATTTTTATACAAAATATCACTTAGATTTGCTTAGGATTAGAAAAAGGCTGATAGAATTATTATTATTTTTGATAAAATTGAATTTTCCAAACATTTGACTTAATAAACGTATTTGCTTTAATTTCACACAAAATTAAGTGATAAATGTCTATAAAAAGTCAATTTCTATTTTGAGACTGCAGGTAGTATAAATCTTTTTTTTTTCTTTTCTCTTTGCATAATTTCATTAATTTCAACAAAGTGGTGTATCTAAATAGGCCTAATTATTTTTAGTGAGCATTTATAATTTATTTATGTATTGAAATCAGTTAGTCTACTGTTGGTTTTAATAACAGCAGCTAACTAAGCACCACTCAAGCAGTGTCCAAGACAGTTGGTATAAATAGGAATCAAGAATGATCCATTCATGAATCTGGGTGATTCCATTCCCTGAGTTCTGATTGGCTGCTTGACTGCTTGATTTGAATGACATTGTGGAGTCTTATATATACTCTGTCATTTTGCAGTGGACTTTGTAGCATTCGGGTTTGTATTTGAGTTACAACCGTTTGTTGCCTTGTCTTCCCAGTTCGACAGTAATTGGAACTTTAATTATTCTTCATTATGTAAGTAAATCTCCAATAGAAAACCAATAATATTTGCATTAGTAGTTGGGATTTTACTTTTTTTTCTGTAGTGTTTAATTATGTGATTATGTCAAGAATTTAGAATCTTTTTCTTTTTCTTTTTCTAACATGCAAGGTTCATTTGAATGTGTGTATGTTTTTTTGTTGTTTTTTTTTTTTTAAACTTCCAATCCAATATTTATATCTTGGATGCATGCAAATATCACTTTTTGTGCCAACTGTTAAATATATTATCAACATGACTATCTGATAAATAAGATCTCTAATTCCTTTCTGTAATGGCTGTGTAAAAGATATTCCTTCATGTTGGGTTTGATTGGACATTCAGTTTACTGTAATTAATTCTATGCAAGTTTCAGATTTTGCAGATTGAACTTCTTATAAATTCTGGTCTTAATGTCCATATATTTTGCTGAATGCCATCATTTTCAACCAATGAAGCCATTTAAGAATTTCTTGTAGATGTAAAACAATTTGCCTAATGAACATCTAATCCTCCTCTTCTACTCCAGGGATTCTCAAACTTTTAAGTCCGTAGACCCCTACAAAAATTTGATTGACCTATCATAGACCCCCTCCTTATATACCCCAGTCCACCTTGCAGTTGTTTTGTTGCAACCAATTATGTAATTAATGAATTCAGCACAAACGTTTATGTAAAACTTAATTGTAAAATAACCATAAAATAAACAGTAAAGTAAGCATAACATATTAAAAAAAAGATCTGCAAATATTTAATACTAACTTAAAAACTTACAAAGGAAGCACATTTCCTGATGTGATGGGTGAAGCTGATGACTTTTGTTAAGTTCAGGAATATTGGGCTTAAACTTTTGAAAATATATCAACATGAGCATATTCTCCAGGATTCTTGCAGAATTAATTTTTATCTAATTACTAAGAAGGCTTAGTAATTTCCATAGACCCTTTGTAGACCCCCAAATACTTACAGACCCCCTGAGTTGTTGTATAGACCTCAGAGGGTTTGCATAGACCAATTTCAGAAACCTTGTTCTACACAATAACTTGTAGCCGATATGATGCACAAGAACCTGTAATTGGCGATGAAGATAGTGTATCACTAACGACCACTCTGTATACATTCAAAAGATTTATCTTACGATTAGAAGGAAGAGAGTCGATATTCATTGAGAAAATTGTGTCATATATCCAAACTTTTTTATTTAAAAAAAAAAAAAAATGTTTTACCCTCTCTCTTGCAACAATCTGTTTTGGTCATTTTGAGCATATAATTATATGAATATTATTTTATAGAGTATCAACCACATTCAAGAATTTCACCAGATATTGTTTTGCAAAGCTAATTATTTAAAATTTTCATTTTGAATTATTTTTACTTTAGAAATTGTTATTGCTTGCAAAAATGCAGAGAGGTTCTAAAAATTGTTTCATTTAATTTAAGAAAAAAAGAAAAAATGATTTTATATAAATCTGATATTTTAACATTACTTGACTTTGTCCAGATATCTATTGTTTGGATTCTTAGGTTGAAAATTCATTCATCTTTAAAAATTACTTAGAAATTTCTTAATGTAAATCTATTTCTTTGTTTAATTCATGTTTGGATATTTATTCTTTACTAATTTTACAATATTTTAATAACTCTAATCAAGATTAGTATTATAAGTAATTTCTTTTTACTTACCAGTTTGATTTTATTATGTATTCATATAGACAGTTCTCTTTTTTTTTTTTTTGTCCCTTGCCTACTGTAATCAATCTTAGAGACTGCAGATAGTATAAATCTACTTGACTTTTATACCAAACATGGCCGGTACTAGAGTCCCTGGGCTCCCACTCTATTACATGTCAATTTTCATAAAGTAGTATTCATATAAAATATATGAAACCTGCTCCTTTTGGACCCCTCCCCTTTCCGGTACATGCCAGTCCTGATTTCTGAGTACTATTCTTCTCATTTAATTTATTTCATTTAGATGTTCTTTAACTTTTCATGCAAATGTGAAAATGAGTTTGAATAAATTAAAAGCCATTGATCCTCCATTGCCTGAAAACAACATGAATAAATGTTATTAAAATATTTGAAATGGAAACAATCTTTTATATAAAATGACACAAAACTTGTGTAACTATGTATTATATAATGTATATATGAATCTGGTAATTATTACATCATTTTTTTAATAGATAAAATTATATGTAAACTTTAGAATTGTTCATAGCTGATACAAAGATGATAAAATAATAAATATGTTTTTACCTATTGTTTTTCTTTAAGGTTAAGTTATATTGTAAGATTCACAAGTTCATATTTATTCTTTTTTTTTTTTTTAAAATAGAAAATAGTAATTAATTAATGTTTTTTGTTTTTATGATTAACTCAAACTATATCTTATTTCTCATTTTTATAAAGAAAAAGTGGTTATTTCCTATAAGTCTACATAAACAAAGGGAACCACTCTTGACTGATAAATTATTTATTGATCTACTAGGAAAAAAGAAGACGGGTTTAGGGTTAGTTTAATGGGAAAATAAATGAATAATTATCAGTCAAGAGTTGTTCCCCTTTGTTTGTTAGATTTATAGGAAATAACCGAAATTTTTTTTATTTAATTGATAATATTTTGAGACTTATAATCCACAAAATGTGAATAAGCTAAACAGTATTTTGTCTTAACTCTACAATCTCAGATGTGTTTATAACCATTTTATGACTTATTGTGATCGTTTTTTTTCTTTTCTGTTTTTTTTCTTTTTCTGTTAATACCATTTCTTGTATTTTTGAGGATTTTGTGTTGTTTTTCATAAGTGCATTTAAGTTAAAATAGTTAAATTATAGTTAACTGTTTTATGATCATTTGATTTTTTTTTTAAATTTATAATTAGCCTGCACAAAAAATATAGAATTATTTCCTTTTAATAGAAATGATTAAGTTAAAAAATGTTTTTTCCTTTACCAATTATTATTACTCACATTTTTCTGCATTTCTGGCATCAGTGGTTTAATGTTATTTTATTTTAATATCAAGATTATTTTTTTCTGAATAAGTTATATTGTTAAGACCCACATGTCCATATTTCTTTTCTTTTTCTTATTATTATTAGTAGTAAACAAGAAAATAGTAATAAATTAAAAATATGAGTTTTTTTTTATTAATTAAAAAATTTAATAGCAATGTCTCTTAGATACATGTGATATTTGAATTTGTTTGGACAAACATCCTAATTCATGTGTGTATATGTTCATTATTTTTTTTACATTTTTTAAATAAATAAAAATATTTTGATTAAGTTCTCTTTTCTCTTTTTTCTTTTCTATGGTGGGCGGATGTGACAATTTGTTTTCTTTTTTTCTTTTTTCTTTTCATGCTGAGTAAAGTAAATATAATGTACAACTAAGGGAGGTAACCCCCATTCACAACGATTTGATGAAATGTATGTATTTTGGTGTTGTTGAATTTTTTTGAGATAAAGGGTAGATAATTATGATTTTTACCCCAATATACTACCAAATTATATCCTCCAAATTTTCAGTCTACAAGCTAAAACCCTTTTATTATTGAATATTATTGAATGCTATACAAGAATATCAAAATTATATGGATTACTCAAAACTTGTAAACCAAATATATCAATATAATCTATTATTATATTAAGAATAAGAGCCATACCTAAGATTCAGATTCATTTCCTATGAATAATCAAACCAACAAATATTTAAGACAATCCCATCAACATGAAAAATAAAATCAGGACTAGACTTGATATCAATTCCTAAAAAACTTTTGTGAAGAAAAAACCCAAAACAAAACATTAAAAAATGATAAATTAGAACTAAAAATATTCAAACAAAAATGATAACATTTCTATTCACTTGAAAAGAAAACAACAGAAATATTAATAAGATTCTATTTTTAGTGACCTTAGAATTTGTAGCCCCCAATATATGGAGATAAAGAATAAGAATACATCTAAAACATTTCAGACGATGTGACCTCCAGCTTATTCAGGTATTTATTGTCAGACTCAGGAGCCTTCTCGAACTCAGGAACTTTCTTGTAATCGTTTAGCAGAATGAGAACAGGATATCCCCGTGGATTGAATAAAGGTTTGGGTTCAAAGTTCCGTCATAGCTCCCGATTATGACAAGTTAGAAAAGAAGGTTCCGAGTTCAAGAAGGCTTCAGAGTCCAAGAAGAAATACCTGAAGAAGGCTGGAGGGCACATCGGCCAAAATGTTGTACAGATAACAATAAAGATGAGGACAATAGTCCGAATAATCCAAATAATACTAATTATCAAGCCTCATTTAAAAAATTCTGATAAATAACATCTAAAAC
Organism: Doryteuthis pealeii; assembly: GCA_023376005.1. Classification (NCBI taxonomy): domain Eukaryota; kingdom Metazoa; phylum Mollusca; class Cephalopoda; order Myopsida; family Loliginidae; genus Doryteuthis; species Doryteuthis pealeii. The sequence continues at coordinate 22,146,127 of CM042148.1, forward strand.
ACCTTTTAAACTGTTTCACTACCCTGTTTCTTTAATACTGAATACTGAAATAAAAGTACAAAATCAAAAACAAAATGGCAGACATTTAATATTACTGTTGTTTTGTAGCTAAGCATTTGTGGAACTGCAAACCTGCTTTGAATCTCATTCTCTTGACAGCCATCTTATTTATACCGTATTGTCTACACAAAATGACGTGATTGGTTGATATCACCACACCTCCTGGAAAGGAGAGGTTTTACACCCGCCGTTGACCTTTTGCTTCTTCTTACTATGCGGGAAGGAAATCTAGATTGGATTTCATCTCCACTGGAATCGTTGTGAATTATATTCTTCCACTTCCCTTTGCATGGACTCCCTGGATCCATTTCAACAGAGTGCTCTTCTTACCTCATTTCTTTATCCATATCCCATCCGTCTCCTCTATTCTGCTTCTTAGCCCTTATCAGCTGGGGCTTTAGAATACACTGACTGCACCTCTGCAGAAGATAAGACTCCACCCCCACCCCAATGGGGTCACCTGTTAGCTTGGGTGGTGACCCATGATGCTTAAGGATGGAATCCTGGTGGATGAGCAGTCCATGACATGCAAAACTCCACTTTGGCCCTTAGGCTAGATGGGCGGTCAGAGAGGCTCCCTCCAATCAATCAGCTGGCCATGTCAAGCCCTAGCACCTATAGGATTGCCCCAATGGCAAGCCCCAACCCTTTTTATCATATATGTGCTAGAAGGCTGTGTCTGAGGGTCTTCATGTCCTGGGAATTACATTAAACTCTACCTGATGGTGAGGTTCCAGGTCTGAGGAATGTGGAGAATCCCTTCATCACCATTTCTCCCTGGTCCACACTGACCCGGAGTGGTAGTACCTGTTAGGGTCCCATCTATGGGTTAAATAGAAAAATCTGTTTATTTAAAAAATTGAGTATCCATTAAGAATGAATTTATTTCAAAACTTTGTTGGCATTAAATGACCCACTAAGGTTGATATGCTGTAAAATAAACCAAACCAAAACAATAACTTGGAAAACTGATCACCACACCTATATTGAAAGACCAGAGCTACTGCAAGAAGCTAAAAAACATAGATGATCCAGGTTATAGAGAATTGGAAAGAATGGGTTTGTTTTCTTTGTTTAATGGCATATCACCTTCATGGTTACCAAAGTCATCCTTGTAGAAGAACAGTAGTGGTGTTATTTAACCCATAACTAGGGGGGATGAGGGGGTTTCATGCCTTTCTCAAGGATATTAGTCTGAAAGTGAACATAATAGCAAGACTGGAGTTTGAACTCGCTTACTATGGTGTCACAGTCCAGCACGTTAACCACTACACCAGAGAGACTCCCCCAGAAGAAATGAGGATATCTGGTGACTTTAATTGTGAAATGCTGTGGATCAATCCTAACTAACTACAGACCAAACTACACTAAAAAAAAGAATTATTAAAATTCTGAAAATCAGTAAATTTTAAGAGGAAAGAATTAATTAAGAAAATTATTAGCATTATTTAAAATATTTTAAACCTAAATTAACTTACTTTATTTTGTCAATTTATTGACACTGTCCAGGTAAATTAGAATTATTTAAATAAAAACATATTCAGGAATAATTTTCACTACTGTTTTCTGATTCTAATCACAAAAAAAGTATGGGAGAAGTTCAGAATTGATGTCTGTTCAGGAATGTTTACAACAAATTATGATCTCACCTAGTATACAATTTGAAGGAGCAGACATTTTTTTTTTTTATCAGTTAAAATTTGTATTTCCATCTGCTATAAATTATGTACACAATAATGTGTGATGTCATAATTTGTAATAATTTTGTCAATTTATTAACACTGTCCAGGTAAATTAGAATTATTTAAATAATAACATATTCAGGAATAAGGTTGATATACCGTAAAACAAACCAAACCAAACCAAACCTGATTTCAAGTTGATTTTTTGGAATATTTGGTATTCATGTAGAATTGTTTTCGTATTAAGAATGGGGTATAAATCAGAGGAAATTTTATGGTTAATTCCTACTTTGAAGTCCCCACAAAGTTTCAGATCCCTGTCAGTCTTTCATACTACAACGATTGGTGATGCACAGTCACTACCTCCCTTAGGGGCTATTCCATTGTGTTAGAGGGTTTATCAGCAGCGACATGTTGTGTCTAGCTAAGCACTTGTCAAAAAGCAAGCCTGCTTCAAGTGTTACTCTCTCGACAACCATCTTATCTATACTGTCTTGTCTACACATGATGGCTTGTGATTGCTCGATATCACTACAATTACTAAAAAAGTTGACAACAAATTTACAAGATCTTGGTATTCACATTGTGAAAAGCACAAAAGATGATCAAAATAATAAACCCATCTCTATAGAAGGTATATATGAAATATCCTGAAAAATATGCAAAAAAAATACATTGAGAAATATCAAGATCACTTTAATATATATATATATATATATATATATGTTGTATACTGGCATCAAGTTCTATATGTTATATAGCGCCTTCTTCATTACTCTCAATCGTGTACTGGGGTTTTCACTGTACCCAAAGCGATGTATGTTAGTAGTCAGCTACGACCGACTACTGAACTTCAATAACAACAGATACGTGTGTACAAAAGAGGACCTTTATTTTCTTCGGTGTGTGGGTGGTAAAGGCACAGAGCTTACAATGAGTGCACGAGCGGTGGTTGCTGACGGGAGATGTGAAGTGAATCTGACTGCTGTCGGCTTGCCCTCTTTGACGACACGCCTACACATCTTTATCTTTTTGATCTGATAACGGACCTTTGTTAAATATTTCTTTATCTTCACCCTGCTTCCTTGACCGGAAACCATCTCTTCCGCTTTCTCTTACTTTTTAAATATATATTTTTTATCTTTCTCTTTGTCCCTCAGCCGGAAGTTCCATCTTCCGGGCGAGGACAATACAACATATATATATATATATATATATATATAAGGTTTTGGATGGTTTTTTATTTTTTTTTAGAAGCATTGTTGAATAAAATATATATTATTATATATTGCTTGAAGGCAATTACAATGAGTATATCGTATAAAATTCGATAATTATAGAAAATAATCATGACAAGCGAACTCGGCAAATAATGTTCGATGCATAGAACATCGTACAGCCTGTTTCGACTTTATTAAGTCTCATCAGCAATGTATACTAACAATATATATATATATATATATATATATATATATCAATGTGTATGGTTGGCACTATTATATTGAAGAAGCGGTAGTAATCCAATGTAAAGTGTTATTAGAAGAGTGCTCAATATCTGTGATAGAGCGTTAATAGATAAATAAATAAATAAATGTTTTAGTTTATATTTATTTGCTTTGGAACAATTTTGCTACCATTGCTTTCTTGCTATGTGGCAACGAAATTGTTTTTCTTTCGTTGCCTGATGACTGCTACACAGCAAGAAACCAATGGTAGCAAAATAAACTAAACTAAAACATTCATTCATTTATTTATTTATTCATTTATCTATCTATCTATCTATATATATATATATATATATAAACTGCAGGGATTTGAAAATGGATAACTTCAATGCTCTCTTAAACCATAGAAATAAAAACTATAATTTTTATCTATCACCCCCCAAAAAAAAATAGTCCCCCCCCCCCAAATTAAACCATCAGACTCCCGACTAATTTCAGAATATCAAACAAACATCAACTCGGATTCTTTCGTCTTTCTCCAATTTTATTCAAATTAATAGAAATGAAATAAATTAAAGCAGACTGAAAAATATTTTTTAAATAAGAGTTATCTCCCCTTGAATAATTGCATTTTTTTTTTGAGAAGTGGAAGGGTTGGTGATAAGTGCATTTGCATAGGATAGTATAACATCTGCATAGCATGGGTTTTAACCAATCAGGATCCAGTTTGGGGTAACAAGATAGCAGAAGCTGACTATGTAAGCTCAGTGCTTAGCAAACCTAAAGGATGAAAGACAGGAATAGTTGCCCTGTGATTCAAAGATAGAAGAAGCTAACATATTATTTTTTTCAATAATAATATTTAGTTATATATTATAGTAATTAATAATGAATCATAGAAAATATTCTTCATTAATAAAATTTAGTTATATTTTATATTTTATATTCTCTCTCTCTCTCTTCTCTCTCTCTCTCTCTCTCTCTCTCTCTCTCTCTCTCTCTCTCTCTCATATATATATATATGTTGAAGGATAATAAATAAAGGAAAGAAAATGTTGAATGGATAAAAATAGTTTAATGAAATGCCAACACATGTTTTGGCCGAGAGTTTGTCCATGTACACATTGTATTCTATTTATCATTATTTTAAATATGAAATAAAATAATAATATAGAAAAAATAAAATATTTAAGTATACAAAGAAAATGTCTTTTTCAGGGAGCAATTTTGATATTTGAAGTAAAGATGGTTAAAATACAGAGAATTTCGAAGTGTTTGAAAAAAGAATTTGTGAAAAATTTTTGAGACTTTGCGGTTGGAGAAATAAAGAAATATTTGGTGACACTTATGGTTTGAGAATAAAGAATATTTAGTGATGAGTGACATTTGGAAAAAAAAGGGAAATTTTAAATTTTCGTTAATAATATTATTGACTTGAGCAAGAAAGTTGAAGTAGAAAGTTGAGTTTATGTTGTTATTATATAATTAAATTTATTTATTAATTTAATGAATATTTGAATAATTATTGTTGGGTTTGAGAAGATGTGTGTACGTGTATTCATTTTGGTAATTTATTCATTTATTTATTTTTAATATAATCTTAGTGATCATTGTTGTTTATTTATTTATTATATAATTATATTTGTTTATTAATTTAATGAATTTTTGAATTAGTATTGTTTGGTTTGATAAGATGAGCATATGTGTATTCATTTTGGTAATTTATTTATTTATTTGTTTTCGATTTAATCTTAGTGATCATTGTTAAGATTTACTGTATCTTAATAAATTAAGTGTGTTAGTATTTTTCCGTTAGGGGTAAGAAGAAATCTGGAAATATAAAGAGACTTGCTGTCACATGTTCTTCAGTGAGCCAATAGCTTAGGCAGGTGTAGAAAATTTTAGTGGGGGAAGTTGATGATAATGATGATGATGGTTTATCAATAAAAATAAAATAATCAAATTTGATTTAATATAAGTTGGAGATGTTTATCTCTTAACATCCTATACAGCCTCATTCCGCCGGCCAGTCACATTTGTTTTCCTAATCCATCCCAAATAATAGCCTTTGTTTAAATATAATATTAAACATATTTAGCAGTCTTTGATTTATAGGAAATAACAGTTAACTTTAAATGAGAGGCCATTTTTAGCCATTTTTTTTATAAATCCTTAGAGGAATGGGACTCTGGACTTGGAAATTTCTCAACAGGATTTTAAGAGTTATAGTTATAGAGAAAAGGAAATTAGAGATATAAAAAGCATGTGAAAGTGTTTTGTCTTAATGTTGTTGAGAGGTGATTTGGATTTGAATTTTTAGTTTAAATCTTTAAATTTTGATATTGTATATTGAAGTCTTTTAAGATAATTTTAGCAAGAAAAGGGGATATTCTATAAAAGCCTGGTCTTTGAGTAGTGGTATTAAGAAGAGAAATGGTAGATGACTCAACCATACAACATTTGTTTCGATCATGGACAAAAGCGATCATCGAAGAGTTTTGCAGATTGAAATTGTGATTTGTTAATAAGTTGTATGTTACAAGAGAATTAGAGGTATTTTCAAATTTTAGGTCTTTAAAAATTTCATACATACGTTTTTTTTTTAATTTCTGGAAGTTTTGCCGATGTAGACCTTATCACAGAGTTGACAATATATTTTGTAAACACCGGCATCAGAAGTGAATTCACGTTTTTGTTATGTTTTTAATGTACAGATGAAATTATATGGAATAGGAATGATAAATGCAAGGCAAGGTTATTGGAAAATTAACAAAGGATTTATTAAAAGAGTAGAAAATGCTTTCTAACTCACAGACAACTTAACCAGAAACTGAGAACGCTGAGCGTTCCAACATTCAAAAATGTCAACAAAAACAAAAGGGAAGCAACTCTATTTTTGTTCAAGTCTACTTAGATGTACCTAACAATTTTGTTGTGGTATGTCTTAATAAATGTCTAATTTTTTGGCTTGTGCGGGTGATGGTGTTAATGCCTTGATGATTTTCAATTAGGGAAGTTATAGGGCTTTGAGGTCATGTAATGTTCTTAGTTGTGGAGATATTATTAAAGTTTGTTGAGCTTGTAGAATGTTGTTTATTTTTGTTAGCTCTTAATTTGGAAGCAGGATATTGTAAGTTAGTGAAAGATTTATTAATGTGTTTGTATTCCTCATTTAGAAAGTTAGGTGATCAGATTCTTAGGGCTCTGAGGAAAACTCCTATGAGAATGCCATTTTTTTTTGTTTTATTGCTATGGTTAGAATAAAAATGTATGTAGTCATTTTTACTCTTTGTTTTGTGGTGGACTTTGAATGTTAGTTTGTTATTATTTATTAATAAGACGTCTAGGAAAAGTTGGGAGTTGTTTTTTTCTAGTTCATACGTGAAGTTTATGGTGGGTTCAGCTTGTTTTAATTTTTGAGTAATATGGTGTATATTGTATTTATTAGGGTAAATTATTAGAATATTATCAATGTATCTAAAGTAATGTATATCATTAGGTAGCATATATTTAAAAGGTTTGGTTTCTAGGAGTTCTATGAACAAGCAGGCTAATACACCACTCAATGGTGAACCCATAGGGAGGCCAAATTTTTGTTGGTAGAATTAGTTATTATACTTAAAGACACAATGGTTTGTGCATAATTCAATTATTTTTGTTTATTTTGGGAATATTCTACCTACAGGATACCTGTAGGTAGAAATAGATCTATAACTGCAAAATGACCAATTTTTAAGCCTTTTTCTTTACCAATTAACACACACACACACACACACATATATATATATATATATATATATATATATCATAGAAATTCTATTGAAAATGACTGACAAGAATTTAGTGTTTAGATTTTTATTCGGTTTTTCATGTTGAAAAGAAACGTTGCAAATGTGGATGTAGGCATTTTAAAAATTGAGTCTCTGTTTGTATCGTCTGAGTATGGGTACTTTCGACCATCTTCAGCTATTGTCAAGGAAAAGACCCTTGAAAGTATTTCTACTCAAACTGCACAGAGACTTTAGACAGTTTTAAAACTACCTATTGTAAAGTTTTTAAGGGCCATCCTTGGCCAGTTGAAAAAGGCTTAAAGAAAGTCCTATGTTATGGAATCCTTTGGTGATCCTTTGGTAAGCGTATAAGTCCTATCCCGCGTATTGGTAAAGGTCCAGTGATTTAATCCTATGTCCGTCGTCCAAGAATGCTGCAGTAATTATGACCAGTAGGTTGGGTTAAGTATTGTATCAGCCTCAGAGTACTGCCAGTGATTGGCCAAGGAATAGATCACATGATCTCGCCTAGTCTATAAGTATGGGTGAGGATCTAGCACACACCTTATATATTAAAAATCTCAACACCTACAACCACAGTTATGATATCTCATTCTCCAACATGAAAAGCTGAACAAAAAGCGAAACATTTGTAATTCTCTTACCTCAGATTTTTTGGGCAAAACTTCTTCTGGACCCCCAAAAAGGTACAGTTGTGTTGAGAAGTCCACAGATTCCTAATGTTGCATAGGGCCAAATTCGAGTTGTGGTAGTAGTTGTTAGTAGTAGTGATATTCGTTAGTTCAGAAACAACATACGCAAGTTGTATAGTCACAAAGGGGTTGTTAATTCCTTTCTAGGCTCATGGGTTCTTTTTCAGAGAGAGAGAGAGACAGAGAGGGTAAGGTCAAATTATTCTATCATAAATCATGTTTGGTACTACTATGCGAAACTTATACAGAAAAACTAGGGACGCCCCGTCTGTCCCTTACAAAGGCTCAGCCGAAAAAAACAATTTTTTTTTCTGTTTTTCGTCCTAGGGTTGGAGGGTCACCCACATCTGCATCCGGTCAAAAACTGGAACTTCCGTTTTTATTTTTAAATCTAGTTCTGGGGTCATTTGTTGGTCAATTACTAGCACCCTGTTGAGAATTTACCCTTCTAAACTTTAACCTTTGTTCTTATTTCTTTTTCTTCTCTTTCTCCAGAAATCTGAATACCGTTTTATTTTCAATCCCCAAATTCCCCGTAGACAATAATAATTACGCTACACCTAATGTAATTAAGAAAGTGTTGCATGTTGTTCTCTTTCATTGTGTCATTGTTTTTGGATGTGCTAAATTAATCATTGGACCATATTACCTTTAGGCACCCCTTTTTGATCTCGATTAAGAAAGGACATGTTTTTCATTTACACCGTCAATATCCGGTTGTTTGTTAGGGGTAAGCGTTAGGGGTTAGTTTTATAATTTAAAAAAACAAACTAAAAATCGTCTGTTAAAACAATCGGATATTGACGGTGTAAATGAAAAACATGTTCTTTGTTAATTGAGATCAAAATGGGGTGCCTAAAGGTCATATGGTCCTAATCATTGGCTAATTAGGCTAAAAAAATAGTTAAGTTGAAATTGGGAAGGAATTTCAGGTGGAAATAGTTTTATTGTTGCTCGAGTCTAACAATGGGTGAATGTAGTTTCATTTCAACAACTAACATCTATTCAGAAAATAGCATAGCTCACATGACCTTCAGAAACATTTTTTCACGCTCAGTGTTGCCGAGGCATGGAATAAACTGCCTGCATCCATTGTTGGTTGCCGAAACACTGCATCTTTCAAAGCCTTCATGCTTCCTGTAATCCGCCAACACTATACCTGGTACCGCCCTCCACACACATATGCATGCATGCGCACACATACATGCATATTATTACTGTACACTATTCCTGTTCCTGACACTAATACATTATTCTGTGTACTAGACATGAGACTTTGATGAGTTGTGGTGCACCTGAGCACTGTACTCATGTATATTATTACTGTATGCTATTCATGTTCCTGACACTAATACATTATTCTGTGTACTAGACATGAGACTTTGATGAGTTGTGGTACACCTGAGCACTGTACACATACATGTATATTATCACTGTACACTGTTCATGTTCCTGACACTAATACATTATTCTGTGTACAAGACATGAGACTTTGATGAGTTGTGGTGCACCTGAGCACTGTACACATACATGTATATTATCACTGTACACTGTTCATGTTCCTGACACTAATACATTATTCTGTGTACTAGACATGAGACTTTGATGAGTTGTGGTGCACCTGAGCACTGTACTCATAGATGTATATTATTACTGTATGCTATTCATGTTCCTGTCTGTATACTAGACACTTTGATGAGTTGTTGAGCACTGTACACATACATGTATATTATTACTGTACACTGTTCATGTTCCTGACACTAATACATTATTCTGTGTACTAGACATGAGACTTTGATGATGTGAGCACTGCATGTATATTATCACTGTACATTGTTCATGTTCCTGACACTAATACATTATTCTGTGTACTAGACATGAGACTGTGGTGCACCTGAGCACTGTGTATATTATTACTGTATGCTATTCATGTTCCTGACACTAATACATTATTCTGTGTACTAGACATGAGACTTTGATGAGTTGTGGTGCACCTGAGCACTGTACACATACATGTATATTATTACTGTATGCTATTCATGTTCCTGACACTAATACATTATTCTGTGTACTAGACATGAGACTTTGATGAGTTGTGAGGCACCTGAGCACTGTACACATACATGTATATTATTACTGTACGCTGTTCATGTTCCTGACACTAATACATTATTCTGTGTACTAGACATGAGACTTTGATGAGTTGTGGAACACCTGAGCACTGTACACATACATGTATATTATCACTGTACACTGTTCATGTTCCTGACACTAATACATTATTCTGTGTACTAGACATGAGACTTTGATGAGTTGTGGTGCACCTGAGCACTGTACACATACATGTATATTATCACTGTATGCTATTCATGTTCCTGACACTAATACATTATTCTGTGTACTAGACATGAGACTTTGATGAGTTGTGGTACACCTGAGCACTGTACACATACATGTATATTATCACTGTACACTGTTCATGTTCCTGACACTAATACATTATTCTGTGTACTAGACATGAGACTTTGATGAGTTGTGGTACCCCTGAGCACTGTACACATACATGTATATTATTACTGTATGCTATTCATGTTCCTGACACTAATACATTATTCTGTGTACAAGACATGAGACTTTGATTTGTGGTGCACCTGAGCACTGTACACAATAAATTTCATTATTATTATTTATTAGATAGCTCAATTTGGCACCAAATTACAAAGTTAATGTTATTCTACAAGAGTCCCTTTTTTAAAAATTTTTTTAGATGGAATGTATTTTGGATATCCTTGAATTTTGTATCAATAGCTTTTATGTTTCTCTTCAATAAGAATAGAATTTCAATTTGTGTGAAAGGGGGTTACTACATCTGATAGAAGGGACCAGGTTAGCTCAGTCGGTAGAGCGTTCGGCTAGAAGCCATATGGTTGCTAATTCGATACCGGCCCTGGCCAACTCAGCGTATGAGTAGCACAGGGATCTGTGTGGTAAAGTAAGGAACTGATGGTAGATGTGGCGCCCCACTTCAGACGCAAAAACAATCTCTTTGGTCTAGCGCTAGTGAAAAGGGGATAGACTCCCTCGCTGATTGGCTGATACCGACTTTAGGCCACCCCGACGACTTTACTTACTTACTTACTTTACATCTGATAGATGAATTGCATACATGGAAAACCAGAAGTTCCTTGAAGGTTCCTGATTATGACATGAAGGCTCCAGAGTTTGACAAGAAAGTTCTCAGAGTCTGACAAGAAACACCTGAAGAGGGCTGGAGGGTACATTGGCCGAAACATTGTGTAGATAACAATTGTCCGAATAATCCAAATAATCCAAATTATCAAGCCTCATCACAAAAAATCCAGAGAAATAGTGTAGATAACAATAAAGATGAGGACAATAGTCCAAATAATCTAAATAATCCAAATTATCAAGCCTCATCTTAAAAACTCAGAGAAATAGTGTAGATAACAATAAAGATGAGGACAATAGTCTGAATAATCCAAATAATCCAAACCTAGAGTTAATTCTAAGTTTGATTTCCTATTTACCTGGTGCTAATTATTTTATTTTTCTTCAACAACATTTACCTTTTTGTTAATTAAAAAAACAACAAAATTCAGACTAATGTACCAATTATGCGTAGCACAGATTGGAAAATCTGATCTGTGCAATAAATTGGGGGAACTGACGGTAGGTGTGGCACTCCACCTCAGCTGATACTGACAATAGGCCACTCCGCCAACTTTATATTTTTTACACATTGAAGTAAGGTAGTTATAGCATTTTAGGGACCATATGACCTTTAGGCACCCCTTTTTGATCTCGATTCAGAAGGACATGTTTTTTATTTACACCGTCAATATCCAGTTGTTTGTTAACAGATGATTTTTAGAGTTTTTTTTTAAATTATAAAACTAACCCCTAACCCTAACCCTAACATACAACCGGATATTGATGGTGTAAATAAAAAACATGTCCTTCTGAATTAAGATCAATTTAGTCTTAAAATTGTGAATTATTAATTTGGACGATTTAGCTCAGTTGGTAGAGTGTCCGCCTTGGAATCCCAAGGTTCTGAGTTCGATACCGGTCGCTGCCAACTCAGCGTATGAATAGCACAGATTGTATAATCTAATCTGTGCGGTAAAATAGGGAGCTGACGGTAGGTGTGGCGCTCCACCTTAGCAAAAATACTCCCTCTGGTCTAGCGCTAGCAAAAAGGGGATAGACTCCCTTGTATGAGTTGTACAGATTGTATAATCTGATCTGTGCGGTAAAGTGGGGAGCTGACGGTAGGTGTGGCGCTCCACCTTAGCAAAAATACTCCCTCTGGTCTAGCGCTAGCAAAAAGGGGATAGACTCCCCCACTGTCCGTCTGATATTGACAATAGGCCACTCCGCTAATTTTACTTTTTATGTAGGGATATATATATTTATAGATATATTTTTTCTTTTGGTCGACTGTTATAGTGTTAATCGATTATTTTTGGTTGTTGTGACCCTCTTGGTCTTTTCTTTTTTCAATTTTTTACCCCAGGTGAAGTTTGGTAGTATATTTTTACTAACAAATTATTTGCCTGTTTATTTTTTTTTTACTGCAAGGGTTTACTAATAGGATTAGTATATATATAAAAGGGTTTTATAATTTGCTTGAAGCATTGTGTATATATTGGTTTGTTGGTTGGTTTTGAAGGCTGTCACAATGCGAGTGTAAAGAAAAAAGAAGGTAACTATGATGTTTTTTGTTAACCTGTCATTTATTTCTCAATATTTCGGGAAGAAATTCCCATCCTCAGAAGAATACTGGAACTGAAGTTGTCCAGAGTTTGGAAGACCCAAGACAGAACGAATCTAGCAGCCACTAGGACAACTTCAGTTCCAGTATTCTTCTGAGGATGGGAATTTCTTCCCGAAATATTGAGAAATAAATGACAGGTTAACAAAAAACGTCATAGTTACCTTCTTTTTTCTTTACACTCGCATTGTGACAGCCTTCAAAACCAACCAACAAACTAGTATATATATATATATATATATATATATACATACTAGACTAAACGTAACCCATTGGGTCACACATTCAGCTTTGGGTAGATAACTGAGATTAGGGAAAAGGGAGTTAGCAAAGCAAATAGAATTTAAAAAAAAACAATATGGACGGGCGAAACCTTAAAATCATTCAAGAGATACATAGAGGGGCAGAAAGAGATAGACAGAGAGTAAAGTAAGAGATTGGTCGGTTTTTGACTTAATTGCAAATTACGACTAATTAGAACCAATTAAAACAGAAACATAACATAATTCAATCCCGTGAGTAAAAATTAGGAAGCAAAAGTTGATTAACTCAGCCTACCAAGCTAGATCCTTGAGAGTTTGATTGTAAAAATATACTACCAAACATAAAATTTTTGAAAAAAGAAAAGACCAAGATATTCGTACCAACAAAAATAATCTATATAGTATTTGGCCAAAAGAAAACAATTTATATGCATATATATGTATATAAGATATATATATATTCATATAACCGCTAGGAGAAGCTAATTTGTAAAAGTGCTCGATACCTAAGTAGAGCCAAGTAATAAGGATATCTACTGAGTCAGACGACCTACTGTTAGTTTCGCATAAAGCTCTTCAGGGCTTAAATCATATATATATATTATATTATATATATATATATATTATATATGTATATATATATATATATATATGTATATATATATATATATATATATGTATATATATATATATATATATATATATATGTATGTATATATATATATATATATATATATATGTATATATATATATATATATATATATATGTATATATATATATATATATATATATATATGTATATGTATATATATATATATATATGTATATGTGTGTGTGTATATATATATATGTATGAGTATAGATAAAAGGATATGAAAACAACACAATATGCTGTTAAAGTGAAAACATTTTATATCATATTCATAGCTAATATTGAACAATATTTCGATTTATAAAAATCATCTTCAGAGTAAAAAACAAGCTCTGCAGATGATTTTTATAAATCGAAATATTGTTCAATATTAGCTATGAATATGATATAAAATATTTTCACTTTAACAGCATATTGTGTTGTTTTCATATCCTTTTATCTATACTCATACCGTCGGATTCATTTCCTTTCTCTTAACTTATATATTATATATACACACACACTCTCTCTCTCTCTCTGAACAGGTTTCACATAGCAGTAGATTTTTCATGTTTCATTGAATTGTTTGACATCTGTAGTCTTAAAGCATTTAATACCTTCATTTTTTGTATTGTGTTAACTTCATTGTCAACTTATGCTTGTTTGGAAGAGGTTTCCACTTATCCCTAGGATTATAGAGAATGCTTAAGACTTGCCCAATTGTCCATTTTAACTTTTTGACATTTGCTATCAAAATTGTATGTGACACATCTTGTATATGAAAGCATATAAGGTTCAGGGTGATGGTCACCCCAATCTGACCTTAGATATTGTCAAACCCTCACTTTGTTCATTTGAAGCAAATATTTAACTGAACATTCCATTACTTTATCAAGAAAGCTTTCATTATTTGTTGTTTTTGACATACACCAATACATATTGTACGTATATTAGATATATCAAAATTATGCCCCAAAACTAAGAACTGGTGATATTTAATGTATATATATATATTATATTATAGGATATAATATCTTATTATAATGGAGATTGTGTGTTTTTCTGTCTGTAACCGAAACTATATTACTAATCGAGTCACAATTCACATAGTTATTTACATCACATTCTCCATGATTTGATTTAAACCTCAATTATTAATAAAATTATCTTACATTATTAATACTGTTGACCATATCTCCATACTAATAACATGCAATTGTATTTATATATACAACAAAATGGCGGTTTGCAGTGTGAATGGGAAGGCTAATTTACATATTAATATTAAAAATTTGATTTTAATAAATATGTGCTTGGTATTATTGATTTTTAATTATTTGGTTTTATCTTAATGAATATTATAAAAAGTCTCGGGAATAAATCTTAAAAGAAATCCATTAACAATATTAACTAATTCTATTATTTACTTAATTACTAATTCTATTCTTTACTCTTTATCCTAATTTAAGTAAATAGTTAAATTATGAAAATTTAGCAATGAAAGACGGGAGTGAAGAAAAAGCAAGTTTTAGTTGTTCCCTCTCTGTTTCAAATCTTTTTATCGGCATCTTATTTAGTTTCATTAGCCTTTTTAAGTTAACATATTTTATTACATTAAAATTTAAATACTTGCACCCGGAGGGTGCATATATTTGCTAGTAAATATAATATAAATATACAGTGATGCTGATAGTTTTTTGATTTAGTTACATCACAATATTCTTATGCTATATACATCCAACATTTGAGTAAGCAATTTTAAATTGTTTTTTTACCCTCGTCCTTTTTTTTTTTTTACAGTAACAAGAAGTTAACTAAAAAGTTTACAAATAAATAAATACCTACGATTTTGTGTAAAATTGATGTGTAAAATATTCAAAATAATTGTTTGATTATTACATGCACGCAACATTTTATTTGAGAGGGACGGGGCTCAGTTTTCATTTCAAAATGTTTTTTTTTTTTTTTTTTTACTCCTTTAATAAATATGAGGATTTGTCTTACTTATGATACAAACCCTCTGACATTGAATTTTTAACTCCCACCCTCTCAGGCAATGTCTTTCAAAATTAATTTTTACGATGACCGGAGGGTGTTTTCTGTTGCTAGTAATAATAATAATAATAACTAGTGGGACCTGTGGAATTTCTACAAAATGAAACAAAAATCAAGAAAAGCTATTTAACCTCATTCCACCCGGCTGGAAGTCACATTCGTTTTAACTAATCAGCCCAAACAATAGCCTTTATTTAAATTTGATATTAAACATATGTATAAATCTTTGATTTAAGGGAAATAATAGGTAACTTTAGATGCAAAGGTCATTTTTAGCCATTTTTTAATATATCTTATAGGAATGCTCTGGACTTAGAAAAATCTCAACAGGATGTTAAGAGTTAAGCCTTAAATGATGATTTGCAATTTCATCTATACATATATAAAGGGCAGTTGTGTGTATGTGTATGTCCGGAGGAAACTTCGAAAATAATACAATTAATAACAAAGTAAATATATATATACATTAAATATCACCAGTTCTTGATTTTTGAGCAAAAATAATGAAGGTTGATTTATATTAGTGAAGACAATTAAAAAATAAAATTTAAATGATAATAGCATAGATTTTTTTTTTTTGCATTTAATATTTTAAATAGTAGACATTAATTTTTATTTCCAGAGTGGCTGGATCAACGTAATGTCTTGTTTTTACATAGGGATTTTAATAATAATAGATTTGTGAGACTATTTTTTTTTACCTCCCCCACTACCCAGGCAACGTCGGGTAGCCGCTTCTAGTTACATATAAATCCTACTGTTGTCTTTGCAATAAATAATACAAAAATAAAAGTGACAAAAACACGACTCAGGATAAAAAAAATAAAATTGCCTGATGCTGGCTTTTGCTGAAACATAGCGTAAATTAGGACAGGAGGCCTGGACGATATAAGATCAAAATTACCAAAATATCTTTGTGAATTCACAAATATTGCAAATAAAACAAACGTAACTTTTTTTTTTCAATTCATTTTAATTTTACGTTGGGCATTTAAGCGACTCAAGACCATTTGGAATGTTTCATTTTAAAAATTGGGTGAAATAAAATGGGACAAATAAGAAATCTGCGATTAAGCAACACCAGATAATCTGTATTCACATTTTTGCATTGCATCTTAGACTATTTAGACTGTCTCATTTTTAACCAGAGGGTGTTGCAGCATGGTAATGGATGGAAATTTAGGAACAAATGTATTTATATACAGATGATAAAAAAAAAATAACCAACCTTGTTTTACAAATATTAATTTTTATAATCTCAAACCAGAATGAAACGGTTTTAAAAGTCAATGTTAACGTTTTTATTGTTAGTTATGCCATCTATCTATCTATCTATCCATATATAAAGGGCAGTTGTGTGTATGTACGTCTGGAGGAAAAAATCTATCTATGCACATATAAAGGGCAGTTGTGTGTATGTATGTCCGGAGGAAACTAATCTATCTATCTATCTATCCATATATAAAGGGCAGTTGTGTGTATGTATGTCTGGAGGAAAATAATCTATCTATCTATGCACATATAAAGGGCAGTTGTGTGTATGTATGTCCGGAGGAAACTAATCTATCTATCTATCCATATATAAAGGGCAGTTGTGTGTATGTATGTCCAGAGGAAACTATCTACACATATACAGTGATGTTGATAGCTTTTTGATTTAGTGCGTCCTGGGACACACATATTTCCTTTGAATGAGTCCCTGGGAAATTTGATGCGTCCCAACTAAAGTTTCTTAATAAATTATAGGGTTTTTATCTATAATCTGGGGAAACAACTAAAGCCATCTAACTTGTAACTACTGTTCTACTGTGTAATTCGTTTCTAAGAAACTATTGAAATGTATTTCCAATTAGTTTGAAATGGTGAGATAAGAAAAAAGAAAAAACACAGAGACGCATGGATTTAATTTTACTGTGTCGTTTTAGATTTTTGTGCATCAGGGATGCAGGACGCGTACCTATCAATATCTCTGCATATATAAAGGGCAGTTGGTGTGTATGTATGTCCAGAGGAGGTAATTTATGAGGAAGTGCATCCCGGTCTCCTGCCTCAAAAATTGCTACCCGGTGACTATTAAAATAACGACCCCAGCTACGGTGTTACTTGAAAGAAAACAACCAATTTAGGGCGTTAAATGTATTTTAAGGGGGAGGGGCTTCTCTTTTTTGTCGTAATTCTTATTTATTTATAGAAATTTGTTGTAATTCTTGTTTAAATTGAAATAGATAGATAGATATCCATCTTCATATCTAAACAGGAATTACGACAAATTACGATAAATAAACAAGAATTACGACAAATAAATAAGAATTACGACAAAAAAGAGAAGCCTCCCCCCAATACATTTAACGCCCTAAGTTGGTTCAAGTAACACCGTAGCTGGGGTCGTTATTTTAATAGTCACCGGGTAGCAATTTTTGAGGCAGGAGACCGGGATGCACTTCCTCATAAATTACCCCAGAGGAAACTACAAAAATAAAATAATTAATGACAAAGTAAATATATATACACATTCACTATCTTCAGATCTTGCTTTTTGAGCAAAAATTCTTTTCAGAGTGTCTGTGCCCTTTTTTTTTTCTGATGCCCAACCAGGCCAGATCAACACAAGGTCTTTTTTTGCCTATGGATTTTAATGGGGCATCCTGCGAAGATTCAGCTTGTGATTCAATAATAGTGCATCTGCAAGATTAAATTTTTTGTGCCCCTCTCTATGAACAAAAATTTCCTTGTGGGATTCTTCATACTTGTGTCGCATTCTACCTGGATTGAATAAATACCTACTATAAAAATGTGTGTATATATATATATACATATATATATATATATATATTTTCTGGGACCAAGTATCCAATAGGCACTCCATATCATCAACTTAATGAAAGGTTCATATTTTAACTCATCCCTGGTAACTTCAACTTTCAAATATTTGAAAATAAACGAACAGATGATTTAAAAAAACTTATATTGTATCTGACAAAAACGAATTTTGTGATACTATTTCTGAACAGCATCCTTTTATTTGAATAAACATAAAAAATATTTTGTAAATAAAAACTGTATTTTTATTTAACTAAACATAATTGCATTTCTCTTCTGATTAAATAAAAACTATTTGAGTATAAAAATGTCTTTCATTTAAAAAAAATTTATCGTAAGTTTTGAAAAATGTTCACAAACTTCTGATTAAAAAGTATTTATTTAAAAAAAAAAAAGATTTTGCTATTGAATTTTAATTTGATTACGTGTACCAACCATCTATTTATTTAATTTATCGTAAGTTCAACATCTCCATAAACTTCTCATTAAAATCATTTGTTTATAAAAATTTGGAAGTGGAAGTTACCGATGACGAGTTAAAATGTGAACATTTCATTAAGTTGATGATTTGGGGTGCCTATTGGATACTTGGTCCTTTTTCTGTAATGTCTTTTACTTATCAACACAGGTCAAATGTATTTCATTAGTTTCTCACTGGTGTATTCTAAGGTGCTAAATAATCTTATTATAATGGAGATTGTGTGTTTTTCTGTCTGTAACCGAAACTATATCACTACTCAAGTAACAATTCCCTTTGTTATTAACGTCACATTCTCCATTATTCTACTTTTTATTTAAACCTCAATTATTAATAAAATTGTTTTATATTATTGATGCTGTTAACCATATCTACATACAAATAACATGCAATTGTATTTATAGATACAACAAAATAGAGGTCTAAAGTGTGAACGGGAAGGTTAATTTGCATACTGATATTAAAATTTTTATTTTAATATGTACTTAGTATTATTGATTTCTAATTGTTTGGTTTTATCTTAATGAACATGAGAAAAAATCTCGCAATGAATCTTAAAAGAAATCTATTAACAAGAGGAAATGATTGTAATTTTATTCTTTACTTTCTATTTTAACTAAATAGTTGAATTAGGAAAATTTAGCAATGACAGACAGAGTGATGGAAGAGTAAGTTTCAGTTGCTCTATTTTTCGATTATACCCCCCCTCTGTTTTGAATCTTTTTATTTGTATTCTTATTTAGTTTTATTAGTCTTTCTAATTAATATAATACTTTCGGTTAAATCCTACTTAACAGACATAAATCCCACCATCATATGTCACCCCGCCAAAAGAAAAAAAATACTAAAAAATCAAGGAATTAACTGAATTTAATGAAATTTTCAGTGTTGATACATTAATGAATGAAAGATATAATGCACCAGTTATTTTATTTAAAAACTTTTACATTTTTTCAGGTCAATTAAATTTGAACCACATATGTTTGTGAATCTGTGTTATGCCTCAAAGATACGTGGTTCAAAATTAACTGACCTGAAAAAAAGTAAGAGTTTTCAAATAAAATAACTGTGCATTATATGTTTATTCAGCAATATATCAACACTGAAAATTTAATTAAATTCGTTAATTCCTTGATTTTTAGTATTTTTTTTTCTTTTGGCGGGGGACATATGATGGTGTAATTTATGTCCGTTAAGTAGGATTTAAGCATACTTTCTTACATTAAAACTCAAATACTTGCACCTGGAGGGTGCATATATTTTCTAGTTAAAATGTCTTTTTCTTAATAATCTGACATTCCTGCATGAAATAGGAAACTCCTGACATGAAGAGATGAAACCTTAAATCAGAAGAAACAACTTTGTTCCAAATTTCCATAGTTTCGTTTTAGTGAAATTAAATTTCAAAATATCTGTTGACTTGTTAGAAGGTGCAGGTAGCATAATGGTTATCATATGGAAATTCAAATCCTGGACAAAGCTATTTGCTATTTCTCAGAATTTTTGAGATGAGGCTTGATAATTTGGACTATTGTTCTCATCTATATTGTTATCTGCACAATGTTTTGGCCAGCTCCTGATTACGACAAGAAGGTTTCCGAGTCTGACAAGAAATACCTGAAGAAGGCCGGACGGAATATTGGCCGAATCGTTGTGCAGATAACAATATAGATGAGGACAATAGTCCAAATAATCCAATGGTATTTGCATTAATGTCTTTATGAAAGGCAGGTATCCAGTTAATCTAGGCATAAAACATTTTTCTGTAACAGTAAAAATGGCACTTCATAGTGAGATTTTTATAAATGTTAAAAAGGCTTTAAGTTAAAAAAAAAAAAAAAATAAAGTAATTTCCAACTCAATTTACTTTATAGTGGGTCTATTTGCACACTTCTTGATTATTATTACTCAAGGGAGATAACTATTAAGTGCTAATTATAAAATAACTTCCCTTATTTATTTTCAAGTCTATCAATAGGATGTGATTTAGCATAGAGTAAATTATAATAAAAGGAGTTTGTCACATATCTCTATTAATAATGGAGATTAGGCCTTTATTTGTCTGTAACCGAAACTATGTCACATTACTCAAAATCGTCAATATATAGAATAAAGAACAATTAATATTAATAAAATAAATAAAAACTGTTCCTTGAATAGTTTCCATTATAATAATGACAATTTAAATAAATAAACTATGAAATTAATTAAATTACATTATTTTAAATAAAAAAAAAAATTTTTTTTCTCTTGCCCTTTTTTCACTAAGAAGTTAATTAAAAAGTTTACAAATAAATAAATACCTAAGATTTTGTGTAAAATATTCAAAATAATTATGTAATTAATAAATGTACACAACATTTTATTTGAGGGGGACTGAACTAAGTCTGATTTTAAATTGGTTTAATGTTATACTCCTTTAATAAATTTGATGATTTTACTTATACAAACCCTCTGACATTGAATTTTTAAATTCCACCCTCAGGCAATATCTTTCAATTAATTTTTACTGTTTGGAGGGTGTTTTTTTTTTTTTGCAAGTCAATGTAATAAAATGTAGAGGTTGTCAGTAATTCTGTCTAGGGATTACAAGTAGAAAACTACAATGAAAATCATTTAATTGTAGTTTAAAACCTGAATTTTTATTGAGGCATAATTGAAAGAGAAATATTTTCCTTATTTAGCTCCTGTACCAAAGTGTTTTAAAAACAGAGACTAATGAATGTTCCCTTCTTTAGGATGGCTTATGAAACCACTTCAGTATGTGTGTATATATATATATATATATATGTGGTTAGGTAATTTACAATGTGTGCTGAGGTTTAAATTCTATCCTTTGACAAAGCTAGACACTGAATGCTATCACATGAATTATCTATATAAAAGGAAGCATTTATTATCGCTTATTATAATGAAGATTGTGTGTGTCTGTCTGTAACCAAAACTATATCACAATTCTCTTAGTTATTTATATAACATTCATGATTTTATTTAAACCTCAATTATCAATAAAATTGTTTTACATCATACTATTGACCATATCTACATACTAATAACATACAATTGTGTGTGTATGTATATATATATATATATATACACACACACACACACAACAACATAGGGGTTTACAGTGTGAACAGGAAGGTTAATTTGCATATTGATATTAAAAATATTATTTTAATAAATGTTTAATATTATTTATTTCTAATTGTTTGGTTTTATCTAAATAAATATGAGCAAAAATCTCGGGGATAAATCTTAAAAGAAATCCATTAACAAGGAATAACTAATTTTATTCTTTACTTCTTATTTTAAATAAATAGTTGAATTAGGAAAATTGAACAATGAAAGATGGGAGTGATGGAAGAGCAAGTTTCAATTGTTCTATTTTTCGATTATACCCCCGTTTCAAATCTTTTTATCTGCATTCTTATTCAGTTTCATTAACCTTTCTAATTTAATATTTTATTACATTAAAACTTAAATGCTTGCAGCCGGTGGGTGCATATATTTGCTAGTACTAATAATATAGTAGATAAAACTTTTTATAATGTATAGAATGCATTACTTTACATTGTAGCATTTAAAACTCCACCATCTAATATTTGTACCTAGCCTAACTTCATAATATTAAATATATATAGGGACTAGAATGTGATCAAGTATAATAAATAATTGCCCTCTTAAATGAATTAAGTAATTTAGCTTTAAAATTAATTTCAACCACAGAATATCAGTTTATGCTGTATACTTGAAAAAAAGAAAAAGAAAAATGTAAATATTTAATTTAAAACTAAACCAATTTAAAGTTTTTTGAAAATATAAGATTATTAATTTATACCTTTAAAAAGATTGAAGTTTGGTTACTTGAAGTTAGTAAAATAAATCTTGGCTTTGGAGTGGTTCATGAGGACGAACCTATCAGCAGTTCTTCACCTTTAAAAAACAAGATTTCCTAATCTTTTTTTTTCTTTTAAATAAATTCTTAATTTTTCAATTTACTGTGAACTAGATAATTACTAAAGTTTAATAATTTAATGAAATAATTGGTTATACTGTGATGAATTTCTCTAACAGTAAAATTCATAAAATATGTTAATGCATAATGCATAAGTTCATATTCAAGTTTGAGATTGTATTTCCTAATTTCTTTTCAGTAAACTTCAGATTTCAGTGTTGTATACCTACTCATTACTTTCTTCTGCTGTCCATCTTTTCTATCTTAAGTTCTTCTAGTGTCTGGACTTCCTTGGGGATGTCTGGTCTTCCATTGGGGATTTCTCTTTATCAGAAGCCCTGTGTCATTGGTAGTTTTTAGATAATAACACAAGACTTCGATTTACTTAGATCACATTTTATTTCGAAATCCCCACCAGACTACTGCGCAGATTGAGTCGGAGTGTGTATCACACGACTTACCACCATCGTGGGTTTTGGCCAACTGACTAAAATCTATTTCTAATCTAAACCGGAAGAGGGTCTTCTCCACCGATTCTCACGGTATCCACCGAAGGTTAGGACTGAGGTCAAGCCTTGTCATTCAACCTACAAGGCCATGGGCTGCAACTTTATAACAGTCATTTTGATTTCTACACTATTGCATATAAATATTAGGTATCTAATAATTATGTAACATCAGAACAATGCAGGAATGTTAACAACAGAATATTTTTCTATTAATTTAAAATGAATGTAATAAAAAAAAAAAATAAAATAAAATTTCTTTTTAGATGTAACATCAATGTGATGACAATAAGCATAGCATGTTGAATTTACAACTCACACACAACCTAATTCTAAGTTCAGTATATTTGAAAGTTTATAATAAATTCAATTTTGTTTTTTCTAAGTTGTATAAACTAATTGGTAATAAAAATTCTATTTCACTAAAATGAAAAGTTTGGTTTCAAAATTCTAAAGATTGGACTGTTTTTAGGAATAGAATAGAAACTTATATCAAAGTTTAGGGAATTTGCCAATACATCAAATAATCAGTCCTAATTTTGTGAAATGGATATTATTGGCTAGCTTTAGCTTTTTACAATTCATTTTTAATTTTTAATTTTAAATCTAGAGACAAGACTAATATCCTATTTGATTTATTGTCAAATGCTAAAAGCACTGGTTCCTACCAGATTACCTGAGTTAAGCAGCAATGACCCCGCTTTATACTTAGATGAGTGACTACTTTAAGGTTTGTATGCAAGACTAAGCATAATAATATTAATAATAATAAGCGGTATTATGTGTTCTGTAAATTTATAATTTGTCAAGAACTTTTCTAGAATATTATCACATCAAATTTCAATTTAAAAACATTTTGTTGAGAATTTTAACATTTATGTATCATTGTCATTTCTTAAATAAAAATTTAAAGTTTAACAATAAACTGACATAAGTGAAAATAGATTAATAGATGGTAAAATAATAAAAGATATTTGTATTTATATATGACCAGTATCTTTTTAGCAGCTGCTAATCTGTAAGAATCAATTGAATATCTGATGCTATCAACATCAAAGCATTTGAAAAAGTCTTTAGACATTTCTCAGGTTTCATTTAAGATTTAATCATTATAAAAAGATAAAGTCTTATGTTATATATCAAGTCTATCCAATCTATGATTTGATAAAGGAAAATGATTACTATGTTGTAGTAAGAGACAATTGAGAATATCAGAAGACATAATAAAATCTTATAAGCAGCTTATGGCTTCAAAATTAAAACTCCTTACTTCTATGAAAATCATTTGATCAAACCAGATTGCAAAACTTTCAGTCTGAAGTGTTTAATTTTGGTTTAAATCTAAAGTAAATTTATGCACATTTAATCATGTAAGATATATTAAAAAAATTAAAATTCTCCTAAGAACTAAACATATCTTAAGATTATTTATTTTCTAAAAATGAATTATTTTACTTGGAGTGTAAAAAGAAAATTATATGCATTCATGGAATAAAAATAAAAATTGCATCAACTCCTGAAGTTTATTAGATTATCTCATTTAATAAGTTAACCTTTTAAGTTAACCTTTTAAACAACTATTTCATAATATACACTTGAAATGTTTTAGTGTATAGTATAATAGGTTTAGAACTAAACTGCTTATAATAAATAATTTCTGCCATTACAAACCTGAACACTTTTTTGTTGGTGTGTGGAATCAAAATAACGTTGAGCAACTTTTGAAAAAAAAAAAAAATTAAAAAAAAAAGAACAAAGAGCAATTTACTTTTTAAATTATAAAAGCAAATAGATATTAAAAAAAAAAAAAAATAGGACATAACAAGGAGAATACATTAAATTGTTTTATTAAAGTGACCAGAGGAACTTGGGTTGCAGTATTTCAGTGATGGCAGAGACTATACTAGGATCCACTTCCAGTCTCAGATAAGAGTCCAGAACATTTACAAAACTTCTCCATGTGAAGAACATGGCTATACAAGCCAATAACAAAATGATCTTCAGTTTTCTTCCTGCTGCCTTAATCTTAATGCAAGGAAATCCATAGGTTTGCTAGATGTTGATATTGTCAGAGAAATCCAAAGTTAATTATGTCCTAGCTACAAGTTTTGAAGGGTCAATGTATTTTGGTGCTGGCTCCAAAACATTCAGGAGGTTACCACTGACAACAACAACAGCCACCAGATGACAAAGCAAATTAAATGACAAGAGGTAATCATGCAAAATAATCAAAAGTACTGAAGAATTATTGATGCATGACTTTAGTGAGCAAGAAAACCCTAAATGATAGAAGCAATGATTGACAGGTGATAATTTAAGGAGAGCACAGAGAGAGAGGATTTAAAGAAAGAGGGTCTTTTAAAGAAAATATGTGGCAGTAGCTAATTGTTTGGTGAGAGGGTTGCGAGAAGAAGAAGAAGAAAATAGCAAAAGATGGATGCTTGAATGATTCAGGCAAGCTATGGCGGTGAATTTGGAAAGAAGAGAAATGGAACCACAAATAACATCCCCACAGATAAACGAGATTAATTCAAGTCCACTAACATGGAATGATTTCATTTCCTTAACTTAGCATCACAGATTTTTGAAAGAACAAAGAGGAATATATATATATATATATATATATATATATATACTAACATGAAAAATTTAATTCATAATTTTTTTTATAGCTGAGAATCACAAAAAAGTACTGTTCCCTTGTTCTTGTTGACAAGCATATGGTCCCTTCTTATTCAACAATAGTAATTCTACACTAGTTGTTGTGTAGAATTACTAAAGAGATGAAGAGCAGATTGGAGCAGTTAGAAGAAAGAAAAGAGAAGAACACTGGGACAGATGAACTTATCAAATTAAGCATCTACAACAGGAAAACATAAGAGCATACATATTTTTGATTCAGCTAATGAAAGTTAAATGTCAAAGACAGGTTTAAAAAAAAAAAAAAATGTAACTAAAAAAAAAAAAAAAAAAAAAAAAATCTATTTACACAAATTTAATGTATACTTCCTTTTTGCCTTTTGGTAACACCAATGTTTGGTAAAAAGCAATTATGAATGTTTGTCCTGTTCTTCACACAAAATAAAGTGAAAGGTAGATAATGAGACCCCAGATATTCAAGTATATAACAATTGCACAACATTTTTAACAAATTCAACATTTGCTTTCTTTCAGAAATATATCTGATACCTTAATGCACAGAAGGTATCAAAAGAAAGAAATCATACACAGCTGTTGGTTCTTACTAACAGATCATGAGGTGAGTGTGTTAAGTAGCCAGCATGGCAGTGGTTGACAATGTGTGTCATTTGAATTGGAAATAGTGGGCAGTGGCAGTATCACACAAACAGCAGCTGCAGCAGCCACCCTCTCTAGAGAGATTACATGATGCTACATGCTGGGTGAAAGACAGGAGTTGGAGGGGTGGCTACATTGTTGAGTGCTGAAAATAAGAACAGGTAAGTTTCAAGACAAAATATGATACTACAGAAAACAAGAGATTCAATTTGATGAGATGGGATAGAAATGGACAAGCCAAGTAAGTATTGTAGCTAAACTTAAGACTTGCAAAGTTTGCCTGTCCACCGTTTTAAGAGGACAGTCAATTATTTAATAGAGCAACAACACAAGGGCACGGCACTTAAATACCAACAATTATCTTTGCTGAAAACCTCAAGTAAAAAGTAAACAGTCATCTGATGACAAGTTAATCACAGAGATAATTTTAATTTTTATTTGTTGAATTTATAGAAATTAAGCAGAATCAAAACATTTTCACCCCCCTCCCCATCCCCATTAACTATTTCCTTTCACCATAATCTATTAGAAAGAATTTAGACATTTAAAGAATTTTGTTTGAAATAAAGATGATCTTACAGAGAGGCAAGAGTAAAAGTGATTAAAATAAGGAGTTGAATAGCAAGTTGAGAGAGTCAATAACTGCCTTGAACTTATTATAGAAAACAAACCTTTGTTAAAAGAAAAGTAATCCAGAAAAGAAACTAAAAAAAAGTAACATTTGCAATTGTAAGAGAATCTCTAAGAGAAAGAAAATGTTAAAGAAAGAGTTGTATATCTATATGTTTATGGTACATCAATAATGTATCATAAATGATCAGGTGAGAGGAGAAATGAGATGGTGGTGGGGTGTGGAGTGAGTCTAATACAATAATCACAGAGAAGGAACCATCTGTGCCAACAGTTTGGGGATAAGCCTGCAAGTGAATAGGATAGGTGAAAACTATAACAATTATAGTGATGTGTCCTTAAATTTCCTGTGCAGTAACTAAAACACAATCTAACATGAACATATAGCTACTGAAGTGTTTGAATTATGAGTGTGGTAAAATGGAAAAAAAATTCTTCTTCCAAGTAAATTAGGAACTGGATATCTAAAACTATAAAAATGCTGTGAACAAAAAGAGCAATAGTTAAAAGCTAAAGTTATGTTGTTGTTGTCGTCATGAATATGGCAGTGACCTTCATATATGCAGTAGCAGCAGCAGCAGCAGCTGTGAAAACTGGGTGGGAAGATATCCATGGATGTAAGGCTCACATGAAAAAAAAAAAAAAAAAAAAAAAAAAAAAAAAGAAAAGAAAAAAAAAAAAAGAAAAAAAAAGAAAAAAAAAGGAAGGCACCTGATTTCTTGTAGTAAGACACTGTTATCCCTGAGTTTAACCAATGTGTCCTGGCAGGAGGGGCAAATTGTGCTGGTGTTCTAAAGCCAAATTGCAGTCTTCAACAAGAGAAAGAAGAAAGGCTTGAAGATAGAGGAAAATAGAAAAAGTAAGAGAGAGATAGAGAGAGAGAGAGAGAGAAAAAAAAAAAAAAGTAACTGTATTGCCTTTTGAATGGGTTTTGGTTTCCTCAGAAAAAAAAAGTAGCTGCCTTGGTCAAGATGTCTGGCTTCACTGGTGAAGTGTGGCTATAGGAAGTGCTGACTGGAAGAGAGTGTGTGTGAGAGAAAGAGAGAGAGAGAGAAGAGAGAAAAAGAGAAACAAAAGGCAGAGAGCTTGAATCACAGGCACTGCTGCTGCTGCTGTTGCTTAGTAATGATAGTATGAGAAAGCATTAATAGTCAGCCTGGATCCTTTCACTGCCCAAGCCAACCTCTAACCCATGAATTTGCCATTGCAATCATGCACTAGTAGAGAGAAAAAAATGATATTCTTGTGCAACACTAGCCTAGTTGTCAGGTTAAGTTGCTAACTTTAGAAAAATAAAATCAGCCAGTCCAATAGCCACAATAATAATAAATGAAAATAAAATAAAACTTTAATTGAAACTATTTTAGACTGCCCTTGTGAGTTATAATCCAGAAATGGATTGACAAGCGAGAAAACTTGTACAGAATTTCCACTCATGGCCAGATCAAAGACACAGGAGGCAGAAAAGTGGTCAATGTGTCACACACAAAATAATATTTATAAAGAATGAAACAGTTTATTAATCCAAACATTATCTAAGAATAACTAAGAGGATGGAATCAACCAATCTTGCTGCCATGTTGAATAATATTAGCTAAAAATTAAATATACTAGAATAAAAAAAATAAAAAAAAGATTTGATTTTTTCTATCAAAGAAAATAAAATGTCAACATAAATATTTAATACATGATGCATAGCAGAGATTAGAAGAGAGAATTATGTAGTGTATGAAAGTACAAGTAAACTATTAGCTGAATGTATGAAAAGTTGTGCAAACAGATGTTCACAAATGGATAATCATTCAGCTTAGAAAAGAAGGTAAAATAATTTGTTGTAGTAGTGCAAATATTTGTAGTAGGAAACTCAATTGGTATAATTGGAATGGAAAATAAATTAAAAAGCCTTAACATAAGACAATCCTTGTGGGCAATGTGCTGAGCCTTAAACAATGGAGAAGAAATCAGCAAGCTGTTAAGATAACACAAAAAACACAAGACAAAAGAACCCTTCTTTCTAAATAGCATAGGAAATAGCATGATTTTATCATAAGAGTAATTGGAATGCATTATCAATATTTTATTAAATTATTCAAAGCGCTACAAAGTGATATTATGAAGTATTTTTTGACAGCTAAAAAAAAAAACTTAAAAGAAATAATAAATTACAAAATAAACCTTATTAAAAATACCATCTTACACTGTATTCCTAAAAATAGGAAACTAAAAAAGGTAGAAATATAAAATAATTCATCTGAAAATTTAGTATTTCTAAGTTATATTCTCTCCAAATGATGGGTTAAAATATTTTTCTTAGCCTCTAACCATCTAAATATACTGTAAATTAATTATCTTTTATGTACACATTTCCCACTTGAAATTTTTAAAACGAATAATAAACAGCATTTTTTATTATTTAAAATAAAAAAAATAAAGAGATGGTTTTAAGATAATTTACTAAAAATAAAAAAAAATCTATCAAATCCTAGCATTAGTGTGACAAGAATAATTTCAGTGAAATGAAATTTTGAACTTTCTTTTTCCCTTTTTCTCCCCCAATGTTAAAAGAATAGACATTTTTTTTTTCTGAAGCAAATACATATTTATCAAACTAAGGTTGGTTGACAAGAAAAATGAAAAACGGTTTTTATAATCTAGAAAGATATCCTTTGACAATCACTTGAACCAGTGGAATGTGGATGAATCGCTTCAGCTCTAAGGTAGATTTTTTTTTGTGTATGATTTTTGTTAGGCAAGTAACCAAGTTTTAAAGTTGAACAGGGCAGCACATGCAAATGGAAACAGCCAGCTGATATTTTTTTTTTTTTTTGGAAAGAGCAAAGGACAATAAAATAGAAAGGAAACAAGTGGGAGGGAAAGAAGGGTGAATAGCTTTAATTTATTGTCTTAGAATTCAATGCTTAATGGTATTTTCCTTTTGAAACCTGGTATAGTATGAGTGAAGGCAGGTGAGAGGGCAGTGAAGGCAAACTTGGGGCAGCACCATGCTGCCTGTATATCAAACACGACTGACTGCTCAAGTTCTCCCACTTTTTCATATGTTGAACTTTCTCTACAGTGATGACATCCATCATATTGCTGAGTGTAGAAATGCATACTGTAGAAAGATTCTATCTAACCAGTTATAATCATTGGCAGCAACAAGATGTTGGTGAGTAGTGGTCAGTAGTTGTGGATCAAAGTGAATCAAACAAGAGTCAAATGGCAGAAGGGTTTATTTTTCCCTGGTCAGTGGATGTCCAGTAAGCAGGTCAACATCATCTGAGGGAATGGGGGTAATTGTTTCTGGCAGAGACCATCTTAGTCTGGCACAATCAACATCCATTTTATTTGCACAGTTGGAAAAGAGTTGGGAAAACAGGAAAAAAAAAAAAAAAAAGAAATCATGATTGATAATATCCATCACTTTTTATAACAGCATATGGTCCCACTCTCCCAGTCAACCATCTGTGCAGCTAAGTGTGGCTCTGTGAGCAACTCACAACTATACACACACAAGAAATATTGTACAATTTAGACAAAAAGGCAACATCAGTATGTACAAGAAACAACTTCCAAAATATATTTTAGGATTTCTCAACAGTTATATGTATTCTTTTGAATGCAAACTCAGAATTCGTCTTTCATTGATTTCTGAGAATCTGTAGTATAGCAGCTGAAACCTCAGTTTATTTTCTCCTTTGTTGTTGAAAAATCTTGATATGAGTAAGGGAGTGGGAGAAAGAAAGAGTGAGAAAAAAAAAATTGGAAGAGGGCAAGATTAAAAATCAGGATAATTCTGGTTCTAATACCTATGTACAAATATTTATAGGTAAATGACAACGTTGTCTGTGTTATCTTTATGAACCAATTTTTGTCTGGTCTGTACAAAACTTTACCATTGTCCTGGCAGTTGAAAAAGGAAAGGGGGGGAAAAAAAAAAAGAAAAGAAAAAAAAGAAAAAGAATTTTAATTTTTCAGTAAAATTCGTTGTTAAAAAGTTTTCTTTTCCCTTTATTAATAGTTATATAGAAAAAGGAAAAGATAGAGTGAAAGAGAGAGAGAGAGGGGGGAGAGAGAGAGAGATGATTGAGGAGAAAAAAAAAATTGCTAACTACCAGGACACATACATCTATCTCTCAATATAACTGACATTCAATCAACAAGTGTCATACCATCACCATTCATACATGGTCACATCCATATACTGTTGATATATATAGATGCAGATTTCATATATACATATGCCTGAAATGTCTTTTAAAAAAACAGGCAATGCTGCTCCTAGGTTTAGGCATGGTAAAAATCCATAAAATTTTTTAACAATAACACTTTACTGTGCTCATTACAGCATTGCTTTCCTGTACATTCATATAACTTTAGTTGGGGGGGAAGGGCAAATTTAAAAAAAAAAAAAAAATAAATAAAAGAGGAATTTTCTCTGCTAGTCTGTGATGGTATTAAACCCAAAAAATTTGCAGAGTTACTAACCTTTTTTTTTCTCTCTCTCTCTTTTTTTTTTTTTTTTTTTTTTTTGGATTTTAAAATTTTTTTGTGTGTTGCAAGTGTTTATGTTAATACATTGTTGCTTCCTTCTAGTGATGCCCCACCCACAGTTGGGATTCCAATTCTCTGGTAAGAGTGAACTGCAAGCTGTGCTTCCATCTCGGAGAATGTAACAATTTAGGTTATAACGAACTGTCATGGTTGCATATCATCAGAGATTTCGGGCAGTCCACAAAGCAGACTATAGCTGCAGGCACTTTGCGATACAACAATCAACAAATCCTGCGGGCAGGCATTTCAATTTTTTTTCCTTTTTTTTAATTCTTTTTTCCCCCCCATAATCCATTTTAATTTCCAAACCGGTAATCCTTGGTTGTGATGAATGAGAACAAACAAGATAAAACTTTCATTAAGAGTCACTGATGGAATGAGCATATCAGATGCAAACACAGTAGCCTTGCTGCTGTTGGCAGAATCGTTTCCATTGAGACTGCTATTTGAAAAATTATGTATGGTTCATTGTGAGGAAGTCAACGAACCTGGTCAGCGCTGAGAGCTGGAGGTTGGCTAGCTGATCATCACTGGTGCATACTCGCGGCTCGACAAGCAGCTGTTGATAACACCATAAACTGCCAGCCTCCCAGAGACCTCCCTTTTTTGTTCATTCAATGATGAACTAGGAGTGAATGCAAAGACTAGTTCATTATTAATTACTGGCTTTGATTTCTATACATAAACATTTCACTTTTGTTAACATTTATCTGATAATAACTGCTCAAGAAGACTTCCTGCTTTAACATCTGCTTTACGGTCTTCACATGTCTGAAAAAGAGAAAAAAATGAAACTTATCAAAATGATGATTAAAAATGATCAAATAATTACAAAATTAAACTAAACTACCTTTTGTTTTAATAAATAGTTTGCTAAAATTTATACAAAAAAAAAAAAAAAAAAAAAAAAAAAAAAAAAATCAGTCCATAAAAATTGTATGTTTCTTTGGTGACCAAACAAAATTATTACAGCTTAACTGAGAAATATTCACTTATCTACTGTATTTATCAAATATTTTACCATTGATTACTATTTATTCTGGTCTTTAAACAATTCTTTTAATGAAAAATATTTTGAGTGAGTGATCCGAACTGGGTGTCAAATTTAGCTATGTTTAATAACTAACTACAATCTAACCAGCAATAAAAAATATATCCATAGTTCATAATTCAAAGTCCTATAGAATCAGAGATAAGAAATTATCATAAAGTAGATATTAAATATGTTAGAATGACAATATCTATTAAAACCAAAATGTATGTTAGAACCTGATAATTACAAATGTTTTATAAAATTACAGACTTGTGGCTTATAATAATGCTACCATAAATTAACATGTCAAATGTGATTTAAAAAAAAAACAAAAAAACTTTTAGATTCTATATGAGAAATTGGTAAGTGCTGTCCATTATGTATATACTTTTTCTGTTTCAAGTTATAACTGCATTTTATTAAAAAAAGAAGATCATTGATTGTAACTAATATATGTCTTTAAATATGGTAAAATCTTATCCTGAAAAAAATTAAATGACTAAGATAATTAAAAAAACAAAAAAACAATCCCAAATAAGAAACTGAAATGAATTCCACAATATGTGGAAAAGTAATAAATAAATGTGAAAAATAAGTTGCGATGATTTAATATTTGAAAATTATTGTAGATGTTTAAATATATATTTATTATTTATTCATCAGGATACTCAAATATTGCCTGGTGATGTTGGTGTATTTATTTATCAAGTGATACAAGAAAAAAGGGGGTTGGAGAACATTCATACGCTTGAATTGTGTCATGATAGCATTATAAGAAAAAGAAAGAGAAAAGAAGAGAAGTGATTGGGATATTGTGTGTACAAAATAAATGACCTGATAAAATTAAAAATATTTAATAATCAAAGCATTTTAAACAAACAATTTTCAAATATTAATAAAATCCCCACAACTTATTTTTCACATTTATTTATTACTTTTCCACAAATATTTTCAGAAAAAAAAAAAAAAAAAAAACCCATTTCAAATAAAAAAAAAAAAATGTATATTTTAAAGTGTAAATGAAAATACATACCCTATGTTCACCATGTATAACATTAACCAAGTTGGGAGAATGTGGAGGTGGAACACCTGGTTTGACTGGGGATTGACTACCCCCTCGGCTGTTGCTGCTAGCCGGCATCATTTGAGTACGGAATAATGGATTTGCTTTATTACTATCTTCAGTTGCTGAAATTGAAGAAAAGAAAAAAATTTAGTAAAATCTTAGAAGTGGAAGAAGGAAAAAAAAAAAAAAAAAAAAAAAAAAAAAAAAAAAAGGCTCTATAAAAACTTAAATGTTAAAATACTTTCTCCCATACTGGCTTTTATATTTGACAGATCAAAAAGTGAAAATAAAAAGAATTTCTTTAATTTTTCAAATTATTAAACATTTCCTGTTAAATCTTTTTCCCTCTTTAAGACAAATTCATAATTCCATCGTTCCAAAAGTCTTTTCAGCAAAGAGCAACTATTACTTTAGTTGCCATTGGCAGTTTACCAAGGAACTGAACATCTTTTGAAAAAAGAAAAATCTTTAGACTGCAATAAATAGTAATTCAAATCTGGTATATGTGGCAGGTGAGTGAAAAATTTTCCAGTCACATGGAGACAATTCTTCAGATGTTATCGTACATAATATTATCTTTGTATGAAGACTGATCTTTTGTTTAGTGAGCGGTTCATTTCATTTGAAAATCTCTTGCATTTGATGTTGTAAACTTCCTACTTTTAACACCCATTATTGTTATGTTTAAATAGCAAATCATAGATGAAAATATGATCCAGCAGTATTTAGTTTATGTGGAAGCAGTGATTAACATAATTAAGCAGGTGCAAATTATTTTCAGGACTTGATTTAGAGATTGAGTGTATTTGCTATCTACTACATAAAAAAAAAAAAAAAAATTCTCAAGTCGATCACTATCAAACCCAACTGGTACTCCTGATCACGATTTATCAAGAAAATTCCAGCATTAAACTTAAACCACTTAACACACTCACACAGACACAGTACCCTTCTTCATAAAATGTAAGAATCATTTTTTGTGCTAGAGTTTTTTTTAATCTTAATAATATGCCAGAAATGCTGTTTATTTTCTTTAATTTTCAATGTTAGAATAAAAAAATATGCTAGGTTTGACAAAATCTTAAAAAAAAAAAAAAAAAAAAAGCATCATGATATGACAGCTGCTACAATAAAATCAATCTTTTTGAATATAGTTTAGTAAATGCTCTTAATACCAAAACATTTTGTGTGTGTGTGTGTATAATGCTATAAGGGGAAAAAGTTAATTTGTTAATGAGATATTGTATTTAGTGATAAGTTTATTTGTATATGGAAAAGTTAAGCAAAAATGTCCAATTTATTTTAATAAAGCATACTGCATTTGAAGTGACCATAAATACAGTTACCATAACTATTTTGGGAAAAGCTTAAAATTAACTATTTAGATCAGAGATATAAATTGTTTAATTAGCAACAAGCACTAAATTTATTATCTTATTAGAAATTTTGTTGGACCCATTACTTTTAATTACTTGGAACATCTGATTTGGCATACTTTGAACAATGGAGAAATTTATCAAGCACTTCATTCAAAGCTGCTAAAATGGCAGTTTTGAGTTCCTGTAGTGTATTAAATTCCCTCTCACATAAAAACCAGCTTTGCCAACCATGCTCATACATTTTCAATCATGTTGAAATTTGGGCTGTTGTTTATCCAGCTAGAATAATACTTAACTCTTGAAGAAATTGTAGGTCTCTTCTACCTGCTGAAATATGTGCAACATTTATCTGAATCCTTTCAACTAGTAAATTTGTATTTCTTGGCATATCTAAATATATAACCATTTTGAGCCATCTAAGAATGAACTGGAATAGTCTTACCACCATATCCCACAAAAGTGCTATTCAAAGTGTGGTACACACATACTAGTGCTGGGATTTGGATCATTGACTATCAGTATCTGGCAAGTTTCTAGTTTTTATTATTTGGGAACCTTCCAAATCTATGGATCTGAGATTGTAAGTACTAATACATTTCTTAATGATGAAGCAAGGCTCAATGGACTTGTTTATCTTGCAGAGACACCCAGTCACCAATTCTAAATCAGGTGATGATGTAAATAATGCTCAAGTACTGCCGGCAAAAAGAATTTATACTAGCTTTACATGGAAGCATAACACATTAAAATTCAGTTCTGTAGTCACAAATGATAGGGGAGGGAATTAAAAAATCAGATTTCTTTGAAAGTAAGCATGGTGATTTAAAAGTTAAGAAACAGATATTTGAAATGTTACACATGAATACTTGTGCTTTGCTTCTTATGTATAGCTTTTTAGCCTTTGCGACTCAAAGTGCTATAATATATAATAGGCAAAACACTACTGATAGGCTGTATTAAAGATTTAAGCACAGAAATGCTGGATGAGGTGGTGGTAAGTAAATTGGTTTGGGTGTTACTGTCTATGTATGGCTTGAATTGATGATCTGGCTCAGTATATTGATGATAAACTCATAGGACAGATTAAGTTAGTTAAGTACTTTCCATTGCAACTTGATGAATATACACATGTTGTTAATAATGTGTGCACATGAGGTGATTTGAAAGAAGAGGTTTTGTTTATTGTTCTTAAAGTTTTGTTCTCACTGCTTCATTACTACCAAAAACAACCAATTTTGAAGTTTTCAAGACTGGTCACAACTACATTAATAAATATAACTTGGATATCAAATTTTGTTTAGTTGTATGTTCTGATGGCACTGGTGCAATGACAGGATGGCATTTTAGAGTAGTTACTCAGATCAAGGCACTTGCCCCAGAATACAAGAGTTAAAGGCACCATATATTTCACTAAAAAAAGTCTTAAAAAAAAAAAAAATAAATAAAAAAAATAAAATAATAATAAAAATAAATGAATAAAAAAGCCTCAAAGTCAACAGAACTAAATGGTGCTCAATGATGTTACAAAAATTATGGATTGTGTAAAAAATCAAATTCTTTAAATTCAAGATTATAATGCTACATTATGTGGGAAGTGATCAGAAATGGTTCATATTCCATACTGATGTACATTGGCAAGGAAAAAGTTTTGTCAAAAATATTTGAAGAAAGAGAAGAAAAATATTACAATTATTCAAACATTGCCATCATGTTCTCAGCACCTTCAAGGAAGGATAGCCCCAAATTTTACAATAACAGACAAGATCAACAAAAATGAAAGATAGAATGGAAGAGTCAATCATTATGTATCACCAATTAGCTTCATTCATTGCTGATGCAATGATGTTCATCTTTAAATGTTGGATCTTTATGAAATGTCCTTAGTAAACACTTGGCAGGATGTTTTCAGCTTTCATTTCCAGAAGTTCCATGGAAAGGGAATGAATCAATTCCAAATATGTTTATGCCATTGACAGATGACTTAAGTATTACTATAAAGGATAAATTGTTGGAGTTGTCTGCTGATAAATGTTGAAGAGAAGTTTGAAAACTGTAACATCACTTTGATTTAGTTTGAATAAATAAGATGCAAGCAGAATATCTTAAGCTTACTGAAATTGCTCTGAAAACTCTTCCAATTCCTTCACTATACCTCTTTGGCTTCTTAACCATGAGTACCATTAAAAAAATTTCAAGATTAATGTAGATATTAATTCTCCATCATATGTGGCACTGTCCTCAATTGAACCACAGTTGGATAAACTGACAAATAAGCAGCCACCTCTCCTTTCACGGTAAGTAAAAGTTAAGGTTTCAGCAGGTCTAGATAATCAATATCATATTTTAACACTATGAAATTTTCAAATTTGCTGTTTTCAATAAAATGTTACCTATTCCTTACAATCTTTTAATTTCTTTATTTACTCGAGTTTAAAATAACTAAAATATATAAGTTGTTTTTCTTATTCATTATAATTTTTCATTTTATTACCTATATCCATATGTTTATAAAACTTAGTAAAAAGGGTATAGTTTGATTTTTTAAATATATTTTATTATAATCACTCTTAGAAAAAAAAAAATGTGTCAAATTATTACATTCATCCCCATCCCCTATATTTACTTGTATAAATTAATACTACAAAATAATTTTTTTTGGATTACACAATAGAATTAAAATTCTATCAGAACTACTACTACTACTGCTGCTGGATAGTGCTTATAAAATGTTCATCCTAAAAAAAAAAAAAAAATAAATAATGAATTTATTCAAAATTTTCACTTGAATTTTAAGTTTGGTCATATGTGTGTATTTGCTTGTTTGGCCAATTTTTGTGAAACAAAATTTTAATAATCTGAATGTTGACTGTAAAAAAGTAATAAAGTAGAAGTTTTAAAAAAATTATCAGAATCTCTGAGATGAGAAATTATCATCATTATTCATTGATGTACTTGTGCCCTCATTTTGGTTATTATAGTCACAATATTTTAGCTGTTCATAACTTTCTGTGAATTTCAAACTGAACCTATTATACAACCCTCATGGATATTCTATGACATATACCAAGGAATGGACCAAACAGTGTGACTAAAATGAACACGAGTTGAAGTACATAAGCAAATAAGAAATTAATATTAAAGAAAAAAAAAAAAAAAAAAAAAAAGGTAATTTTTTCTTTCAAATTACTTGCTGTACTAATAGAATAAGTAATAAATTTTGAAGGTTTAGAGAGAGAGAAAAAAAAAAAGAAGGTTCTCATCAGCTTGTAGGTTCTTTTTTTTTTTTTTTTTTTTTTTGAGAAATTTAAAATTCATTTTCCTAAATATTTAGTCTTAACATTTCAGTAAGTTGTGAGTTTTTATTGCTCTTAAATTTAATATTTTTTTAAACAAATTTTCTTAGAAAATAAACAGCAGTTTTTAAAAAATTATTTTTAAGTGTAAAATTTTGTATAGAACCTTGCTTTTCAAACTAAATTTGCCAAATTAAGTTATTTGGGACTTTAAATAAATGAATTTTTATATATAATTTCCTACAGAATAGACAGAGAAATTAGCTATATAACATACATAAGTATTTTTTGACAGGTACTATATGCTAGTGTGGAGCCTTGAATATTTAACAGACAACTTACGTCCAACAGTGGCCCTAAATCTAGCACAAAGTTGCATGGATTGATGAGGAGGTACTTCTTCCTTGATAGTATTATACTGAGACTGCTGCTGTGGTGTTTGTTGACTGATGGACTGTGATGGAGGGGCACTACTTGGAGGCATGTCATTATTGATGACTGAAAGAGAAGTTATTGCAAAATTAAAGGAAGAAAAAGATCCTTAAAAAAATCGTCAAAAACAACAGGTGCCACATTTATAATTTAGGAATAATGAAAGATTCAGCAGACAAGAATTCTAAAATTTAAGCTGAAAGCATCAAGCAATATGAAGAGTTAGATTTATTTTCAACCCACAAAATATTTTAAATTTAAATTTTATATTTCAGTATTTTGAGTATTTAACAATATGAAATTAAATAGTTTGCTCATTTACTTAGATATTTTGCTATTTCAATATTAAGGCTTTTCCCCCTCCACTTTAATTTGCATTACAGATCAATTTACTGGATCAAATTATATTTTAAAACGACTATTGATCTTTATTTTATTCATTAATGAATCGATTAAATTACAATTGTAATCTTAATCTTTTAAGTAAGCATAAGCTTTATATCACTTATTTTTACAAAAAATGTTTTACAATATAGTTGTCAAAATATTATAGAGTATATGGATAATTTAAAAAAAAAACTAAAATATCTTAATTAGCTTTTTAGTCTTAAATACACTAATAGCCAAATTCTTTATAATTAATGGCTTTCATCATATTAGTGAAAACACTTTCAAATTAATTAATAAAAGAACCTTTCTAAAACATTCTAATTTTTAGAAAGAAGTTTTAATTTCTAGAAACCTTTTTTTAGACTAGTGATTATTTTTCTTATTATCTCTTCTTAATTGAATGTTATGCGCTGTGACATCTGTTCAAATATGGAAGTAAGTAAAAGTTTCAAGTGATATTTAAACTTGCAGCCTTATTAAGACTTGAAAATTGTATCTAGCATCTTAACTTTTTTTCAGTCTTCAAAAAAGAACAATAGAACAAGCTGGCAACTTTATAGCATTATCTTTTAGCTCCATTCTTTATTTTGACATACAACAAATAGGAAAATGTTACAAGATTAAATATGTATACAATTAAAAGTTTTCTTGCTTTTTTTTGTTGCTTTTTTCAAAATAAATACTTACTCTGTAAAAGATCATTGAGATCATTCTCATGTGTTTGCTGTTGACTGGTGAGTTGTGGATGTGTAGACACTGCAGCTTGTCTGGGGTGGGGTGGTGGTGGTGGTGGTGGAGGAGGTGGTAGTTGTGGTAAATCTGCCTGTTGTTGCTGCTGCTGCTGCTGTTGAGATTGTTTCTCTGAGCGTGCATTGCAGAAGTTGCGAATTTCCTGCTTCACATATTGTGACTTAGAGGAAGTATTAGCCATGGCAGTTCCCAATTCACCACTTGACGTAGATTTTAGGCTGATAAGAGACAAACATACATGAGCAAAATTTGAATTTAAAAAAAAGAAAAAAAGAAAAGAAAAAAAAAGATATTTTGTAAGTAAAGATTTTATTTAAAATCATTTTTTATTATTAACACTAATGACTTGAAGTCTGTAATTAGTGTTATAGGTTTGATTTATATCATATACAAAACGTAGTATCATACAAGACGAGTGATTAAAATTATTTCCTTTTATCTTTTACACTAGGTAGGGCCAAAATTTAGATATGACAGCACCTCCCCTTTATTTAAACTTAAAAAAAAATTTTTTTTTTTAAATTGTAAGTTGTCACTTATTTTACCCCCCGCCCCCCTGAACAGAACCTAAACTTAAATATACATTTTTCCCCCCACGAATTTCTTAATTATAACAATGAAATAAATTATGTTTTTTAACATGAGAGAGAGAGATAGAGTGTGAGAGAGAAGGAAGAAAAAAAAAAAAAAAAAAAAAAAAAAAAAAAAAGCTATTTTCACAGATACATATTCTAATATCTAAAATTCTCAGATTTTAAAGACTGTAAAAACAAATAATTTTTATATGTAACGTTTTTTTTAAATCCTTCCTCGTCATAATACAGCAAAAATTTTTAAGTTTTATTAATTTCTGCTGAGTTTTGTTGAGTTTTAATTCACTGGAGGGTGGGGTCAAACTTTGGCCATACCTACACATCAAGTTTTCCTTTATTTCTATAGATTACATGAAGATAGAGAACACAGTCGTTTTACTATTGCAAGCAAACCAATTAAATAGTGTCATGGTTTATTGGTTTTTGACTG
The DNA here is from genome assembly GCA_023376005.1 of Doryteuthis pealeii. Lineage (NCBI taxonomy): Eukaryota > Metazoa > Mollusca > Cephalopoda > Myopsida > Loliginidae > Doryteuthis > Doryteuthis pealeii. The sequence goes on from CM042148.1 coordinate 22,187,151, forward strand.
TTGTACTCTCTGGTGTGCATTGTAGTTCATAACTTTCTGGGAATTTAAAAAAAAAAAAATAATGTCAACCAATTGTGTTATTTTATGCTGAAGACATATTTTTTTAAAAAACTCCATTTTTCTATTTAACCCATAGATGGGACCCTAACAGGTACTACCACTCTGGGTCAGAGTTGACCTGGGAGTAATGGTGATTAAGAGGTACTCCACATTCCTCAGAGCTCCAGAATTGGAACCTCACCACCAGAGAGAGTTTAATGTCATACGCAGGACATTAAGACCCTCAGCCACTGCCTTCTAGCACATATATGATAAAAAGGGTTGGGGATTGCTGTAAGGGCAATAGGGCTGGGACAATCATATAAGTGCTAGAGCTTGACATGACATGGTATTGATGAAGTTCATGTCTATATTCTATGGTATAATTTTATTTCCCTAAAAAAGGACAGAATGTCCTCCTTGTTGACATTTTCAAATAGATCTTTCATATTGTTTGCATTAAAATAACGGTTTCTGATGTGAGCAAAAAACTGCATTCCATGAATAAGTGTTTGACGTGTTTCACATTGTGGTTGTTATTCTTATTTGAGTATATAGGAGTGCGTTAGTCTTGTGTCCAATGTGGAATCGGGACACAATGACTTGTTCCTTTCTAGACTTTCTTAAAGTTGGTCTCCAGTCTCCCAAAGTGGGTTTGATTAGGAAGAGTTTATTGTGGATGTTGTTATTCAAGCATTGTTGCCATTTTGTATGAAGGAATCTATTAATTTTAGGTTTCAAGTCAGTATATGGAATCTTGAACTTGTTGGGGATCAAATCTAGAGCCGATTTAGCTGCAAAGTCAGCTCTTTTATTCCCCCTCACTCCTATATGGCTTGGGATCCAGCATATCAATCTCCTTAGAGTTAGACATCGAGTCTAATCTATTCAGGAGCTTAATGATGAGAAGGTATTCCAGTTTTTTTAATTTCTTAATAATAGGACAGAGAGCGAGTCTAAGATGATAAATTTTTTGTGGTTATTTTAAGACATGATATCAAGTGCTGGATCTATTGCACGGGTTTCAGCTGGAAAAAAACAAAAAAAAACAAAAAAAAAAAACAAAAAAAAACGGAGCTTTCATTTGGGAGAGCTTTTCTATCCAATCAACCGTCAAGCCTAAGTAATGGCCAAAGTGGAGTATTGCATATCATAGACTGCTCAGCCACCAGGGTTACATTCTTAAGCATCAGGAATCGCCACCCACGGCCAGCAGGTGGCCCCATGGATGGGGAGGGGGGTCTGACCTCTCTGCAGAGGTGCAGTAGGTGTATTCTAAAGCTCCAGTGGACAGGGCTAAACAGTGTCAAGTAAATTTACTATACTTAATACATTGAGTTTATATATAAGACAGGTAGTGATTTTGTTTTATACTGCCCTTTAAGTTGAATAACATCTATATATAATGGAGATCTGGTATCTATGTCTGTAACTGAAACTATTTCACTGTTTATGTCACAGTAACTCCAGGAATTAAGTAAGTTTATCAATGAGTATTTAATTTATAGTCAAGATCATTAATACATAAAATAGAGAACAACATACACATATACACACATACAGAGAAACTAAATACATGCCTTAAATTATTGATTTATATATAGTTTGTTTTATCTTAATATATATTTTAAAGTTATCTAATATATAGAGCTTTACAAGAAAATTATTTACAAACAAGAAATAGTTATATAACCCTGCCCTAGCTTAAATTTTGAGACTTTTAAAAAATATTCAACTAACTTAAACTGGTTGTAGTTTTGGGCATGTGTACAAAGATTTAAAAGAAAAAAAAAAACTCGTTTACATTTATTTTTAATACAAAAACTGTTTACAGTTATTTTTCATCTGCAATATATTTAAATTAATAATTGTAGTGAAGTAATTAATAGTTAGTAGTATTTTGTTCATTGTTTAAACCAGTCACGACAAACTGAATAGCCCTCTAGGGTTGCATGGATTATATGTGTATGTCATGAGGGCAGCATGGATTACATAGGTCTGTCATGAGGGCTGCACATGACAACTAAGTCTTAAACTCTTCTTCTATATTAACAGAACAAATTGATGATTGCTATCATTAATTTCTTTATTATCAACTAAAAGCCAATGAATACATATCTAAAAAAAACATTTTTGTTAAAAAGAAAGTAAAAAATAATATTACTGACAGAGTTCAAATTATAAAACAAAAGTGTCATTGTCACTTTCAATTAGTCATGTGTTGATTGAAAGCAGGAGAAGGGAAGAGGAAAGACTCACTTCCTTTCATTGACTGAGCAAGAGACAATGTGCTGATAACAGACTGTTTCTTAATAACACATTGCCCTAATGAAAATAAACAACCGTTCTCGCCAGTAATTTTTTAAAATAACCTTGCTGGGATACGGTAAAAGTGCCATATATGGCCCATGGGCTTGACATGTCTGGTTTAAACAATACACATTCATCAATAAGTTTAATTTTATTCGTTATTAGATTATTAAAATAGCTTTTTAATTTATATAAATTGTATTTTGTTCTTAAAAAATTCAACAAATAAAGTTATTCAATTAATTTAATGCTTATTTTAATAAAGAAATGCTTAAAATATAAAATTTATTAAATCTGTAAGAAAGTGAATTAAGAGCATAACAACATACTACATTCATTCATTGATTGTACAAACATTTTTAAAATAAATTTTATTTGTCAAAAATAATTTAAGAATTTATTTTTCTACAGAATTGAAATTAATAAAATTTAGTTTATTGACATTGAATTTTAACTCCAACTCTCCACAGGCAATATTAAAAAAAAAAAAATTTTTTTACACTGCCTGCTAGTGTTTTTAACTAATATTTGTCAACAAAACAAATGTAGAGAAAAGATAAAATATAAATAATCATTGTAAATATCAATAAAGTCTAACAATCCTGTCATTTTTAATGGGTTATCTTGATATATAATAGAGTTCATAGAATAGAAACAATATGAAACAGGACATTAATGCATTATTGATATACAAATTAAATGTTTTGCAGATATAGACAAAATTATCAAAAAATACTGAACTGGATGAAAAACTGTTCCTTCTTAAAATAAATATATTAAAAAAAGAAAAGAAAAAGAAAGGCCACAATCAAAAAATATCCTGCTGAATTATTGTGGTATTTTCAAAATGTTGTGTTCAAATTAATCTAGGCACTGCCAAAGATGATGTAAAACCGATAGGAATTTTTTTTTTTTTTTTTAAACCAAAAATCAGATCTTAATGAAATGTTCAGTGTTGATTTATCAATGAATGAATATTTCAAACTTTCTGATTTTTTCAATAGAGTTTTCTACAAAAATTATTAGATAACAATAATAAAGTAAAGTAGTTATCAAAGATTTGTTTTTAGAATTGAAAAATATGAAATTTGAAACTTAAAATTAAGTGTTTCATATTTTAAATGAATTTTATCTATTAATTATCTAAATTATTAGTGCTATGGTAGTCAGCAAGGGTAATATTTATTTGAAAGAATTTCGATTTTTTTCCATTGAATCAGTTTGATGGAAATGATTAAAAAAATAAAAAAAAATCAATAAAAAAAAAAAATCAATAAAGATTCATTGATTAACAAGTCAACATCATTTTATTAAAATCGGATAATTCCCTGATTTTTGATAATTGTTTTCCATTAAATACTACCACCCATACTAAAAGGTCATGTGACATCTCTCAGTAATCTTTTTTTTGTAAACAAATGCGCAAGAATCTTTTTAGAGTGTTTTCTCCCCTGCATGTTTAGACCAAAAAGAAAAAGACATTTCATTTAAGTTATCAATTCTTCTGTAATGGAGTGTTTTTTGTTATTGATTTCTAAGAAGAAACTGTTATAAACCTTAAAATCCTAAAACAATTTTTTTTTTTACTCTGGAGCTACATAAATAAACAGGACATATTTACAATATATTTGAGCAAAATTGACAGAAAATAATAGTTTAAAATGTACTAAAAATAAATTACATTTGTAATATTACTTTACCCCCTCCTTTTTTTTTAGTTTCATTTTTTATTATGTTACTACTTTTTGACTTAGATAAAAATTTGAACTTAAATAATCTATTTTATTAATTTTAATTCGTTTTTAAAATGAAAATGAGTGAACAAATTGGCAGTGCCTAAATTAAAAATCAGTTACCCATTATATTGTTGAATAGAGCATGTTGAATTCTTTCTTTTGCACATAAAATATATTTTGCTTTGTCTCCACTCGTCAAAGCTATATTTATCTCCTATTAACATCAAAATATTATGTTAAAAAACCCCGAATTCTATGGTGTTGTGGACTGCAAATAAAATTTTACAAGAAGTCTTTCATATAGATTTGGGGTAAATTATAATAAAATAATGCCACAAAATAAAGAGTAAAGTCTACTGCTATTGGCTATCAACAGCCCTTAAAAAATAGTGGCAGCAGATTTATCAAAATAAGTTTGTTAGCAGAGTTAGTTGAAAAATGAACTGGAAAAAAAGAAAAGAAAAGAAAAGAAAAGAAAAGAAAAAAAAAACAAAAAAAAAAAAACAGCTGTTAATAGAGACATCTGTTCTTTCAGCTTACACGGTTTATCATCAAATAATACCAAGTCATATTTTAACTTTTTTCTCAAGAAAGAAATTTTTTATTTGTAAAATTGCTTTAAAAAATCTGTAAAATAATGTCTAGAATTCCAATACCCATTGACTTTCTGAAACCTGGTGAAAAAAAATACAAAAAAAACAAAATAATGGTTAAAATTTTGTAAAAAAAATTAAAAATGCCAACAGTTTGTCTAAGTTCTAGTATCATTAATAAATCAGATATTTTTTGTTCAAAATATTTTTAATAAGAAAGATTAAAGTCTATTTTCATATTTCTCATATGTTTTGTCACATCAGAGTTCATTATTTGCAATTTATGTTGAAACTTTTCAATTAAGTATTAGAATAATTAAGTGCTTTCTAACCATTATAGTATCCTAATGATATCAATAAAAAACAATTTTGATTGTCAGAACTTCATATTAAATATCATTAAATAATGCAGATAATTAAGAATGATAATCAAAAGATCTATAATTAAATTAACAGTTTTTAATGCATAGGATTTTAGAAACTTTAAACATTGTAACAAAGGATGATCTAGAGTAGAAGCTTCCATATTGCCACCAATATTTCTAGCTGTGTGTAAAAGTTTCCAGTCAAAAAAGTTTTCAATTATGTATTTAGTCTCCGATTTCCAAAATTTTATTGAAGGGAGAGAAACAAAAAGAAAAACTATAGCACTATATTAGTATTTATGCACAAAGATAATTAGGAGAAAAACCTGTACAAATTAATAAGTTTTAGAACATTAAAAAAAAAAAAAAAAATTAAAATCGCTCTTTTCTATTCTAATAAATGGAATAAAAATTCTTCTCTTCCTAATCATCTAATTGGTTGATCTTATTCTTGGATCATGCTAGCTAGTCAATATATCAAAGTACATGTAGATATAAAATACTCACCTATCGGCACCTCCTTGAAGATTTGAATGATCCAACATTGGCATGTCAAAATCAGGTAGATTATCAACTGGTACCGATGACTGTGTAGAAGTAGGCTGAGAATAAGCAGGAGGTGGGGGTGGTGCCGTTGCTCCTGACATAGCCTGTGCTGAAGGGTAATTAGAGTTATAAGTTGGGCTAACTTGACTTGTTGCAGCTTGCTGCTGTGTTGGAGGGGGACGTAATCCAGAGTTAGGTGAAACAGCATGTGGGGACATTAAAATGGTATCAGGACTATTACTGAATGGACTGTGAGGTGTACGAGGTGAACCACGACCTGGAAAGAAATAAAATAAAAAGGATTTTTAAAAATCTAAATTCATGATTATATATGGCTTCTTTTATCTTAAATTTTCATAACTGATTTTTATAATGACCAGATCATTTAAATTAAAAAAAAAAAATGTTTAATGGTTAGTTGGTTGGATTTTATGGCATATCAACCCTTGGGTTATTTTATACCAAAGACGTTTTGTTTTATTCATTTTTGTTGGGAACTCAATTTTTTAAAAACTCATGTTTTATCTATTTAACCCACAGATTGGACCCTAACACGCACTACCATTCCTGGTTAAGGTGGACATGGGAGTAATAGCGATGGAGTACTCCACACTCCCCAGAATTGGAACCTCACCAAGAGATGCCCAGGATTTTGAAAGTTTAATGACAAAGAGCCATCTTTTGCAGAAAAAAGTTTGTTATAAATTGAGTCTCTTGTAGAATATATACAACTCAATACATACACCAAGTGATGCATGTTTTATCTAGCTCTGGATGTCTATTCTTACTGTTATTCTAGTCAAAATGCCAACCAAATTTTACCCAAACATACACTAAGTACCAAAACAACTGTAATAACTGACTGAGTGGACATTCAAGCTAGCCAATCATTTTCCAACACTGCCTTTTTTACAGATGCTCTTCTGATAATGAAGGGCAAAGAATAGGCTATGCAAATTCAAATTTTTTTTTTTTTAAATAAATAAAGGCAACTTCTGCACTAAATCATGAACAAATAATTAAATATCTACCAAAAGAGAATTATAAAATTAAAAGAAATATACATATTTTATTTAAGCAAATAAAATATCCAAAGTACATTGTTTATTAACACTTAATTTGTGGTTTTATTCCTTTTATTTACACTTAATATTCCTACTCATATCTCATGTGGAAAATATTTTTGTATCAAAGGAAGAAATAACTTATCATTGGTACATTTATAATATCCTTTCTTCTGATGACAAAACATGTTTCTATATTGTCATTTACTAAGCTAGTTTAGCACAGGGCCAGAAGTATAGCATATTCAGTAAGAATCTCCTAGTTAAGTTTGCAAACCCTTACACCACCAAGAGGAGCCTCATATACTTGTATGCTGTTGTCGAGCAGGTTATATATGCTCATAAAATGGATAAATGGGGCTATTTTTTATTTAAAATGTGATTCATACAAAAGTATTTTAAAAATGTTTTGTACATGTTAGCTACAGGTAAAATTATTCTATTTTGAAGTTCTATAATATAAATGTCATACAAGTTTTGTCAGTTTTTGATACTTTTTGATTTTATTAGATATTTAATAGTTAAATTTATCTGCAAGCAAATAAATCAATTCTATTATATTTATGTTTCCTTTTTATGTTCAAAATAGTAAAATGATGTAAATGATCCATTATTTTTATTATCTTTATTTTAGTTATTACATTTTTTTTAGGGTTGAATTCTTTTATAAATCAATATTTTATTTATTATAAGAATTTTCCAAAATTTTCTGTATATTTTAGATTCATTAGTGTTTGACATTTTCATCCAAATGTTTGTTCCCATCCCTATAAGTTGATGGAATCACTAAGTACAACAGAGGTATAAGTTTTACTGCTAATGTTCATATGTTCTGTTTTTCAATTGTATCCAATCTGAAATTTTGAAAGTTCTTAGCAAAAATCAGAACGTTTTTTGAAGAAATCAATCCACAACTTCTCAGATTCTGACTATCATCAAAAGAGTACATGCAAAAAATTTCAAGGCAACAATTGTTTAGATTTCTACAAGGTATTTGATTCCATACACAGATGAAATAAGCAAATATCTCTAGCATATATAGTCTTCCCAAAGAAACTGTTACTGCTATAATGATGTTCTACAAAAATATGAAAGCAATGGTTCGCTCACCCAATGGGGGACACTGATTTCTTTGCCACTGAGGTCTTGGATACATTAGCACCATTTCTATTTATAAATTGTCTATATTACAAATGTCAATACATCTAATGAAAGAAAAGGGTTTCACACTAAAAAAAAGGGCAAGGAGTAGACATTACCCAGCAGAAACAATAACTTATGTAGATTATGCAGATGATATCTCTCTTCTTGCAAATACACCTGCTCAAGCTGAATCTCTACTGCATAGCATGGACCAAGTAGCATTGGCCTCTACTTATAGGGACAGGTAGTGAGAGAGAGAGAGAATGTGTAGTGTCAGCACATGATGATGACCATGAATACATTCTAGTTCTTATAATCAAACAGATTTGAATTAAAGAACTTTCAAAAATTGAATAAAATTTCAGTCAGAAGTAAAATGGTCTTTTTACTCAGCAAAATACTATTAAAAGATAAAGTACTCTTCTTTCAGCTTGAAGTAGAGGACATTATGACTATGCAAAATGCTATTTTTAAGTATTATGTATACTAATAAATCCTGACAGTTCTTTTGACACACACACACACATTTGAATATAACTTTTTGTAAGCTAAAAGTTATTTTTTCATTAAAATAATTTTTAAAAATTACTTCTCATTTTGAACCCTTTAATAAGCCATAACAGAGACACCAAGTTTTTTTTGTGTGTATGTGTGTTGAGGGGCAGGTCTAAATACATAGCAAGATAAGATACATTTTACAAACATTTTTATACTTTAAAAAATCATAAGAAATATTAAATTTTTCATACATAATCTTTTTTCTTCTTTCTGATTTTCATATCTTTAAAGTGATTGGATTGGGACTAATTTACTGTTTGCAATAAAGAATAATTAAATTGAATAGGTAGGTTGTTTAATATTTAAAGAAGAAAAAATAATCCCATTGGATGCGTGATGAAAAAAAAAAAGAAAAGATAACTCACCTGGAAGCATGCTAAATTGTCTGTGGACAAAAGCATTATTAAAAGACCTTTGGATGCCCGAGGAAGAAAAGAACTGACCTGGAGGCATGCTGAGTTGTCTGTGAATTATTCTGTTTTGGGCATACATCTGTTGTTGTTGTTGCTGCTGCTGCTGCTGTTGCTGCTGCTGTTGGGACTGGGAACTATACACTGACATTTGAGCCTGAGAAGTGGGGAACTGAGAATCAGGAGGAAAATGAAAATGGCTGCCAGCTTGTTGCATTGGACTAGATAATGAATTACCAGATATTGACCGGTGACGAGGAACTCCTGCAAACTGTGGATTGCCCTGGAAAGAACAATATCAAGAGTGAAAAATAAATCCTATCTATGATATTCAAAAATTACTGACTGGAAATTGAAAAAAAAATCAGTCACAAAATTGTCCTTCAAAAGTAATTCACAAAGTAATATTTTAAATAAAGAACATAAAAAAAAAAAAAATCATATCTAAAGATTAAACTGAGAAATCTATAAAAAGGTATTATAAAATTATTGGTCAACAACAACATAATTTAAAGCCACTATTCTCAAAATAGTAAGTATTTGCACTTCTACTGAAAAGTAAAAATGAAATTTTATACACTGATGAGCAAAAATATTTTGCCTAGTGATATTTGGCAAGAATGACTTTACAAGTCAGACTCAGAGAGATATATAAAGCAGGCAAGTTGGTTTAGAGTATTTCAATTTTTATATGTTGAATGCCACAGTTATAGAAGGGGGAAAAAAATTCTTAAATTGAGTAACATTGATAAAGATCAAATTGTTAAGGCAAGAGTATTTCTGAAACTGTATATCTTATGGGGGTGCTCTTGTTCAGTTGCAACTGCAATACAAATTGCAGATAGTCTTAATCAAGGTAAAGAAAGGAATGCATCATAATATACATTAGACAAATCCTTGTTGTATATGGGGCAGTGTAGCCACACACAAGTCAGACTAATTCTAACTAATGTCCATTGCTGAAAGAGTCTTCATTTGGCATATGATTGCTGAAACTGGAGCTTGTATCATTGGAAAATTGATTGGCCCATTGAGTCTTGCTTTCTATTGAATAGTGTGAATAGTAGGGGCAGTATGTGTGTGTCATTATCCTGAGGAAGCAATGGTACTAGGATGTCTTATAGAAAAACAAGCTAATGGAGGCAGAGTGTTGGTTTAAGCAACATTTGGCTGGGAAACACTTTATGTGGAAGGAACTTTGTTCTCTACCAACTACCTCAGCATCATTAAAAAACAAGTATACTCCTTCATGGCCACAGTATTCTCTAATAACAGTGTCATCTTTCAGCAGAACAGTGTACAGTGCCACACTGAACAAATTGTATAGAAATAATTTGCAGAACTTCATTTAAAGGAGGTATTAACATTCTGGTACTAAATCCCAGAAGAAACTTTCAGGTCTCAGACTCCATGCTTGATTGAATAAGAGTTGTTTGGCAGGCACATTATGTTTTGGTTCATCAGTGTATATTTAGAAAGTAAAAATATTTTCAAAGAAATATTTCATAGTTTAAAAATACTTATTCTGAGTGGCAACAATACTTGACAGTTTCCTTAAATATAATTTAACTAACAGCCAGATATGTTAATATTCTGTACAGATTAACATTGGGAAAAGAATCTAATACATTAAACTTGAGTAAAATGATCTTATGACCTTTAACACTTTTCCTTTAATGCTTATAAAAGCATTTAAATTCTACAAAAAAAAATAAAATAAAAAAATAAAAAAATAAAAATAAAATAAATAAAAACATCTTACTGGATGCATTCCTCTTTCAAGAGAGCCCTGAAGTGCTGTAGCTGTTTGTGATGTGCGTGCATTCCACTGAGTTGAAGTGGACTGAGTATAGTGAGGTGACAATTGGGATGGAGAAGATACTGAGCCAATCATCGGACTGACTGACTGTTGAGGTCGCTGCATACCACTAACGTGGAGACATTGATTCAGGGAGACTCTGGTTTCGCTTAAATAAGAAATTTTTGATATAATGAGAAAAAGTGCAAAGTTTTTTTCTTCATGAAGAAAAAGATAAATTGCTTACATTTAAAAAAAAAAAAAATTTAAATGAAAAAAATTAAAAAGTAACTGATATAAAGAGCTTATTTTGAAAAGAATTTAAAGGAGAAAAATGCTAAAAAAAACAAAAAACAAACACACCTAAAATATAATTAATTTATGACAATGGCTTTAAATGAAATATTTGGGAAATATCAGGACAGCATTGATAATCTTCAAATACTGGAGTATTCTACTTTCTAAAACAATGGGAACTATTCTGCCTTTAGGTTAGATCTTCCGAGGATAGTTAAAAATTGTAACATTATACAAAATTTAATTATAGGAAAACTGTGCTTATCCCAAGTTTATGTCAAAATATTTAAGACTTTTTGCTCATCAATGTTAATGAAGAGCATTCTATTTCTATGAATTCCATAGAAGTTAAAGGATTTGTTTAAAGACATTTGAAAGCATTACTTTAGAATGGATTTTATACATTTTAAACAATATATATAATTCAGTCTACTTGTATATTTTCAAAATGGAAAAATCAAATTTCATTTTATATTTGTAGGAAATATAATTTCACTTAATACAAATTTTTTAAGAAAAGGTTGAGGTTGAGAATTCAAATGGAAAAACTTTCCTAAATTGAAAGAAAAAATGCTGTTCGCATTAATAAACTATTACTTTTGAGCATACTATACGATTTAAAGCAGAGATAAAATACAAAATAACAGGGTATTCAGTTTTACAATTTTTGAGTGCATGCATGCATATATCTATTTTTAAACTAAGTTATTTAAATCTCACTTGAAATAATAAAACACCAAAAAGCCAATGGTATAAAATCTTAATACACTTATTGCTCAAGCTGGGATTTTCAAATTTTGACTAAAATTAAGGGTTACTGTGATATGTGTTTTTCGATTCATCTAATTGGCCATTAAAATGCACAGTGAAAGAGTAGACAAGACAGCTTATAAGTTACAACCAATTTGACAAACGAGAATGGAAATGAGATTGTGTGGCATGCCCACAGAACATTTTAAAATAAGAGCAGAATGAAGAATGGGTCAACATGCATAGCATTTGTTACAGAGGATGCCCTTGAGAATGTGTGCTTATCAGCAAGACATTGCTCACCTGCAAAGTTACATTAGGTGCATTGCCACTTTTCATCAACTCAGCCAAGTTTTCAGGAAATGGTTGTACCGTGCTGGAATCCATTCTGGTCTGTAGGGAGAGGGAGGATAGAGGGTAGAGATTATCCATTAGTAGGATACATACTACTGCTTTCACAGCAGCACACAGATGAGCAATAAGGATTAGGACTAGTACAAGCAAATATCAAGGAAGCATGCTGGGAAAGCAACAATGAAACAGCCTATCTTTTACACGCCAGCTAATCTCTAACCTACAAATAATCTTACACACTTAGCTTAATTGTTTTTAAAGTTATGTTTGTTTGTTAGAGTTGAGGAAGGACAGAGTTTGAATTGATAAATTCTATGAAGGTTGATTATAGCAATAGAAGCATTATATAAATCAAAATATTATCTATGTGCAAATTTTATTTATTATGACAATATATAAAGCTGTATTGGATTGGCCAAAAAGTTAGTTGTTTGTCATTAGATGGCAATATGGGTTTAGTTTTAATTGTATTGAAACTAAACTTTTAAATGTATTGTGATAGCTGTCATATCAACAGGATTTTTTTAAATTTCAGAATTGACATTTTTGCTTATGGATTTAATAATGAAAATGGAAGAAAATAAGTAGCATTTTAGATATATTATGCTTTTTTTAAATTTTATTTAAAAAGGGAAAAAAAGTGATTTAAATGAAGAGAGAAAGAGAGAGAGAGAGAAGAGAGAAGAGAGAGAGGATAAAAAAAAAAGCAAGGTTTATGGAGAAGGTACTGTGAATGGTCAAATCTATCAAAAATGTTTGGGAAGTCCATGCCAGAGATTTCTCACTAAATGTTGCTTTATGGTCAAAGTAGGCCAGTTGATATTTATAAAAGACAGTATCAATATTATATGATGCAGGAGATACTCAAAATATACAAATTGAGCATTGAAAATCATTTACACCAATTTTGTGATATGAGTCGCTTCCATTAAGTTGAGGTGGGGGGAAAAAGAAAAAAGAAGGACCATATGTAAGAAAAATGTTCTGATTTGTGAAATTGTGATGAGCAATGAAAAATGAATATTTTACAACAATGTGGAACAAGAGATTGCTGAGGAAAGTGAAATGAATGACCACCATTAATTGTACCAAATGCCAGTCTTCATCCAAAGATAATGATTCTGTTTAAATAGTAGGATTAGAATAGAGTCATCTACTATGAATTCCTTTTAGAGAACCAAACAATACTGTTTCCAATTAAACCAATTGAAAGTAGCAGGTGATAAAAATAAAAAAAACATCCTGAAATCAGGATAATGCCAGACAGGTGACTAGGCAAAAATTCCTAGTTTATCTGGAAAGTTTTCATTCATCTGTTACATTTACAAGATATTGCACTTTTGGATTACCATGTATATAAGTCTTTATAAAATTCTCTTAAAAAAATAAATAAAAGAGTGTGTAATATTGCAAAAGACAGGTAAAGTAATTCTTTGCTGAGAAAGATCAACAGTTCTTAGAGGATTGAATTATGAAATTGCTTGAAAGGTGTCAGAAGATGGAACAAAACAAGAAAATATGTTGTTCAATAAATTTAATATTGAAGGGAAAAAGAAAGGAAAAATGTTTTCCCTTAGACCAAACCTTTTGACCACTCAATACGTTGACAATTGGTATAGCAAATACATTTAAAATCAATTTTTCTATTAAAAAAAAAAAGAAAAAAAAAAGCACAAACTATAAAATACACTTGCAGAAAAGCAAATAATCCTTCCAACATTTTTATATGATATTTTAAACACTAGCTTGTGGAAATATTTAAAAGGAAAACAAACTTACTTGAAATCTGGCGGCAAACATTTGAGGAGAAAAAGGATGTTGTTGTTGTTGCTGCTGCTGCTGTTTTGCAGCCATAAAATGTGGCTCATCTTGTAATCTTTGACGTTTTCTCATTCTCAACTTCTGTTGCTGCTCACTCATTGCCTGTCTAGCAGGCAAATTCATAGTAGCTCCAGGCATAGGCCGAGGCCCTTGTGTTGGCAGGCTAGCACCTCGTAAAGCTAAAGAAACAGTGAGACAAAGTTAAAAATAATAGGTACTTTAAATTTATTTATGTTAAAAAAACATTAAATTTTGACCCTTACTAAAATGTTACGGATAGGAGAAAGGAAGGAAGGAGAAAAAAAAAAAAAAAAAATGCCCATCTCACCCCTTTAATCTAAGAAGTCCAATTGTCATTGGAGCTGATTTAAAAAAAATTTTTTTTTTTTTTAAAGACAGTCAAGTTCAAAATGTTCTCAATAATACACACAATGTTTATACCTATGTATCTACATGCATACATCTCAAGAACTTGAAAGAATAGACAAACATCAAATTAAATCAAAACTGACCTAATAATACAAAATTCAATTCATTGTTAGCTATAATCATATCAATTTATGAAAATTGTCATCAAAATATTCAACATTATAAAGTCCCACATTTAAATAAAATGCAATGTTAAACCTGTTCACCTTTTTAACTTCAGATTAGATCATGGAAAATATCTTTTTTAAATGACATCTAACTAACTAGAAATGATAACTAAATCAGAATGTTTTTTCTCTCTCCCAAATGACATTGATTAAATTTGATTTTTATGAGCTGATATGTTTTTCAGCAAATCTAGTTTACAAAATATAAATAATCATGGTATGAGTAAACTGTAAACAATCTTTAGTTTTACAACTACCTTTAATGACCATTTTCAGAATTGTACCAAAAGAAAGTTTATAACTGAAATTTAGTTATTAAATTTAATTGTCTTAACACTACGAACACACAATATTCATGGGGGTGGGTGTAATTTAATTGGAAGACTATTGTATATAAGATATACACACAGCGCCAAGGCAGAGATATTATTTAACCTGAAAGAATAGTAGGTGATCCTTTCTACAACCCACTAATTTGGTATCATTTGAAAGTAAAATAATATATCTAACATTTATTATTTCAGTGGACATCAAATAGTTTGGTATCGAAGAGTTCAGAAACAAAAAAGAAAAACTTTTAAGTGAAATCAATTGATCAGAAGCAATAGTGGGAACTGGTAGAATATAACCAGAAATATACAGATGGTTCTATGATCATCATACAAGATGATGGACAACTAGGTTAAAAGGGGGAGAAAAAAAAGTTAAGTATTACAACTGTATAAGTGTTTATCTTTTGTGATTAGTTTGTAAGTGTTGGTAATTTAAATTTGTAGGAAAACAAATTGTATATTAATGACTTATTCCAATAAAAACATTTTTCTAAATTAATAATTCTCAGATTCTATCATGTCTAAGAATTCACTTTTAAAAAGCAATTTTGGAATGAAAAGTTAACGTAAAATATTCCCTCTTTAATTTGACCAATTGTAGATAATCTAAGTTCATCACCAGTTTTAAAAATGGCTGCTTTTACTCACATAATCAACAATTAAGTGAAACTAATCGGTAAGAAACTCTATAAGTTTGCTAAATTGGTAGCAAAAGATAAAGACCAGATTTCTTTTCAAGTTTGTACATTTCCCCATTACACATTTTGCATAAAAAAAAAAAACTAACTAAATATAAATTGTCAAATCTCCTGACCCACAAACTATAATTTTAAGTGAATTATACTGTTGTAAAGATATTTTCTACTTTCCAGTATATGAAAAACAAAAAAAACTTTCTATTAGAGATGTATGTACTATGAGATATAAATTGCTACAAAGCTTAAAGAAAAGAAAGGTTAGTAGCATTAAAATAAAAAAACCTTTCAACAGAGCATTTCCTTCACAAATATATCTTAAATATAGTTCCATGCCAAGTATTGTTAGAATACATTTTTATAAGATTAAATCTTTTAAATGTATTAAGATAAATCTGCCTTTGACAAACTACTAAAATATGGTATGCCATCTCTAATAATAATAATGAGTAATAATAAATTATGATCATTCAAATAAGCAAAGTATTGAGAGAGAGAAAAAGCATCTTTACAAAAATGCTATTTGTTATAAACTAATCAACAAACTGTGAAATCTATTACATAATACCTTTTGCTTTAGGAAATAAGTTTTATCTGTCTGGTTATGTAATATATTAGTAATACATTTCTTGCACACAGGTCAAAAAATTAATAATAGAAGCTAACCAATTAAAAATCAAAAAGTGGCCTTTATTTTTAATGAACCTAAAGTATTTATTACATATTTTGTCAAAATGGCCATTCGGTGTAACTTAAATTTCAAGGATAGATATCTCTTGCTAATGTCTTTATTGATATTTATACATTTTTCTTTTTATAATATATCTTAGAATAAAAATGTTCATGGTATTAAACTTAAATCTTTGAAAAAAAATTCATCAAATCAAATTGCATTGATAGCATTGCTAGAAAAAAAAAAGAAAGAAAAAGGATGTTAAATAAGCAGAGCAGAAACTTGTTTGCATATTCAAAAGGTACAATGTAAAATTCTTCCAGTGAGTTTTGCATGCAATTTCTTAATAAAAAAAAAAAAGTATTTTCAATTAAGGTTTTAAAGCAAATATATATCTTTTCAGAAAACATCAAAATGTTATACAGGAAATATTCCTAAGAAATTACAATATTAAATTGTTTCATACTGGGTATAAATAGTCAAGTGAAATAGATTTTCAGTATATAGTTATGAAGATAGAATGTCTTACCTTGGGGTGGACCTTGTGTAAGCTGTGGTGATGCTTGTCCATATGGGGAAACAGCTTGACTGAATGGAGGAGGAGGAGGCTGTTGTGGCTGCTGTGATTGTTGGGCAGCAGCAAGAGCCAAACTTTGATGAGCAAGATGTGAATAGTTTTGTATTTCTT
Source organism: Doryteuthis pealeii (assembly GCA_023376005.1). Classification (NCBI taxonomy): domain Eukaryota; kingdom Metazoa; phylum Mollusca; class Cephalopoda; order Myopsida; family Loliginidae; genus Doryteuthis; species Doryteuthis pealeii. The sequence continues at coordinate 22,203,919 of CM042148.1, forward strand.
GCATTGCAATGCTTTGCTGCTGGGTCATACCAGCTGTTTCATGGCTATAAGATCCAACTCCTGCCTGTCCACTTGCTGCCAGTTGATTAGCCCCTAATTGTGCAGCTGACATTGGTACACCAGGTTTGTTGGATACAGCAGATGCTTGATTATCAGGAAATCCTAGGAAACAATTACAACAACCATTTAGAAAAATTTAATCTGAGATCTTATAAAGTTGATAAATATAATTTTGAATATTTTCTGCATAAAGCTAAAAAGTCATTTTATGAATGTCAAATAAAAAGGATTTGTTTACAACATCCATAAATGAATAAATACAATTCTTATAAAAAGTTGATTTTTTTCTAAATCAAAGATACCAGGATCTTATTTCAAGTGAAACATTATACAAACAAAATGGATACAAATATTTTTTAAACTTTAGTTTCTAAACATAGAATAAAAATGTAAATTGTCATACTATCTTTACAATTTAAAATAATGCAACAATGTTATAAAGCATAAATTGTAATGACATGAAATACTGTCCATTTCATTCACTATTAAAAAAGTATTAAGCAATTTACTAATTTTGTATTAAATTAAATAAATTAAACTGATGAAAATATTAACTAGTAATTTGAAGATTATTTTTTAGTTAAATTATTAGCCTAGTTTTAATAAAATGAAAAATCAACTATATTAATGTATAAATTTTCCCCTCAAAAAAAAAAAAAAAAAAAAAAAAAAAAGTAATAAAATTTTAATTCTTTATTGCACCCCCCCCCAAAAAAAAAACCCACTGCAATTTACCACTTGTTCCAATATTTAAAAATAATTCAAATAAATAAATTTAAAAAGAAAATATGAAATTATACAAATTACAAATCAAATTATAAAACCTAATTTAAAAAAATGAAAAATTGTACCTATGAAATAAATTTAGGCAATTTGAAACATAACAAAACACAAAACTGCATCAAAATTGGAATTCAAATAACAATTTCAAGGAAAACTTACAATTATCAGATGGAGACAAACATTTTATATGCATGTTATTTAGTATATGAAATATTCTGATTATAACAGAAAAATAGTTTAAAATATCCCAAAAATTGTCTAATCTATGCAGTATGGAAATATGTAAAGAAATGTACATACCTGCCATTGGTTCTAAACTCATCAGCTGCTTCTGGATAGCTTCAATGGCCTTCTTCTCCTGAAGGTCCAAGTTGCTGCTACTCCCCGTTTGATTTGAAGAATTAAGCAAAATAGAATCTAATTCCATAAACTGTAAGTTGGAGTCAGTTAAGACATGTTCCAACTGAGATAGAATTGTGTCATCCTGATTAAGGTCAGAGGAACCAGTTCTCACAGGCTGTGACATGGAATTGACCACTCCACCTGTTGACATACCTGGAATCCCTGGATTATTGGTATTCAGCTGACCATTATCAAGATCATTTTGGAGATCAACTGCTTGTTGGAGAATAAGAGCTAAGAGAGCATCTTTAGAGTCTTTTTTAGGGCCACTTTCTACATTTGGCTTATTGTTACTGGTAGGGTTGGAAGTTATTTGTCGTGTCATTTGAGGTTGACCAGCTGTTGAATTAAACCGATCAGACGTACTTGACGCTGTAGCACAATAGCTTGTTGCAACACTTGTAAACACTTGTTTGTTAGGATAAACATTATTTTCAGTGGACATTGCTTTGCCAGTGTCTACTGAATTATGAAAATTACCTTCTGACGATGACCTAGAAGGTTCATGGAGGTTTGGACCTGCATTACATTCTTTTTCACCTTCTGTCGAAGAAACATCATTATTACTTTTTTTATCAATTGGTTTCAATGGAAGAAGTTTATCTTTAGGTGTTCGTGGTGTTGGTAGTGCAGTTGGATTTGCTGTAATTTGAGTATTAACAACAATCTCACGATTTGTTTTTCTGGAAAGAAGCTGAGCAAGAAGGACGTTACGCTGCAGCACTTTGCTAGGTGGATCAGTTGAAGTCGTAGGCTCACTGTCCAGCATGTCATTTGAATCACCATCAAATGATGCTTTTCGTTTTATACTTTTTGGTCGACCATCATTTTTCATTTTTTCTGAATTATCCTTATCCAAATAATGGAATAAACTTTGAAAATCAGTAAAGCCATGTACATTTCCTGACTTTAATATTTCGGACGGTTTGAGCATGGAGTCATCAAAACTAGTCCGATGGGGGACGCTGGAAGTAGACTCTGGTAGCCCTGTGTGGGTGGTGGTCGGAAACTGAGGTCCTGATACATGACGATGACGAGTGCCATCTTGATCTTGACTAGTACTTTGCTGTAAAACAAAACAAATGAGATTAGTCAAACAATCTAGATGTCCATAAAGGTTTATGAAAACTGATTTTGTAATCAATTTATTTTGCAGAATAGATATCACACAAATAGAACTTTTTAAAAAAAAGTTATTTTTAAAAAATTATACCTAATTAACATTTAACATTCAAAAAACTTGAAATTTGATAGAACTTATAACATGTAAGTTTTTATTTATATCAAAAGTAGAGAATCACATTATCAATAAACATTTGAAGTTCTATTATATACATTTATATTTCTGATGAAAACAAATTTCTTAGTAAGTTTTACTTTCGAAACTAAATGATCTGAAAAATAGACTACCATAATTAAAATCTGCTATTGTACTAAATAGTTGAACTAAAATTACAAATTAAAATTGACAATTACAAATAAATATTAATAAAATATTAAAATAAACTTGTTAAAGAAAGATTTTGTACTAAGGGTTTGTCACATACAGCTGGAACTGTAGCTTTCATCTCCTCTTCTTCATCTTCTTGTAATAATTTTTGGAGTAAATCTTTGTGGTTATTTTTATCTACTTTTCCAACTTCTGATGTTGCTTGATGGTCATCACTAAGAAGTTGCTGCAAATTGAAAGTTAAAACCATGTTAACAGAAAAATATGCAACAGGTAATAGAAAATAGACATAATAAGAAAAAAACAATTTATTAACATTAAATAGATGGATTGATACTTTATCAGGTTAGTGACAATGAAATATAAACACATGAATTAAAAATAAATTTATCTATCTACTCATTTTGGTGATGGAAAGAAAATCAGTTAATTGGGTTCAGTAATTGTTGATCTCAGATATATCAAGCTGCAACACTTTAAAATCATGCATTTCATTGCCTTCATAGACCAATCATTAAAGTACAGACAAGATACACTTTATAAAGCAAGGATTTTTCCAAGTATTAAATATCTAATTTTAGCACCAATATTAAAAATATCTACAAAAGAAAACCATCAACATAATTAAAAAAAAAAAAAAAAATCCAAATGTATTAAAGAAATACTTACTTTTAATAGTTCATCATTGTTTGTAGATTTTTTGGGCTCAGCTTCATTTTTATCAATTTCCATTGCACTATCTGCATTTGGGGAACGCATATCTTCTTCATACCTTTTAGAGTTTGTTTCATCTTCATCTCTACTGAGTAACTTTTTCAGAATCATATCAGGATGTTTAGAATCATGACCTGAGACCCCATTACCTCCACCAGTATTCATATGATCCATTTCATCATTTCCTGATGTACTCTGGGGTTTTTCCTGAGGAGACTGACCAGGTCCTGGCTGTGGTGATTGATCAATACTGCCACCAGGAGATTTGACACTAGACTTATTGTTCTCTCCCCCACACAGTTCATCACCCCGAGAGCTTTCAGTCTTTGCTGCAGGACTCTGATCTGGAGTAGAAGTATTTTGAGTGAGCAATTGGCATAATTTTGGTGGACGTTGATTGGCTTTCTTGTCACCAATACATTGTGCTTCAGTTTTAATGGTCATAAAATTGGCCTCTGGCCGCATACGATTTTGTGCTTGGCTGTTGAAAGTGTTTGTTTGAGTTGCACAGTGTGGAACTGCTGTTGTCATAGGGGAATATTCTGCAGGATGGTTCCAGGTAGACTGTTGGCTTGTCATTGCACCTATATTTGAAAAAGGTTACATTTTTCAATATTAGATTTATAAAAAAAAGAAAAAAGAAAAAAGAAAAAAGAAAGAGAAAAGGCAGGCACAAAGATATGTCATGCTCCTATGTTATAAAGCACACAGTATTGTAATAAAACTATTAAGTTAATTTTTTGGAAGGTAAAGAAATATCTTAAAAACAATTCTCTTGTGATATTATTTAGAACAAGAGTTTTAAACATAGTAAGAAGTTAACTTTATAATTGCCACAACTGATTGAAATATTTCAGACTATTCAAAACTAAGACATCAATTGATTTATATCTAAATTATTTTGTAAATTTATCTGAAATCATTTAAATTGATAAAAGGAAACCTCTGGTAGAAAATACACTTTTTAATCTAGGTTTCTTTTTCTAAATAATTCAACAAAGTCTAATGATATTGTAAGGTATTATATTATGGGATACATAGTTAGCAGTAATGATGCTTCAGCTGTGACACCATACCTGACTGTAGTCATTATCAGATGGTTTTGTTGGCAGTACAACTGTTTTCTCAGCAGCATGTGTATGAAATTATATTTTACAATAGCTGAAATAAAGTATTATTCAAAAGACAAAGTGACAATTCTCCCACAGATACTTTTTCTTATATTCTTAAGAATAAGAAATAAATGTTTAATTTCTATAAGGCAATATCACTTTAATGGATAATTTAAATTTGATTGAATTACAATAAGCTCTAACAATTTAAACAGATTATTTTCATAGATTTTTGTAATTTCTGGTGAAAGAAAAATAGTATTTGACCAAAAGTGATGAATAATTATATGATATACACTATAGATATTTTAAGATTATACAAAATTGAAAACAACTTTCTATATTTTCCAAAGTATGTTTTTATTGAAATTTGATTGCCTAAATAAAACCATCCTATGTGCTTTATAATAGATTATCAAAAAACAAATTACAATGTCCATCTATTAAAGAGTATTTACAGAGATTTTCTCATAAATACTTCAACAAGAGACAAAGTAAGTGTAATAAAAGCATTTATCTCTTCTTTCTCATCAAATCAGTTGATCTAATTTGTCATTTTCGGACATATACAAAACAAGTATAAAAACATATCCAAGAGTAAACCTAGCCATTAAACCAGAACCTTATTGCCTATTTCAATTATAGAATAGTGCAAATTTTACATGAAACCTGCCCCCCCCCCCAAATTTTTTTTTTTTCTCTAACACAGGATAATCAATGATTTGTTATGCTTATCAATTGCATAAGAAAAGTCTTACAGCCACAAAGACATTAATTAAACAAGACTTATGAATGAATAGGCAAAACAATATATATATATATATATATATATAAACAAAGAAAACTTAAGTAAAATTACAAAAAAAGACTACTACACCAACAAAATGATTTAAAAATAAATGAAAAAAAATTACAATATTGAAAAGTTATTTTTAGAAACAGTTAAAAAGAACATGATTTCAAAATACACATATCCACAGGCAAATATGGACAGATTATTAGATTAGGATTTATTAAAGAGAATAAAGTTTTCACTCCCACATATTTGTATATACTAATATACTTTCAATAGTGTAACAAATAGAGATAAGAGTGAAGCTCAGGCACAAGTGATATGACCATGTTTCCACTACCTATACACTGTGTGTGTGTGTGTGTGTGTGTGTGTGTGTATATATATATATATATATTATACATACATACACACATACAGAGAGAGAGAGAGATCAATTACCTAGAACCACTCATGAGCATAAATATGACATTGCCATATGACAGGAAATCTGCTACTTGCCTGTCAAGATTTATTTTCACTGGACCATTATCCAATGTTAACCAACAAGCACTGATGAAAAGACCAGTGCTAAAATAAAGTCAAGGGACATGAGAATTGAATTAGCTCCAACAAGCCAGTTTATTAGTAATACAATTAGCCACATTAAATCCATTCCTTAGAAGATTGTAAGAATCATACTTTCTCAAATATATCAAAATTTCATAGCAAAACTGTAATTTATCCACCATTCAAATTGTCACTCATTTTTTCAGGTGTGACACTTAAGATAACAGAGTTATGTATGAATTGTGTGTGTGTGAAATATATATATATATATATATATATATATATATATATATATATATATAAAATCAACAGAAAACCAGAGAAGAGAAGGAGAAGAGAAAAAAACAAAAAACAAAAAAAAACAACACACACACTAAGCTTGCCATACAAGAATTTTGGCCTGAAATTATGTAAAAATTAAGGTTTAAAAAAAAATCTTTTAAACAACTAACATTATCAACCATATCAAAATAAATCGGCAAAAGAATACCAAGAAAATTAATTAATGCAAACAATTTCTAAAATGGTTAATAGCTTCTGGTGATATCTCAAATACATGTACAACATAATGGATCACAATACAGTTTAACAAACAGATCACTTACAATCATTATTAGAATATTGCTTAGAGCATTTGGCATTCTCTAACACCCCTCACAATAATAAAACAAAATCTCACACATGAAGAAATGTGATCCCACAGCATATCATTGTTTCAAATTTAGCACCTCTTTAGAACAGACATAGTAAATACATAGATATAAAATCACAAGTGTGTATGATAAATGAATACATACCAGTAGGTGATACAGCAGGTAAGTTATTTTTCCTTTGGTACTGATAAAGAGCGGGATTTCTTCCCTGAGGCATCTGTGAACTAGGACTTCTCTGGGAATAGGCTGGAGCATTAAGTGGGCGTGGCCCTCCCATGTGTTGTACAAGGTTTCTATGTCTACTGGCAGTGACACCAGGTACCCTAGCAGCAAAATTGGGATTTCTTACACCATCAAAAGCAGCTTGTTGCTGCTGCTGCTGTTGCTGCTGAAAATTCCCTGAAGAGGATAAATGTTTATTCATTGAACTGGCAGGCTCCCCACCAACCAGGCTAGCTAGAATCATATTTTCTTTTATCATTTCAGAATTCTGAGTACTGCGAGGAGTGGATACATTGTTCCAATTGTTAGGTGCCGTGTTACTTATATTAAAACCACCCATCGCAATCAAAGACACAGATGGAGAACCAAAGTTCATACTTGATATATTGTTATCCATGGACGGTTGTGCATGTGAATTGAACATATCCCAGCCAATTCGACTACTGGGATTGTTTGCTACATGCATGTCCATACCATCTGGGTTAATGTTTACTCCAGATCCTGTTTCCCCTGGATAGGGAGCAGGTGCTGGTGGCATCATGCCACTGCTAGATTGATCCTGTTGTTGAAACTGCTGATATTGTGAACTATTATTTTTCAAGGCATTTCCAAGTGATTTCAATTCATTTTCATTATCACTTTCTCTGGAAAAAGAAAAAAAAAATTAGAAAAATTTATAACTGGTAAGATGATAAACACATTCTAAAAAATATATTTCACAGTTTTAAACTGAAAATATATCAAGAGTATAGAAAAATATACTGTCAAATATCTAAGTCTTTGTTATAATTAAAAATCTTTTAAAAATTAATGAAGTTTTATCCGAAGGTTTCACATTCATGCATTACAGTTTAATAGTTTATGTATGATTATTATATCTCAATTATAGCTACAAAAAGAAAAAGGAAACAGAAAATTAACCTTTTATAATTTTTTAGGAGTATATTTGTTCATTTTAAAATATATACATAATCTTTGATTACACAAAAATTTATGAGATAGCATGTGAGAAACTCAAAATTTAGAAAATTTCATTATAAAAAGATACATCAAACTGAACATTGCTTCTTTATTCTCATACAAAACAGTAGCAAAGAAAAAATTCTATTTAAGAACAATCTTGAAAAGGGTAGTTATAAATTTTTTTTCAGATGAATCATTTTGATCAGTATTAAATTTAACATAATCAGTGTATTTTTTTAAATGCATTTTTTTAACACTAGTTGTACTTGTGAAAATTCCCAGGAATAAATGCATAATTTTGACTTTTCTTTTCTATCTTTTTTTAAATTCAATTTTAATATTGACAACTGAGAATTAATGCAGTTTTGTTTCCCAACCCTTTCTATGTAAACAACTTTGCTCAAATTATTCTAAATAGGATTTGTATACTTTCAAATAATGAAAAGAGATAAGTAAAAAGAAATCAAAATTTACCTAAAAAGATTACAAGATAAATAAAAATATTAAAAAATAAAATATAAGATAAAAAAATAAAAATAAATAAAATCTAAACTTCTTCCATCTTTAAATCATCAGTAATAATAACAATAATACTAAAATGAACAATAATTATATTAAAAATGTTTTGTTTTATTCATAACATTACTTACCTAAGAATGATGTGAGTGGAAGTTATACACTCTATCTCTTTACTGACAGGGTTAGTGAACGGATGACTAGTTGTTTGAGTGTTAACATAATGATTATCTTGCAACTTGAATCTGAACACGTTGCTTTTGTACTGACCATTTTGCAATACTGAAAAATAAAAAAAAAATACATCAATATTTTTATATTCAAATATCATACAAAAACCTGCCTATACTTATGAAAAATCCAGATATAAAAAAAAATTAAAAAAATAAAAATAAAAAGCGTAAAATTTGTACAAAAGATTTTTTTCATTATCAATATTTGTTCAATTTACACACACACACAGGGTAGGATAAGTAAATTGTTATCTAAATTATGCAAAAATGGAAAGACTGACATCTCACTTTCAGATACATGTACCAAAATTACATGAAAATATGAAATACTATAAATTAGGGATACCCAAAAATTAGTCTGCTTTTCATTTTAAAAACTAATAAAAATTAATTAAATCGATTATTTAAGGTCAAATTTTTGTCTAAGTCGAAAAGTGGCAACATAATAAGCATCAGTAAAAAAAAAAAAAAAAGAAAAAAAAAAAAAAGAAAAAAGAAAATAATATTACACATGTAATTTATTTTTAATAAATTTAAAACGATTTTTTTTGGTCAATTTGGATCGCGTATGAGCGTAAACGCTTTTTAAAGATGGTGTAAAATATGTGTTTAGAAATGTAACACTCGATTGAGGAAAAAAAAAAAGAAAAAAAAAAAGGGAATTATCTGATTTTAATGAAATTTTCAGTATTGATTTATCAATGATTGAATTTTATAATGCATCAGTTATTTTTAATTTTATTTCAAATCTTTCTGATTTAATTATGTATTTCTGCTATGATAAATTAAAATCCATTTAAAATATGGGCAAAGTTTAAAATGTCATTAGATTCTAAAACCATTTTTTTTAAATAACTATACTTTAGTATCAATCACCTATAATTTTTTTGTCGAAAACTGCATTGAAAAATTTAGCGCCACCCTCTAAACAGAAAACACTATAATGGAAACAATATTGATATATATATATATATATATATATTTTTTTTTTTTGATAAGATAATAGCCAATTAAATAATTATCGAAATGAGTAAAAAAAAAAAAAAAAAAAAAAAAAAATCCCTCCAAATTATTTTTTTTAATTTTCATTTTATTTTCCGATTTTCGGTGCTTATTTATTACCAGAGCAGATTCCTTTAAAAAATTTTTTCCTTCTATTCACACCTTCGGTCGTCTTTTTATTTTTTTAATTCAAAGTTAAGTTACTTAAAAAAGAATAAAAAATAAAAAAAAAATAAAAAAGTTTTGAAATAAAATAACTGATGCATTATAAAATTCATTCATCGATAAATCAACATTGAAAATTTCATTAAAATCGGATAATTCCCTGATTTTTGTAAAAAAATATTTTCAAACGGGGTTGGGGTGGGTAAATTTATATTGTAAAAACACGGATTTTTCGACAAATTAAGTATACCTACTATAAATTAAATTTATTCTAAGAAATCGCCATCGGGTTTCAATTACAACCTCCAGATGACTTCGGAATCTCCTGCGTGCTTTTTTAATAATAAAAAGAAAATAATATTGGATAACCGCCCTTGTTTAGTTTCATTTGACGCATCCATTAGCAAGTATCCTTTTTAGGACTGTACCGTCAAATATATCCTGTTTTGCCGTTTAATTCTCTTGAGCGATATCCCTACCACCCCCGTTTAACTGTTATTATAGTTTAATTTATTCTAATCTTGGCTGGACTTTCAAAAACTTTAAAGTGTGTGTGTATGTGTGTGTGTGTGTGTTTTGAGATTCTTAAAAAAAGTGTATGACAATCTATTCAGATTTATTCTTTTTATATTATTCCTTGAGAAAAAAAAAGTCATCAGAGTTTGAATAACCGGCGAGATTTCATTATATATATATATATATATATATATATATATATATATATATATATATATATATATATATATATAAAAGAAAACAAAACAATTTTTGTTCTTCCTTACTTAAAATAACTCTGATTGGGGCGTGTAAATGTAACAATGACTTGACCTTTGACTCGTGTTGACAGGAAAACAGATCCCCTCTACTTCTGTTAAAAATTCATTTAAACGAATTTTTTTTATACTGTATCTTAGGCAAAAACACACAAAAAAACAAAAAAACAACTTTTTTTTAACAGTCCAGTTAATCAAACATTAAATTAACTAATGTTCTTTAAATCAAATGGTGCCTGGTTAATTCTAGGAAGATTCACAGAACCATCTAGCGGAATCGAATAATTTTGTTGAAGATGTAAACAGTAGTTACAATCACTCAAAAACAGTTTCAAGTTAGCAATTTCATTTTTTATATTTACATCTTTCAATGAAAACCAGAATCAAAATTTGTATAAGTCAATATTCAAAAATCAATACAAACTAATTTTAAAACACAAAATTCACGAGAAAATCGTAATCGCAATTCAAAAAAGAAAGAATTTGAAAATCGAAGTACTGATGTTTGAACATTTTTAGCACAAAAATCTGCCTCTTCTTTGAAATATGTATAATTTTAATTTAATTTTAGATCTTAAAATAGTATAATGATATATCAACCTTAAAATGTAAACAATTTAATCTTTATCGGATTTTTAATTTTATTTTTTTCTGACTATAAAACAATTGCGCAATGAGGATGAAGAGAAGAAATGATAAATTATACAGCATTCAGATTAAATTTAAAAAGAAGAGAGAGAGAGAGAGAGAGAGAAAAAAAAAAGAAAATGAAAATTCAATATAAAAATTAACGACATCGAAGGTTAAGTTTTACCAAGCCCCTAAAAATATGACTCAATATGACAGTGCAATATAATTCTTTTCCGTAAAAAATTTTCTAATTCAAATGTAAAAAAAAGAAATAAGTTTTCAAACAGAGAGGACGTTTTTTTTAAAATTCATTAAGCAAGAGACAGAAAACAAAAAAAAACAAAAAAACAAATTATACTGCTTTTTATACACATTTCTTTAAGAAAAAATAAAATAATTTTGGAAGCAACAACGTTAAAATTTTTTTTCGTATGGTCTAATAATCTTAGCACTAAAATCCCAACTAGTCAAATTTAAGCAAAAATAAAACCAAATCCCAATTTTATTCGAAGAAAAATAAATATTTCTTAGAGATCGATTTTTTTCATTTGGTGGTTCGTAATTTAGGATAACATGCTGTGTTTATCGTAAAAGAAAAAGAAATGAGAGCAACAGAGATACGCATGGAGTAAAACACCTAATACTAGAAAACTGAATAAATTTATTTTTAAGGGAAATGTAATTTTAGTTTAATCTTTTTATGAATAGGTGCGGACAAACCATTTGATGGTCAATGAATTCAACATCATAAATGAGATTAAACTAATATGAGGCAATTTTTTATGCTCACTGCATCCTACATAAACACTAAATAGAAAGAAAGGGTAGAGGTACACGACAGGTTCGTAGTAAGTTTATTAATAAATGCCTAGTTTTAATAAGCATGGTATAAATACGAACTGATTTTAAAACAATAAATTCACAAGAAAATCGTAATTGGAATTTAAAAGGAAGAATTTGAAAATCGTAGTACGGATCTTCATTAGAAGCAAATCTGCGTATGTGCATGATAGTAGCAGGCAAGCGAGGCAGAGTAGGTTCGGTGATCGTAAACTACAACCATGAGGCAAGTTGTACTGATCAACTTATATCAATAGGCTTTTTGTAAAGACAAAGATCGATAGTAGATTGAGCAAAGGCAAGCAAGTATCTTATTGTAACACGTGGGTGCAACTGAGGAAATCTGTAATGGTGCTTAAAAATCCAAATGGCAGAATATCTAAACAGTAAAACCAAAGAAGGAACTAGCCAAGGAAGGTGGTTCACTGGTTGGTTGGTCATTTGGGAAGCAATAAAAACAAACCATACACGAGTATAATATCGGCACACGTGTTAAAAATATGTTGACTGGTTGAGTAACGAAAATAAAGTGGGATCGCTAGAGATAAATTTTAAAACATCACTAAATATTAAAGAAACCAATATAATTTTAAATAAATGTAATTAGCTATATAATCAAGGTTGAAATTGTAACATTAAGCCATTCTAACTAGCGTGCAGTCAACATTTTTCCAAGAGTAGTTGATGCTATAGTAGTAGTTACTTATAGTAGGTACCAAAAAGCAGTTGAATTAAGTATTGTATTTAATTTTAGTTAATAGTTGAAAGTGAATAGGATGCAACTGTCACGTTACTGCAGAATAACGTCCCAAAAAGAAAAAACATAAAGATGAAAATATGAATTTTACAGCAGCAAGATAAGAGAGAATTATCGACCAGTTATGCTATTTCTAGCAACGGTCGTGGTAGTTCAATATTAATGATCAAGCTTGCGTAAGGAGCATGAGATTCACGCAGCTAGTTCCTTGAATATATAACATTACAGTTCAATAGTTGAGATCCTAAAAGTAAGAAAAGTAAATAGTTCGCACCGTGAGAAAAGAACAGTGTGTAGCTAACCTGATGGTTGCAGATCAGCAGAATAATGATAATGAAAACAACAAAATTAATGGACAATAAATCTGATTTGTAAAATATCCGGATTAAATTCACATTGACAATATAGAGCTAAGATTATTACTTCTCTATAATCTCGAAGATATAGTAATGCGACAACTTGCTATAGCAGCAGTGGCGGCGATGATGGCAGCGGTGATGGTGGTGGTAGTAGTAGTAGTAGTAGTAGCGGTAAGAAGTGGTGACGACAATAATCGCGGAAGCAGCACACACGAAAGGAAAGAAATGAATTGTAGTTGTGGTAGCAAGTATACGCATGCGTCTTGAAGAACTGACTACTGATTGGATGGCTCTTGTCACGTGTATATACGATCAGTTCAATCGGTGCTATCGTAGTGAGACGAAATATCGTTTACTCTCACGTATATATTTTAGTGTATCTAAGATGTTCACTTCACGCACATGTAGAGAGCAAGTGTCTCAGACCACTATGCAAAATAAGACACTAACGAGTATTTAACTATTTACCGTGGAAAAAATAATTTCCTTATACGACAACACAATAAGCTAATATGTATCATAGGTATACCCAATTTTTCGAAACATTCGTGTTTTTACACAAATTTTTTTACCCCCACTGGGAAATTTTTTAATCAAAAATCAGGGAATTATCCGATTTTGATGAAATTTTCAGTGTTGATTTATCAATGAACGAATTGTATAATGCATCAGTTATTTTATTTCAAAACCTTTTCAATTTTTTTTCCCAGGTCACTTAACTATGAATTTTTTAATGAATCTGCTCTAGTAGTAAATAAGTACCGAAAATCGGAAAATAAAATAAAAACTAAAATAATTTTTGAAGATTCTTTTTTAAAAAAACTAATTTCGATAATTATTTAATTGGCTATTATCTTATAAAATAAAAAAATATACATCAATATTTGTTCCTTTAAAGGGGCGTGTGTGCTAAATTTCCAAGAGTGATTGATGCTAATGTAAAGTAGTTATTAAAAAAATATTTTTTTAAGAATCTAATATGACATTTTAAACTTAACACCATACTGCTTATATTTTGAATGAATTTTATATATTAATTTATCATAGCAGAAATACCTAATTAAAGTTTTGAAATAAAATAAATCAATACTGAAAATTTCATTAAAATCGAATAATTCCCTGATTTTTAGTAAATTTTTTTCAATGTTAAATTTATTTTGTAAACACTTTTTATGCCATCTTTAAACAGCGCTTGGCCATACACGATTGAAATTGACAGAAAAAAATCGTTTTAAATGTATTAAAAATAAATTACATGTGTAATATTATTTTGCTTTTTTTTCTTTTTCTTTTACTGATGCTCATTATGTTACGTTTCGACTTAGACAAAAATTTGACCTCAAATAATCGTTTTAATTAATTTTAAAAATGAAAAGCAGCCAAATTTTTGGGTATACCTAATGTATCAAAATTATAAAAATTTAACTTGTGAAAAAGAAAATTATCCTTAAATATTAACGAGCCACTAGCAGATTTTCAGTTTCTAAAGCATGTGCAGTTTCAACTTTTTAAATGCTGTCATTTTGACTGTAGAAATAATAAACATTTTAAATGTACTCACAAGATAAAAAAAATAAGTAGTAAGTATGATGCTTTTTACAACAAAATGCAAAAAGAAAAATCAGGTTTTTGATAGCATTCACATGTGAAACTAATTTTTCATTTTTTCCATGTGATTTAAGCATTATACTAAGTTCCAAAAAAAGATATAAGAAAACTATTAATAATGTGGTTGCTGCTGGAATAAAAATATGCTATATTTAAAAATTAGAAAAAGGCATCTTTTTGAGATAAATGCTAAACTTTCTATTCCACAAAATAGAAATGTCAAATCATTCAAAATCTTTAAAATTTGCAAGGTAAAAAAAAACCCAAACAACCAAAAAAACAAAAAACAAAAACAAATGGACTTGCTGATGAAAATGTAAGGTTAGAGTAAGAATTTATACATTATATTCTAATTGAAAGATTAATTGAAATTTTATGGAACATTTCAGGATAAGTCTTAAAATAATGCTTCCCATTTTTTAAATAACCACATATTTTGTATGAAATTAAATATATACTATATCACATTGATATAGTATTTTTATTTAACTTGTATTAGCCTGAATATGCTGATGTTTATGAAATACCAATGACAATTTAATAAATCACAAATCCTTTTGAGATTGGTGGAGGTGATACAATTGTATCAAACCATAAAAAGTAAATGAAATGGGGAAAAGAGGGTGGGTGATAAATAATTGGACATGTACAAATTTTAAGATATCAGAAGATAGTTTAATCATAATATTCAGTGACATGTAACTAGACAGTTAATTAAATAAACATCAAATTGGAGTTATTCTGTTACAATTAAATCTTTCTTTCAAGCCCATCATAATTGCTACACTAAACCTTTGTCTGTTTTTGGCACGTTAACAACAATTATTGAAGCTGCTACCCCCCCCACTCAATCCCCTATCCTTGCAAGAATACAGTAAAAAGTTGGTATCCTGAACTTTGGCAAAATGTGACCAAAATCCCTTAAATATAAAAATTCAATTTTCATAGACTTTAGATTAAGAATTGAAGAATATTCTGATATTAAAATTATTTTTTGGAAATTCTAAAGCTGCAAAATAAATAAAATATTGCTTGGGTTTATAAACATTTTGTCGTCCCAAATTTCTGCCCTTATTTACAGTTTTTCCTTGAAGGTGACAAGCGTAAAAAAGGCCAAACTTAGATATTTACCATTGCTTTTTATCAGCAAATTATTCTAGATATTTTACAAGCCTCGAATAAAATACAAATAAAAACCCAGACAATTTTTTTTTCTCAATTGAATTTGTCCAATATATATTTACAAAACACAAACTCTTATTTCAAAACAATTTTCATACAATGTGCTCTTTCTTTTTTAATGACAACATAAATATAAACCTGTGCAATTTTCTTTTTTTCTCTAAACAATAAAAAAAAAAAAAATAAAAAAAAATGTTTATAGGTAATTAATAACAGAAAATTCAAAACAAAACACTAAACAAGAAACTTTTTTTAGGATAAGTTTTCTATTTATGTGGTTGTATAGAGACATTTCACAAATCTACAATGTAAAGTAATTTTTTGTAGCATCTTAATTTGTGAGAATTGCAAACATACAAAGCACCTATAAACATTTAAATGAAAGAAGAAAAAAAAGTCAGCTCTTTTTAATAAAATTAAATTGTAAAATATGGCAAAACAAAAAAAAAATAGGTGAATTATTTTCCCAATAAAAAGCATATCAAAAGAGACAGTGTTCAGTATGAAAATTATTTTTAAATTTGAGGGTTTTATAAAAATTCAACTGAAATTTGTGTAAATCCAATTAAAAAAAAAAAAAAAAAGAAAGAAAAGTTATTTGTATTTTATTTTACTTGTATTTTATCGGGGGCTTGGGGAGTAAAATAACAATTAATTTGCTGATAAAAAGCGAGAAACAATGCACGGTAGATATCTAAGTTTAGTCGTTTTTACACCTGTTACCATCAAGGGAAAATAAATAAGGGAAGGAATCCAAGACAACAATAATCTAATTGAATTTTAAAAATGAAATATTTCTTTGCACTTGGGGATGCCTGAAATATAAAATAAAAATGGTGTTTTCCCAATTGAGAATTAAATAAATTGATAGGTTTAACAAATAGTGAGTGTTCATATGCTAAAAAAAAAAAAAAAGAAGAAAATAATTTTATGTCTACCTATAAAGTCAGGTTATGAAATAGGGAAACATTATCTTCAGCTGTCATTAATTATCAGTAAAATTACAATCTACCATCAACTTATAAAAATATCTCTTACCACTTCTTTTGGTCTTTGAACCTTGTCATTTGTTTTAAAGATATCTAACTTAGAAAAGAAAAATGTAATAATATATCAGGCAGATACTTAAATAAAATAGAAAAATTGTGTGTGTATATATATATATATATATATATATATATATATATATATATATATATATATATCATACATACACACATGCAGTATTTGTGTACACATTTATTTGAAAAGTTTATAATACATTAAGTAATACTGCAGTAAATATTCAGACAAAATATCTGTATACAAGCCCCATGTCATTTTTGGTAGTTTAATAAATGGCCAAAAGTATTTGTCAAAAAGTTTAAGAAAATCCAGTTTCTTTACATATGAATCTATCCCTTCATTATTTATTTGATAAAATTGTGTTTACATTGATAGATTTTTAAAGAATTTTTTACCAGTATGTTATTTGCTCAGCATCAATATGATTAATTCCTCACTTTCTTTACTAATTGAACAAGTCATTTGCAGTCTGACCACCTAACTGTTCCTTCTGTTTAGTAAATAGATCAGAAGTCTTATAAAGTATTTCAAGGTTTTATTTGTGTTTAGTTTCTTTCAAGTGAAAGTTTTTAAACTTCAGATAAACATTCATAAAATGTATTTTGGCCAAATTTAAATGAAAAAAAGAAAAAGAAAAAAGAGCTGTTCTTTCAAAAATTAATTTTATTACTATGTTATTAGTAAGAAGATTGGAGAAATTTTGATAGCTGTACACTATATCTGTTTGAGAAAGAAATTAGTGATTTTGAAAAGTTTGACTATTTTTAATGGTACACAAAATTCAACGCAATTGAGGAAAATTGCTTAATTTCATTGTACATCCTTATTATTCTGTGAAAGAAAATTTCTGTTACAGCCTATTTATAATCATTTCATGGTTGATATAAAAGATCAAAATAACCCTCCCCTCTTACAACATACCTGTGACAAATGGCTCAAGTTTTAAAAAGTTAATTATAATTCTTTGGACTTTTTTTTAACATGTAGTGTGGGAAACAGTAGTTTCATCTGTCAGCAACTTTCACCCATTAAATTACACAATCTGTCATCAGCCTACTAAACATGTAGAAACATGTCACATGCCACCCACTTTGACCTTTGAACTGTTCTGATAGTTAATCTCCCCTACTGTTAAAAATGTATTTTGATTGTTGTTATTGATTTAAAAAAAAAAAAAAAAAAAAAAAAAAAGGAGGGGGGAGGGGCTTGGCTCTATTAGTTAATCCTGAAATAAACTATTTTCAATAAAATCCTCTTAATCTGACAATTATTTTTAGTAGATTTTTAATTACAGAGTTCAATTTTTTAATTAGCAGACGTAAACCAAGAACAGTTTGAATTTCTTTGTTTTTGGTAAGATTAATATTAAATTTAAATGGGATGGGGCACTCTCTCTGGCAGCCTTTACATATATACCAATGTGTGTATTTATCAGTTAAAATTCCCCTCCTAGTTTGTGGGTGACGATGGTCGAGTGGTTAAGGAGCCGGACTGATGATGAATCAATCAGGTTTCCATCTCGGCTGGAGGAAGCCTGCAAATGTCTAGCCATACTGAAGAGATGTGATACGTTGAAACAGTGTCTGTGGATGACTATATATACATATATGATAAAAGTGGACCGATTTCAATGAAAATTAGTAGTAAATATATTTTTCAGGGTTGTAAAACTATCAAAATTTTTAAGGATTCCTCTTTTAAGATACAGCTAAAAAGTATTATTAGCCAACTCTGTATAATAGCCCCATTACATTATGAAGAAAAGGAGTCAGAACTTGCTATTGTGAATTTTATTTTTATATATTTAGCAAAATTTGCAAATAAACCCAATAAAAACAAGACAAAAACTTGCATTGACATCACAATTTTGATGAAATTTGTTCTGTAAAGATGATGGATTTTAGTGATTAATTTTATAGTAGTATGTATTTCTTTGGAATGCTATTTTATGGTGACTGTTAGTGCAGAGTTTATTCAAGTGATTTCTTAAACTCTGGTTAATAGTCATTGAATTGAATATGTAATAGCCAAGAATTAGGTTAGTTGGACCTTAATTTATGTTACCTGACCTATATACCCCCTCCTCCAACAATGAATATCTTTTAAAGGATGATTGGTTAAAGTAGAAGTAGCAATCACAGAGGGCTGGGCATTCAAGGACAGTCTGACTTTAGCAGCAGCAGCAGGTGACACAGGATGTTTGAGTTGGCTATCAAAAGTTGTAGCTTAATGAAGTATTTGCTAAGAAGCTAGTAGACATATCAGGAAGAAATCTTTTCGAAGAGTAGTCCTATACTGGTGATTGACTCAAATGTTATAGTTGTCGTGGACATTAAAATAGATAAAATGAACACAAACACACACAAGACGGGGAAGCTATGGGTAAAAAATAACAAAAGAGAAAAAGATAACTTATTACAGAACAAACATCTGAGATATAAGGGTTTGTTTTATATAACAGCATATCAACTCCTTATGGGTTATTTAATGCCAAAATTTGATTCATTTCTAAATGTTTGATTACAATCATAACTATATTTTCAATCTTCCTTTGCATTTTTATTATTTATCCATAATCATTCATTTGCATACAGTTATGGTATCATGTATTCCTATCTAATACTAATAATTTTCAAACAGATCTATTTAACCAATAGATTGGACTAACATTTATTACCATTCTGGGTCAGATTAGATCTGAGAATAATGGCAATGATGGGGTATTCCACTCTTTCCAGAACTGGAGGTTCACTATTAAATGCAGTTTAGTACCAGACAAAGGACTCCTCCCACCTATTTGGGGAAGGGATCATAGTCCTCTGCAGAAAATTCAGTTGGTGTATTCTAAGCCCTGTTGACAGGGCCAGAGATATAATGGGCAACAAACTGTGGTCAGCTACAATTAAAGAGAATTGACTTCAGTTTCCTGCAGAGTGACAAATGCCTTTATTTTGTTTTTCTCACAAATGAAATGATTATTGATTTTAACAGTAGGTTAGCCCATCTAGGGTTATTATATGCCTAAAGGTTAGGGAATTGCATTCATTGTATATTTACATTTTTGGTGTAGGTGTTAAAGTTTGTTTTTTTTGCATAGAGTTATATAAAGTCAGAGTGGACCTGGGAGTAATGGCAATGAAGGAGTATTCCATAGCCGCCAAAACTGAAACCTTACTATTACATGTAGTTTAGTGTCATATCCTGGACACATGAACTGATTAGGCTTGCCATTGAATGGTTGAAATTCCTCCATGAATATTTTAACTTTTACCTTTTTATAGAATTTATAATTCTGCTTTTTTAAAAATGTTTCTTATTCTTATTTAAAAGACTGCATTTAAATCACATTCATTAAATTGTTACAATTACACCTGTATTTCATAAACATAATTTTGGTGGTTATTATAAAAAACTAAAAAATATTTTGTAATTGTTTACAGCAAATTCATTAACAATTTAATTCAGATTTTTAACAAACTTAAAATTTAAAGACAACCTATGGAAAGAATCTTTATTGTAACAATATGCAGCAAAAATTGAATATTTTTAGCTAGTTTATGATTTTTTCCTACTCATTGTATCTTATTAATATGTAATAAAAATATTACAAAAAAACAAAACAAAAACAAAAAACAAAACAAACAGACTTGAGATATTAAAGCCAATATACAGGTTAAACTATGGTGTTTACCCATACAATACATCTCAATATCAGAGTCAAATCCAGTGTGTTAGAATACAATAATAAATATCTGAAAAGGTAAGAGCAATTCTAAAAACTTTAGAAACACTCAAAGAATATAGTTGAATAATTTTAAAGCATTATCAACACTACGATTGAATAAAAACAGATACCATGTATAAAAAAAAATGCACAACTAATACCCAGTATAGAGCTGGTGGTAGCATCTGAAATTTTATTTACTAGATTAGATCCACAAAATTTGTATAAATTAGTGTACATTTGGTGATATATATAATCTTTCTTAATTAAAAAAAAAAAAAGTATCAAATGGCTATTTTGTACAAATTTTTTTTTTCAATTCACAAAAATTTGATTTTTAAAGTTGAAGTGAAATAAATTAATACCTAATGAGAAGATACATTAAGATTATTGGGGTTGTTAGTTTCAAGACAGAAATGAATACATAATCTGGAAAATTATCAATGAAAAGTAAAAGTAACAGGAAAGAAAAAAAGAAGTTGAATAAAAGTTTGGTTGTTTTTAATTATGAAAAAATAATGATGAGATATTTGTTAGTATTATGGTAATATATACAAGGTGCAATGGATAAATTGTTGCCACTTTAAATTATTGTTTTGTCTACTGTGCAGCAAACTAGATACATTTGGGCACTGTTGACAAGGAAAGCAGCACCATGATGCTATTTACTTCTTCAATAATTTGGAAATATTAAACTGCTTAGCATTCACACCAGAAGCTCCAAAACAAAATTTTCCGTATTTGGGTGTCAATCTGAGGATAGTGCAGAGGATTTGAAAAACGGATGAGTCCAATGCTGATTACAATAGGCATGTCAACTTAGAAGCCTTACTTTAATTGTTCTGATAAAAAAAGAAGAAGCCCTGAATTTGTTGGTTAGATCCAAGCCATGATTAACAACGATTCCAGCAAGTCAATCAAATCTACAGTCAGAGATATAGGAGTATCCAAGTAGTGCATGAAGACATTTTGTATTTCTCATACAAAATGAGAAAGGACCAATTTTTATCACAGGCCAAGAGGAAAGACCGTGCTGCAATGCTTTTGAACTAACCTAAACATCCACTTCAAGTGAACAAGCTTTGCTTTTTCTCAGATGAGAAAAATTTCTGCTAGAATCAGTGAATCTAGCCCCGCAAGATGTACCGATAGTGATGAAAAGCAAACACCCAGTCCACATCATGGTGTTTGGAGGTGGTCGCTAGTGATGGTGACATTATGCCTCAGACTCAACACAGAGGCCTAAATCAAGTGCCAGGAGGTAGTGCTGCCCTGGATCGAGACAGTGGCAGCTGGAACATCCTATATTTGGCAACAGAACTGTGCCATTCTATACAAGCAAGAGAACTCAGTCTTGGCTTGATTATTATGTGTGGTGTGCAGTTGAGTAAGAAACAAAACTGTACAACACCAAAGAGGAACAGAAGGCAAAGATAACTGCAGCATTTAGCAATTTAGACAAGGAGACCTTTGGAACAGCTTGCAAGAGATTCTGAAATTGTTTAGAGGCCATGGTCGAAACCAATAATAATTTCTTTGAATAAAATTAATCTAGTATTTCATGATATTTTCATGTAATTTTGGTAAATATATCTGATAAAGGGAGATGTCAGTGGTATTTTCATTTTTGTGTAATTATTCAATTTACCCATCGTACCCTATATATTATATGAATAAAAATAAGTTTGTTTAAAAAAACAAATAAAATAAAATTTGTTCATAATAAAAATACTATTATAAAATAATCTTAAAATACTAATGAAATTTTTTAAATTTTCACAAAAAAACAACAAAAAACAAAAACACCCAATGGAATTTTAAGATGTCTAATATGCAGAATTGTCAAATTTAAATTAGTTAATAAGATAAAATTTATAAGCAGCAAAATTATGCATTGAATGAGTTATGAATACAATAGTCTTATTTTTTTT
The DNA here is from genome assembly GCA_023376005.1 of Doryteuthis pealeii. Classification (NCBI taxonomy): domain Eukaryota; kingdom Metazoa; phylum Mollusca; class Cephalopoda; order Myopsida; family Loliginidae; genus Doryteuthis; species Doryteuthis pealeii. The sequence continues at coordinate 22,226,405 of CM042148.1, forward strand.
CTAAAGAAGGAAGCACTTCTATTAAATTTGCCTTTACTTTTATTTGTCTGTAGGCTAAGGACAGCATATCTAATGCCTTACATCTAAAAGATTTATATAGATCAAAAGGTTACCCATGTGATACTTTATGTCTATGTGAAAGTAATATGTACATATATGTATGAAAACTGCCAGGAAAAAAAAAAAGTTAATTAAAAACTAAGTATGCAACTTATGCCAACATCATATATATATATATAAAAAAGTACTTACCATCTTGTAAATGCTGGGTTACATTAGGTACATCACTACTGTGACATAAGTCTTGTAGGCGACGTCCAATAAGATCTGTGTACTTATGATTACCAGAAATTTGGCTGAAATGAAATTTTCAAAAGAGTTTCAATTTCATCTAATCAAAAAGAATAAGTAAACAAGACTGAAATATTTAGAGAAAACTAAAATGATTACAAGAATAATAATCTATTATAATATACAAAGGTGATAGAAATTATTTCAAATTTAGGGAAAAAATTCAAACAGATTTTTAGAAAGAAATCAGCAGGCAATTATTCTAAAATAATTTTTTTTTTAATGAATTATTCATTATTCAGTAACATAATGTTGAATAGAACATTTTTTTTTAAATTATAAAGCGTTAAAAATAATTAAAACTTTGCAAATCAAACAGATTATTATACATTAATCTCTCTAATTTTCATCTTTTCTGTAATAGTTACAAAGAATTGTGGTGATTGAGATAACAATTGATGTTGTGGAAGTTAGATACTTGTTATTTACTAAGCTTTGCTTAGATATCGCACACAGGTGTCATGTTGCTTAAGTGGTTACCCATCTAAGTATTGAATAGGCTCATTATTGTTTAACTTTGGTGATTTATGGGCCGTCAAACAGTCAATTTTTTTTGCTTTGTGTTGAGAGCTAAAATTTGAGGTACAAGTAAGCTGCAGATATGTTTATGCTAATAAGTTCACAATATACAAAAAGTGTCCAAATTTATTATGCCAAAGAAAAATATTATTCATAAAACATACTAGCAACAGAAAACACCCTCCGGGCTTCGTAAAAATTAAGTTTTGAAAGACTGTGTGAGAGGGTGGGAGTTAAAAATTCAATGTCAGAGGGTTTGTATCATAAGTGAGACAAATCCTCATATTTATTAAAGGAGTAAAAAACAAAAAAACAAAACAATTTGAAATGAAAATTGAGCCCCGTCCCTCTCAAATAAAATGTGTGCATGTAATAATCAAACAATTATTTTGAATATTTTCCACATCAATTTTACAAAATATCGTAGGTATTTATTTATTTGTGAACTTTTTAGTTAAGTTCTTTTTACTATATATATATATATATATATATATATATATATATATATATATAAAAAGGACGAGAGTAAAAAACAATTTTTAATATTGCTTACTCAAATTTTGGGTGTATACAGCATAAGAATATTGTGATGTAGAGCTATGACGTAGTTCTTGTTACAGACAGAAATACAGACAATCTCCATTATTAATAGATTACAGCACATAATTCATTACTTTCTATCTTATTATGTTTTTATACAATACAGGGCTATTTTTCTTTAAAAAAAATCAAAATGGGGTGTGGGGGCTGGAACAGATTAACGCCATTTTAGTTTATTTTTGTTCAATGTGGAAAACTGATTTGATATATGAGGAAAGAATTAATCTCATAAGTCAAGGTACCACCACTGTAGAAAAGGCAAAAGAGGTTATCACAAGAAAGAATTAACTGACTCAAGATATTCCAAAGCATGGATAGTAGAATGAGATAAAATAAAAAAGGTTTGGTTTGAAATTCTCAAGTTAGCAATTATGACTGGAATCTGATGGTCAAGTGACAATGGTTGGACCATTTGAACAACCAAGGATAATTCATCATCTTTGAAATTCAGACAATTTTTTTTATAAAATTAAAAATGGTTCTGGTATAAAAATTAAGAGAAGTTTTACAGTAAAAATAAGGGTCAATGAAAAAACACTTAATTTGATTGAAAAAGAAAAAGATTTCTAACTCAAAGTGAAATCAATCTGCTTACATAATGAAAACTATTAGCTTACCTAGTGTCACAGGCAATTATTTTTCCTTGTAAATCAAGTTTTGTAGTAAACTTTTTCATGTTCGTATTTGACTTATCATGCATTTTATCCCGCCTAGCTATACAGAGTAAGCAAGACTGACGCTCTGAAACAAAAATACACAAATAAATAAAAACAGTTTAAGATTTGAATGATAAACAACATTTTAAATATAGTTTTGATGGAGTCATTTTTTTCTGTGATTAAAGTATTATCAAATATAATCAAGCTATTATAGATACTCGTACCAAATTAATGAAGTAGAAAAACAACTATCCAGACCTTTGTCATAATTTAAAGTTAATCAAAGTTCAATATCCTGAATAAAACATAAACTGACAAAATATTCCGAATCTAAAGATCTTATCCAATACAATCACTTTTCAAATAAAACAAAATAATTACAACTCAAGTCAGACTTTATTGATCAAAGACATTTTAAAAAGGAACAAATTTTTTTAATATACCTGAATCCTCTTGAGAATCAGAAAATTTTTCCCCAATGCATGGCTGGACTGCAGTGGATATCTGCATATGCTCCACCTGAGCATCATCACCACTATCATCCCCTGAAAATATAATCACACTAAAAAAATAAAGATAAACTCTTAACTAATTAGTATTATAAAACAAAGTATCTTTTTAATATCCATAGTATAAAATAACTTTTTAACTTTTATATCCTCTGTCAATTTAAAATAGAAATAAAATTGTATTACAATTTTTAAAAAGAATTATAAACGTTACATATTCTCAATTAGTTAAATGATAATTTGCTGAAAAATACAAACTCAAAATGAAAATCATAATGAAACTATATGAAATAAATTCTCATCTGATACAAAAACCTATGTTATTAAAAAAAAGACAAAAAAAAAAAAGACTAAGTTTTAAAAGATTAGTAAAGGAAAATTAATTTACTGGTCACTTTTGAAAATAAATTTGCATGTAGATGATTAAGAATATAATTACAAGTTTCCCTTGTTTATGAGATATGATGAATAAACACTATAATAATAATATATAAATTTTCAGTTTCATTAAAAGTTCAACTTTCTGATACAACCAAATGAAGTTTACCTGAAGGCTTAATCAGCATTCGACAAAAGAAAGTCTTCCCTTTACCAACAGCATTGTCAGATGGCCAGACACTTGAATCTAGAAGAGTGTAAAGAATATACAGGGTTAATTTATTGTGTGTGTGTGAGTGACTTAGAAAAACTGACATGCAATATTTTCTGTTCATAATCATAATAGATATCTTCATTTCTGCTAAGTCATAAGTGAACTATCATATCTTCAGCAATTTCCCATTTGGAATTGATAGAATCATATCAAAATTTTACATTTTTCAATCCATCATATCCCTCTTCCTTTAGCTGATACACTAATTATCCACTAAATGAAGCCACCTGGCTCAACAGTAAAATTCA